>OY744528.1:10716579-10759079 GCA_963556195.1 Sepiola atlantica | reverse complement strand
ACTTGTGATTTCATAAGTAAACAAAACTAATTTAAATAATTCATGAGATATTGTGTGATACTTTTATGAAGAAAGCTATTACTAACAGTTTCACAGGAGTAGCGATTAAAGATCAGAAACGAATAAATAAACTGCGGGCCTTCAGTTTTTAATTCATAATAATCTACTGATATATACAATTCTTTTCTAAATAAGATATTTTTTATATATTGTTTTAGTTTTCTCTTATGTTATGTTTGATTTCAATAAATATTCGCGTAATTGTGAATAAAAATAATTCAATCTGTATTTCGCAAAGTGACGTATAGGCGAGGAACGCAAGATATTGTTAGATACCTTAATTTTTATAGAGATAACCAACTCGACAATCAGCTAAATCCCATCCATTCACTGCGAAGGTCCCCAGATGCAGGAGAGCCTCTTAGTCTAATAGCTTCCTCGTGCTGCCAGTCTCTGGCACTCCCTCCCTGCTTCCTGGTTCCCCGACAGTAACGACATGCAGACATTTAAAACTAATGTAAACATGCATCTCGCTACACTGTTCTCAACTTGGAGTGACCCCCAAAACCTACACTCTGATTCTCAGTAACCTTACGTCTACAGTTGCGGCCTGCCTTGTTTGGGGCGAAATATGTTTAAAAAAACATTTCTTGGAAGGAGCGTTCAAAAATGCATCTGAACCGAATTAAAAGTGTGCCTTTAGTTTTGAGAGATAGGAAGCTAGTCATGTGAACAAGTTTTTTCCAAATAAGATATTGTGAACCTATATCGTAGTTTTTCCTCATTTTTTTTATAAAAAAATAATACTTAATAAAAATAATGCAATATGTTATAATCAAAGTTACACATAGATGAGAAATACGGACACACAGGAAGTATTTTCTCATAGTTTTATTAATATAGAAAGTAAGCAAAATTGATAAAATGGAAGATAAAGATAGAAAATCGTTCATGTTGAAAAATACACACCAATTGAATGTGTTTATAACGATGGGAATATCTACTTTCAAGATTGGCATATTTACAAAAATAACAAGATGCTTTTTTTTCATGGCGGTTTGTTGATTGTAAAGAAACGACTCTGAATGTAATGTCCATTTCCTGGAACATACGAGGATTTTTTTTTGTTTAGGTATAGAGAGACGAGCTGCATTTACCACAAAAATGTAAAATAAATAACAACATTTTTTTATTTCAAAATACGAAATCAATAATCTTGAGAAAATAATAATTCTATTTACGCTAAAGTTTCGCCCACGTCTTATTATTTCGAATGCGTTTTGAATTATTTCGTTCTTTTATTTATTTTGGATACGTCTACACATTTCGACAACAGGCTATGCACGTCCGTCTGTCACGCTTGAATTAAAAATAGAATTTCTGTGTCAAAACGTGAAGTTTGAGTAAACACATGGTATTTTAGAAATTACTGGACACAATTCTTAAGTGAATTCGTCTGTCACAGTAAAGTTTGACATAGCATTTCCCTTGGTTTGTCAAACATAACATTTACTCAAAAAATGACGATATTTTAAATACAATAATAAAAGGAAACATGTGTTTTACACCCGGCTCTCTCTCTCTTTTTTTTTACTCTCACTGCTTCAGACATGCCACTTAAAGTCGGGTCACAATATTAGGATTTCTTACCCGGGTGAAAACCTTCTTTTAATCTTTAATTTTAGATTATCGTAAATATGTTTTTTTTGACCTGATAACCAACCTTTTTTGTCACAAAGCTGTTTTGTTGCTAATATTTTTTTAAAACGTAAACTAAACTCGCAAACTCACGATTTTTATTCAGATAATGTTCTTGTTCAACCCTGTTTTCTACCCTCCTTTTTATCTCTCACATTGACAAGCTTAATTAGTATATTTCCGTAAATAAAAAGTTCCTCGCATCGTAAAAGAAGACTTTCCGTCCATTTTTCGGTATGTAACGATTGTTTAACAGTAATTCCATCGCTAAGCGGAAATCAATGGACGCATTTAATTTAATAATATATTTATATGATGTGTTTGTCACGTTAAACTTTTAAATACAATTTTATTAGCCTTTACTAATTTTTATAAATCTATCGTTTAAAGGTTATATCTATTTTTTAAAAAGATATTTCACCCCAAACAAGGCAGGACGACACTGTAGATGTAAGGGGCTACTGATAATTAGGGAATGTGTTTAGGGTGGCATCCTAAGTAAGGAGCAATGCAGCGAGATGTCTGTTTACATTAGTTTTAAACCTCTTCATGTCAGTAACGTTGAAGAAACAGGTAGCAGGGAGGGAGTTCCAGAGGCCGGCTGCACGAGGAGAGAAGCTGCTGGAGTAGAAGGCTATCCATCATCTGGGGACCTCCATGGTGAATGGATGGGACCTAGCTGATTGTCGGGTTGTTCTAATGTATTTGCGTCGAGGGGGCATTTATATAGATTTAAGTATTTAGATGTTTGATATGTGTATGTACCGGACTCTCTCCTAGAATGATTACCCCTTCATTATGAAATTTAGTCCACAGCTTCTAAGCGTAATACGTCGTCATGTGGACTATATTTCGTTTAATTTACTTTTATGAAACCAGATAAATGGGTGTGAAAGCCCTTCGGTAATATTCAGATAACTCCAATTTTTCTAAAATTTTAATAACAGATATTAGATTTTAGTTAAAAAATATTTATCAAATTTAAGCTTCTTTGGAGATTTTTGAAAGGTTTTTTGTTAACATAATTTGACTACAACCCCATTTTTAAACATTCAACAATTTCAGAATTTCACTGAATTTTATTCATGATTATGAAAAGCCAATTAGTTAAACGTTCCTCAATTTTATTTTCATCTTTCAGACGGTTAAACTTAACCCTTTCGGTTTTAGATATGTTCTAGAATCAATATAACTTCATGTATTTTCACAAAAGAATGAATAAGGATACTGCGCATAAGGTTTAATAGCATTATACTTTGCATTAAATATTCGTACGGTCAAATAAAAGTGGTGCAAAATTGTTCCCTTCGTGGATATAATTTTAGTTGTCCTACGAAGTGTATTCTTCTAGTTTATTTATTATGAATGCGTCAATCTAAGAAATGAATCAACAGACCGATGGCTTAACGAGACAAATAAATTAAACAGAAAAGTTCACCACGAATAAATATTTGAAAATATTACAAACTTAAAAATTGCAACGCTTTTCCATTGAAACATTAGAATATTTTATATTCTCTATTTCCGTTTTATAGCGACACACGTGTTGGGATCTCTTCTAAAACACGACCCCGCCGTATTGAATATGTGGTGTTATCGTTTATACACATGTATTATTACAACAAAACAACAGGTGAATACCTTTTACTTGTCTAAACTCCGAAGAGGCTTGTATTATCAAGCGAAATATCAGTTATATAAGTCAGGATGAAAAAAAAAACAAAAAAAAAATGTTTTTTATCTTTTTTTTATTTTGATTTGATACATTATCTGCATCTAACACATTGTTTTCTTAGTGAAGACATTTTGCCTCTATATTTATATTAAAATTCAAAGATGCTTAAGAAAATGAACTTTCCCAAATGTATAACTACCGGCGACCATGCGCTATTTTAAGTTCAAATAAAACAGACATTTGCACCCTTAGTCCAGAACATCGGACACCTTCTACAAGACCAGGAAGGATTATTACAAAAAAAAAACAGGTTAATACCTTTTACTTGTCTAAACTCCGAAGAGGCTTGTTTTATCAAGCGAAATATCAGTTATATAAGTCAGGATGAAGAAAAAAAAATGTTTTTATTTTTTATTTTGATTTAATAAATTATTTGCATCTAACACATGGTTTTCTCAGTGAAGGCATTTTGCCTCTATCTTTATATATATATATATATATATATATATACACTAATATATACACCCACCCACATATATATATACACTTATGTATTTATATATATATATATATATATATATATATATATATATATATATATATATATATATATATATATATTTTATAAATAATATTAATTATTTAAATACCTACAGACATCGATGATTCATGCTAACGCAATCTTCAGTGTAGAAACTAATTTTCAACGGTCGGTAGGCGCGAACCTCGATCACAAATCGCCACTGATTCGTAGTCGGGGATCTTATCCATCGGCCATAGCCAATTAGTTAGTAAATATAGAGGAACTTTAAATGTAAATAGCGAAATCGGCGGCTATTTACCAGGCAGTATAGAGTGATCTACGAAACGGCGTTCGGATCGTGCATATTTATACATATATATATATATATATATATATATATATATATATATATATATATATATATATATTATAGAGAATGATTGTCAAAAACGAAGATAAGAGTTACAAGATAGTGATCAAACGTGAAAGGCACTGACAATTACAGACGTTGTTTAAAACGATCATTCCGCGTTAATTCTTCTTAAACAGAAGATAAATAAACATGAATTGCCAGGGCAAAACAGTTATAGAGAGGTTAATGAGTAATGTAGTAAATACAACTTTCTTTGTTATTATATGATATATTCCGGTGCAGAATTCTGCGACAAATGATGAAAAGAATTCGGTAGAATATAAATTGAAGAAATAGATACGTTTTGTAAATGAGACAACTTACAGGACACAAGTCAGCGTAGCGAAAAAGATGTAAAATATATAAGGTATTGTAAGTTTATAGACATAATCTTAATCAGGCGTGAAATTTGTCTATTTGTGCGCATCAATAGAAAAGTCAAATCTTTTTGTTGTACATTAAGATGAAGAGAGATTAACTGAATATAGTTCAAGGTGAATAATTCCTGATAATTATAAGTCTACACGATACTACCTGGAAGTTGCATTAAATAACGTAGAAGGCACCGTACAAAAATAAACGTAAATAGATTGAATTGATACATTTTTAAAATATCCGTTCATTTTGTTTCCATATTTTTCTTCGTATTTTTCATTACTTTAACATCATTTGCTTTGTTTTTGTTCTGCTAAACCACTTATACAAGAAGATGGTCTTTAAACGATTGCTCGTCGGTTGACAAGTTCATATACAAAACTAAAATGATTAATGTGCGAACGTCTATTTGCTGGCGATTATCTGTCAATAGAACCACTTTTCTTTCATCAGCCAGTCTCAGTTTCAAAAGTAAATAATGTGATTCATAACTAGTTCCAATTCTTAATACCTATCTAGCTAAATAGATATTGTTTTCCTAAATATTGATCCATATATCTATGTATGTATTTACTGATACATCTATCAATACATATACATATATATATATATATATATATATATACAATAATATTTTAATAAATAAGTATTAAATATTTAAATACCTAGAGACATCGATGTTTCATGCTAACGCAATCTTCAGTCTAGGAACTAATTCCCGACGGTCGGTGGGCGCGAACCCCGAACACAAATCGCCACTGATTCGTAGTCGGTGATCTTAACCAAAGGGCCATCGTCAATTAGTTAGTAAATATAGAGTAACTTTAACTGTAAATAGCGACACGTGGTCGCC
Source organism: Sepiola atlantica (assembly GCA_963556195.1). Classification (NCBI taxonomy): domain Eukaryota; kingdom Metazoa; phylum Mollusca; class Cephalopoda; order Sepiida; family Sepiolidae; genus Sepiola; species Sepiola atlantica. The sequence continues at coordinate 10,753,543 of OY744528.1, read as the reverse complement.
CTTTACCAGGCAGCTAGAGTGATATTACGAAACGGTGTTCGGATCGCGCATATAGCTATTATTACTGCTTGTTATTAAAGCCACTCGAAAGTGCCCAGCCCTTGTGGGGAGGGGAGCTGATAAACAATAATATTTTAATAAATAAATATTAAATATTTAAATACCTAGAGACATCGATGTTTCACGCTAACGCAATCTTCAGTCTAGGAACTAATTCCCGACGGTCGGTGGGCGCGAACCCCGAACACAAATCGCCATATATATATATATATATATATATATATATATATATATATATATATATATATATATATATATAATATTTATAAATAAATGTTAATTATTTATTGCCTACAGACATCGATGTTTCATGCTAACACAATCTTCAGTGCAGGAAGTTAATTCTCAACGGTCGGCGGGCTCGAACTCCGATCACAAATCGCCACTGATTCATACACTCTATTTTCCTTGTATGTAGTATGTAAAGAGAATAATGACATGTAAGCTACATAAACGTTCATGTTATATTCCTGAAGACTAAAGTCCAGCTCATTTATTTCAGGAACTGTACATTAAAGTTTCTGTGTAGCTGAAATTCATAATTATATCCTCATATTATCACTAAGCTGTATTGAGCTCTTTTGAAAAAACTACTTAACATGTATCGCAATAGATTTTATCATATTTTAATATTAACTGTATATACGCCGAAATAGTAATATATGTGTATGTATTTATTAATGTTCTGGCACTCTGTTTAGGACTATTTTACATCCTTCAAAACAGCTAACGTTACTTAAGATGATATCATAAGAATATGTTTTAGAAGTCAACACTGCCCTTTATAAGTTAAGTTCACATAGAGCAACTCGTCGAAGTAAATGTAAATACACACAATTGCCTATGGAGAGTAACATTGAACCGGATGTGACGTCACAACAGCTTTATACCGGCATAAAGAAAGACCCGCACTAATTATATCTCTTATGCAGTTATTTACCCAGAGAAAAAACGATATGTTTTCTCCGTATGGATTGACTTTTATTTCGGGTTTCCGTCATATCGATATTTTTTTCCACAACTAAAGTAATTAAATTTAGAGAAAAATCCAAGACACAGATGGCACATTTAAAACATAAGCGTTTATTTGGAAAGTGGTTGGGAGAACGTAAATCGCATTTAAAAAAAAAAAAATTGTTTTCTTTCATTTCTGAATTCACTTTATATATCTACATCCCCCTCTCTATCTCTGTCTCTCTGTCTCTTTCTCTCTCTCTATCTATATTTCACTTTCTCTCTTTCTCTCGCGCTAAATGTACAAACATGAAATGACACTCACTAATATTGCTATGGCTTAAGGCAAACTATCCAGATGGTAATCATATACGAACACATGATATGATCCAACCCACACAGGTAGGAGAATAAAAGATTTCTGAAAATCCAACTTCAGCTATCTTGTGGAATTATGTTTATGACCGCCTTATAGCCCATATATAAACCCTCTAGACAATGATTTCGGATGCCAATAGAACATCACATAGCAGTGTCGACTCCATTTAATATACTATTAATGAATAATGAAATAAGTTGTCTCTTAAATAATTGAGGAACACTTTTGCAAGTTTCAGGAATCGGGTGAAGGGAGTTATTCGAACAGAATGAAGACATCACATAAAAATATTTTCCATATGTAAATTTTCTTGTGACAAATAAATTATCACGGCTTTCAATAAACTAATGAGGCATACTCTCTCTCTCTAAATACCTGCTTCAAAATTGTAAATACGTACTCCCTACTTTGTTTATATATATATATATATATATATATATATATTAATATATATATATATATATTAATATATATATATACATATTAATATATATATATATATATATATATTAATATATATATATATATATTAATATATATATATATATATTAATATATATATATATATATTAATATATATACATATATACATATATATATACATATATACATATATATATACATACATATATATGTATATATATACATATATATACATATATACACATATATATATACATATATATATACATATATATACACATATATATACCTATATACATATATATATATACATATCTATATACATATATATATACATATATATACATATACATATATATATACATATATATCTATACATATTTATATATATATATATATATATATATATATATATATATATACATATTAGGGAATGTTATTTTCAATAGTCGAACATGTTACGACAGCTGCATTTCAATAGGATTACTCTCTCGCTGATTTACCGGGTTGTTGACAACAACCGTGTGGACTAAAACGTAAATTTTAGTTTGAAATAGTATTCGTGTTCCTGGGTCTGAGTTCGGCGACCGATGTGGATGATTCTTCACTACACTTACGATCCCCGTAAGGATAAAACATATACGTATGTAGATAGAAATAAATATTTATATTTCTTGCAGTCTCCAACTTCAGGTTGTGCTCTGTAGTGAGTAGTATTAACACAACCGTCATAGTGGTATCAACACAATGCTTCTTTCAATAGTGGAACACTTTACGACAGCTGTTTTTATAGAGGATTACTCTCTCGGGTTGTTGACAACGGCCGTGTGGGCTAAGACGTTGGAATTTTAGTTTGAAATATAACTCGTGTTCCCGGGTTAGATTTCGGCGACTAGTATGTATAATTCTTCTTTACACTGACAATTCTCGTACAGATGAAACGTTTAAGTATGTCGATAAAAACATATATATATATATATATATATATATATATATATATATATATATATATATATTTACATTTAAAATTAAATAGCCGTGACAATATGAAGAAACAATGTACAATAGGATTAATTGTAATCATTTCGTATTGACTTGTTGGTTTTGTTTTGATAGTTTTCCGCCAAATCACTTTAATTAATAACATACCGAAATATGGATACCGATGGAGGGCCTGTGGACGAGTGGTTATAGCACTTGTATTCGACTGGACGACCCGGGTTCGATCCCACTTACGGCATGCGAATTTTCGGGTCTGCAAACGTAAATGGGTACCTGACTAAAACTCAGGGAAGGTTCAAGGCAGCGGATGGAGAGGGATGGGCTCCGCCTTCCATATACTGTGCCCTAGACACGGTGATTCTTAAGAAATTACCGCTGCTACGGCCATGACACTCATGCGCGTCCAGGCTATGCGACCTTTACCTTTTTATACCGATAGCTATTGTAAACGATTTGTTCTATACGAATAAATTGAACAGAAATCAGGCTATATGGCATAACCATGTTACCACACCGGTGTTTGTCAGATCACTTATGTTAAGCGACGTTGAGTCTGGTCAGTACAGATGGGTGACCACTTTGGAATATCAAAACTAATATCATCTTCCTGCTAAAAATAAAATGTACATCTCTATTGACCAGGATATACATGCAACACACAATGCATGTTATATATTACTTATTCTATGCATGTTATTTTGTGGATTGTGAAACTGTCTTCCAGAGTAAATGCCGCCCCAGATGGATGCGTAAGTCAACAGTTTACTCATAACTGCAGGTAAATAGCTGTTTAATACATTTAATGTGTGTTTACAATGCCATAGCAAGACGGATAGAATTTTAGATAATAAAATTAAGAGCTATCGAAAGGTCAACGATGGCTGAGATTAAAAAAGCGTGTGGACGGAAGTAGGGGAAGTAAAGTAATAAAACTAACATAAATTCAAGTTTAACCGATAGAATGTTGGCAGTACAATAATCCGTGATTGTACTAACTAGACCAATCACACACTCTTTAGTACTGACAAACGATGTTGAAGAATTTAATAATTTGCTATTCGTACAAATAAACTTATATTAGCAAATACCTATTAGTGTTATAAAGGTTATTATTGTCTGTTCCCTTGTGCATTTTCCTCATTAATTTCCGTTAATGTGTCTTGCGATGAGAGGTGACGTATTTGAGTTGACAGGTTCCAGACGCAAATCGCACATTTCTAAATCCAGACAATCTGTGTCTCTTCATTTGTTTGTCATTTGTCGAAGATAAGTAATATGTAAATATATTTCTATTGTGCGTTATTATGTCTAACGGAATCTTATGTGGACACCGTCTATCAATTGTATTCGCAGAGGATTTACAAATAGACATTGCCAAACAAGTTGTAAACATATTTTAGGCAAGTTCATTACGAACGAACAATTTGAAACCCGTATCGTTCTAAATGATTTGGATGCATTAGTTTCATTAAATATATGTTTTAATCCATAAAATACTTACATAGAATGAACATTAAATTATAATATACGATATTTCGTCATTTTTTAGCTAAGTATTAAGAATTTCCATATGTTGAAATATTCGTACTACGGTTCTTATTTTGATTAGTGCAATTTTACGTTTCGGCTAATGTGACCTCCGATAATTTTTAGGTGCATCTTTTCGCACTTTGAAATCATTACGTTTAGGAGACGTGCAACGTTAATAATGTAAGGCAAACACGATAACTCATGCAGAATATCGAACTAAACACTTTATTAAATCCTGGGGGTATATTGTTCTCGTCTTCTCACCCATGACCTCGTTAAAGTGGTGATTATTATGTAATCCATAGATATCCTCGCTTGTAGCAAGAAGTACATCTTCCAACTCCACAAAGCTGTCACGTAAAACTTATAGTTAATGAACACAATTGCGCTAGGAGTTCAGGTGAGAGACAACTTAGGGTTGAAAGTTAAATCCTTAATAAAGTCTATGATAACCGAGAACAATATAATAATTACCAAACACTTCTACCCACTTAGTTTAGCAAAGCAGATACGTTGTTACTGAAGATAAAGCTACGTAAATTCTACCAACACAATCGACATACATGGTTACAGCACATTTGAGTCGAGTCTTTCTATGAGTCTTGTCTGATTGCGACCAGAAGGTGCCTAACTAGATGCGGCGCCAGGCTTTGTACAAATCCATGTTCAGATGGCCGTCTGGTCATCTGAACATGGATTAGTACAAAGCCTGGCGCTATCGGGGCCATTCTTTTAACGCTTATATGTCCAGGCCAGAAAATAAACTGAATGCAGTTTTATTAAGTCGCACGTCAGTGGTGTTTTCGAAAGTGTGCGTTCTCCTGATTAGTAATGATTCCCAAAAGATAACGAAGTTATGGAACAAATAAAATGTCTGCCATTATAAGGCTGACAGTTTTAGAGTACCTACACAACATCTAGGTGTGACCTTTATTTCTGAAAATATAATCCACCAAATTAATAAAATGGAATATTACCTTTTGAGTATAAATTTCCCAGAGATTGTTACAATGTATTTCAGTTTTGCCTCTTTATATTACATATAATATCAATTTGATGTATCGATATAATCTGTTAACATTGATTTTTATTTTTATTAAAAAGATACTTTAGAGAAATAAAATGAATATTGCTATACATAATGCAATACTTTTATTCAAGAAAGGTATGAATTAATGAACTCATTTTTAACGAATCGTATTAGTACCATTCATACTTTTGGTAACACGTTTTAACATTACTCTTTATTCTATTCATATATAATTATTCTAATAAACGGATAAAATCTTGTGACACTGACTCACAGATCTCAGTAATAACTAGATTAAATTATTCAAGATTTCATAGATAGAACTGTTTAAATGTTACTCTTGAAGAGAAGTCCCCATGAATCTTTTATTGGATGTGTATCAGAACTATTTGAAGGACAGACAGGATCGGTGCACATTTTTCAATGAAAGATTCTTTTGTAGTTTTCGCTTAGTTTATAGGATAAAGATCAGGTATCGCGATATGCTCATTGCCACTAATCACGTCTTCTATTTGTTAAATCGATTACGCCGGGGAGTGTGGAATCAGCAATTTCGCGTTCAACGCTTCTTGTGCGATTTACTAGGATCCATTACATACTACTCTTCTCACAAACGATATGAACCCAAGATCTCGCGAGAACGATGGCCCGGAATCGGATGGAATGAATAATATATAACATGTATTTTATTTAAGTATTAAATAATCAGGGTTTTTTGGTTTGGTAGTTTTGTTTTGTTTCATATCAACCCTTTTTGGGTTATTTAATGCCGAATCTGGTCTTGTTTTCTTCTCTTTTTTGTTTCTTTCCCCTTTTAATATCTGTTTCTATTTAACCCATAGTTGGGACCCTAACAGGTACTACCACTCCGGGTCAGGGTGGACCTGGGAGCAATGGTAATTAAGAGGAGGCTCCACATTTCCTAAAGTCCGTAAGCCGGATCTTACCATCGGATGTAGTTTAAGATCATATCCAGGACCGGGAGTAGGGTAGGAAAAATAAAAATAAAAAAGGGGAGGGAGAAAGGGAGAGGGGCTGTTGTTTTTGTTTTTGGTTTTGTAGAACATAATTAAGTTTTACAAAAAAAAAAAAAAAAAAAAACGTCAATGTAGGTGAATTTCGTCTCAGGGAGCCACAGGGCAGCCTGATCTGGTATCACCAGTTAAATAATCAAGAGCGGCTGATAAAACTAATCATTAATTAAGTCTTTTGTTGTGAAAATAGTTCAAATAATGCAGATTTTCAATCCTCATCTAAAAAAAAATCTGAAACGATGTTTTTTTTTAACCTTATTTTCAGTGAATTTGACCGATAATTTCAAAGTTCAACGAAACCTTGGACCTAAAACCTCTTGCAATGAACTTTTTATTATGTTTAATTGACTTTTACCAACAATGCTGATTCATGAATAATGCATCGGTTTTTACATTTACTGCGGTAAAATGTTCATACATTTTAAAACTTTCGTCATTGTGGTTGTAACACTTTACTTATGTGCATGCTCGAACGAGTTTCGCAACATGCTTTATAACAAAATTCCGCGATTTGTCACGGTCTTTTAAAATAGAGCAATATACATATTTAGTATTTATACTAATATAACTATTTAGTATTTATATAATTATACATATTTAGTATTTATATTGATATAAATATTTAGTATTTGTATTAATATACCTATTTATTAGTGATATTAATATACATATTTAGTATTTACATCAATATACATATTTAGTAGTTATATAACTGTACCTATTTAGTATTTATATTAATATACCTATTTAGTATTTATATTAATACCCCTATTTAGTAATTACATTAATATATATTTAGTATTTATATTAATATACCTATTTAGTATTTATGTTAATGTACGTATTTAGTATTTATATTAATGTACGTATTTAGTATTTATATTAATATACCTATTTAGTATTTATATTAATATACCTATCAAGTATTAATATTAATATACCTATTTAGTATAATTATAAACCTTTTTAGTATTTATATTAATGTACATGTTTAGTATTTATATAATTATTCATATTTAATATTTATATTAATACCCCTATTTAGTATTTATATTAATATACATATTTAGTAGTTATATTACGGTACCTATTTAGTATTTATATTAATATATATATTTAGTATTTATATTAATATACCTATTTAGTAATTATATTAATATATATTTAGTATTTATATTAATATACCTATTTAGTATTTATATTAATACCCCTATTTAGTATTTATGTTAATGTACGTATTTAGTATTTATATTAATGTACGTATTTAGTATTTATATTAATATATCTATTTAGTATTTATATTAATATACCTACCAAGTATTAATATTAATATACCTATTTAGTATAATTATACACCTTTTTAGTATTTATATTAATGTACATGTTTAGTATTTATATAATTATGCATATTTAGTATTTATATTAATATACCTATTTAGTATTTATATTAATACCCCTATTTAGTATTTATGTTAATGTACGTATTTAGTATTTATATTAATGTACGTATTTAGTATTTATATTAATATATCTATTTAGTATTTATATTAATATACCTACCAAGTATTAATATTAATATACCTATTTAGTATAATTATAAACCTTTTTAGTATTTATATTAATGTACATATTTAGTATTTATATAATTATGCATATTTAGTATTTATATTAATGTACCTATTTAGTATTTATATTAATATACATATTCCATGCTAAATGCCAGTATACTGAAATCATGTGCCCTTAATAGGGTTAAGATGAAAATTCATATACACTAAATGTATAACAGCAAGAAAATTCCCAAATTTTTAAACTTTTATTGTCATTAAGGGTATGCGAGCACAACAGGGCTATGTATTTTACTGGTAGGAATTTTTCTTCAGCGCACCTCACACACTTCATTCACTCATGCATAGAGATGTATACTGTAGTGATGTGATAATGAAATGGTTTGGTTGATATGTAGTCATACCCTTAATGACAATAAAAGTGTACAAATTTGTGGATATCCTTGCTTTTGTACATTAGTGTATATGAATTTTCATCTTAACCCTATTAAGGGCGCATGATTTCAGTATACTGGCATTTATCATGGAATGTCACTACTTTTGTAAAGGCTATGCCTCAAGACATTGGTAATTTTAAAGGTTTTTTTGAATTTTCTGGAAAACTAAGGTATATGGTAAACTGAAATTAAAATGCCATCAACTAGACCCTAGAACCTCTATCTCTGTCAAAGATCAGCTGAATCCATCAAATAGTTGATGAGATACAGGGTGGCACACACGTACGTACGTACTTACGTACGTACGTACACACGGATAACACAAAATCCCTCCTGACCTTTCTGGATCTCTGGGTTGCCTTGACTAATGATGCTGAAATTCTACACACTTATAGAACCTATCAAATTAAAATGTTGTGCAAAGTTTTAAATAATTTGGTTTATTGGTTTTTGAGTTATGAGTGATCAAAGAAATGAGATTTCTAGCATAGGCCGTTTTTGAAGTCTATTAAGGGATAGAGCGCTATCGCGCCTCCCTTGATTTAGTAGTGATATTAGTATACTTATTTAGTATTTATATTAATATACCTATTTAGTATTTATATTAATATATATATATATATATATATATATATAGTATTCATATTAATATACATATTAAGTGTTTATACTAATATTAGACACAGATGACCGTAGTTTGAATTTTTTTTTAAATCCTATGAATTTTTAAAACCTTAACTCCAAATAATTAAAACTTTTATCAGCACATAGTTTCTTTTCAATGATAATTTTCGCGAACTCACTAGGACGCCTAGTTGACGATAAGCGGCATCTACTTGTCTATCTGACATGAGCATCGACATCTATTAATTTACATGTTTCGGTTGTATTCTTCACACATTATAAACCTCTTCAGATCAAATACGACAAGTTGATTCTCTGTGAAGAGTATAGCCAAAAAATGTATGCATATATGTACTAATAATGTTTGTATAAATAAAAAATTATAATAAAGAAGAGCTCTACTTGTTATTGAGCACTTTTTATATACACTGGAGTTTCAACGGATTTACATCTACAGAAAGTAATACAATACGTATAATATACATATATATATATATATATATATATATATATATATATATATATATATGTGTGTCTGTGTGTGTGTGTGTGTGTATGTGCGTATTTTTTCAATACTCTAGCACAGTCCCAAATCGTATTTTACATGATATGATATCCACGTACAGTCAAAGTTTAGATTTAGAATTGTTGTTCTTTTCCTGTTTAATGTCTTTATATAAACAAATTTAATTCATCGCATTTCGCATTCGAACAATACATTTTGTTTCTGATATGATTTTAAAATTTCGTTTGGTGATAATTTTACAGAATAATCAAAAATTGTGACCTGTTGTCATGTTTAGCAAAAGATTATTTATAAAAATGTAACATTTTAAAAACATCTACAGAAATTATTTTCACATTAAATATTTTAGTCTTGTTTGATAATACAGCGCGAATAAAGTTAAGTTATTTTCTTTTTCCGAGATTGATATGGGGTAAAAAGGCGGAAAATGTAGGCCATAGCTAGCAAACGGGCACACGGTGACGATATTCGCCGCTGGGAAGTATAGATGAATGGGTTTTGCCTTTGAGGCGAATGACTGATGGTGTGGTCAAGTGCTGTTCGAAGAGCAGAAATGGTTCACCATTAAGCAAACATCACGACTGTATTAGCGTTGTCGACTCTCGTGGTAGTTCCATCGGTTCGAAGTTAGCTTCGATCATGTGTAAGGCTGACCGTGTTTATTTGGTACAACCGATGATGGAATTTAGGTCAACTGTGAGGTGGGTTTCGATAATAATCATGCAGCGCTCAGACAGATAATACGCTGATTCTTTGGCAGATACCAAATATTATGCATAATATATGATAATTTACTTTGATTTTTAGTATGACAAATATAAAAATAATAACAGTGTTCTTTATTTTGGTACAAAAAATACTGTAGAATTAATTTTCCTGATGTCACTAAATTACCGCATGAGGGTGTCATAAAAACGTCTGTTATTTTTACGTGTATCATTTCAAAATAACACTGATTACAGGTAAAACGCTAGTTTATTCACTTTTAAAAAAAAAATTATTATATGGAACCGGCTGTATTTGAATCTACCTAGTCGCCTCTTCGTAATAGCAGTACTGGTATTAGTAGTACTATTAATTGTAAAGTTCGTTAATCTCCTACTATATATATATATATATATTGATTAGTAGTACACACTAAGCTATTCTATTGCATAATATAATATTAGTGTACGTCTTAGCCATTCCCTGCGTAAAGAAAATAAAGAAAACTGTTTTAAAAAGATGTATGGTCTGTACTAATGTAAAAACCCCAATAGATTTCGCTATTAGTATACTTTTATCACGTATTACCGTTTTTTTTAGTTAAGAAAATTGAGACCTTAAAAATAAAAGGACAAAATATAAAAAATCTAGACCACAACTGAAGGCTTATTTTAATTAAAAGCAAACATAAATTATGCCGGTATAATATTACGTAAAACAATGATTGTGGGGTGTTCTCGAGTATAAAAATTCTACACTTTTTTGCAGTGGTAGCTTCGTACTTTCTAACGTGGCGTTTCTCGCGTTTTGCATTCGAACTCTTCAAGTGTATATCACGAAATGAATACTGAAAGGAGATGCATGTTTAATAAAATGGTTATGTTATAACAGTATAGTTATATTTCAGGTATATATAAATATATATATATATATATATATATATATATATATATATATATATATACATACATTTATATATACATATACATATTGTCGTCCGAAAACACCAAAATGTCTGTCTTCTGAGGGCACCCAATCCGACCAGAAACAGTCAGTAGTCCGCAAACACCAACTTGAACTCCAACTTCACTCTTCTGACAGCACCAAATCCGACCTCCACCTTCACTGGTCTCAATCCGGGATGAACCAAAGAAGAAGTGCACTTTCTCATTTCCTATGCTCTTTATGGGGACTCCCATCATGCAATGCAAAATAGGTCACATAATCATTTGGTACTTCCTTTCTATAAAACCAGCCATTTGCTTTAACTCTGTTTTCACCATGGCCTGGTCTGGTATTACAGGTAAGTCTAATGTTTTTAAGTTATTTTGTTTTTTTCCACTACATGCCCCCGTGATCTTAAAATCACATCTCACCTCTCATAGTCAGTCTCCTCTCACGATTAGAGCGTCGCGAGGGTTCTTCCAACGGGGGTTCACCGGCTTCTTCCTCAGCATCTACATTTGATTGCAGAGAGACACGACGTATGTCAAGCACATGTCGCGGCATCCCGTCAACACTCACATTGTTTACAGACTGTACATGCGTTACCCTTCCTCGTCCCCAACGTGTAGTGCATAGAACTCCGGTGGCTTGACACAAACTTCTTCACCAACTGTAATGGATCCTTGTCCCTCTTCACTCATGTTCGTTCTAGCAAGAGGATGACGGCACTCATACCGAAAGACTGACTGATGCGGCACTGACTCTTCATCTTGACCACTCTTTGGAGGCATCTTGTACCAAAATACTGCCTCCTCTAGTGAGATTCGGCCTCTCTCTCTGCAACAGCCTTGATGGTTCGGTGATGCGTTTCGACGATCTTATTTCCTTCCGGTCGATATGCAGCCCGAAAAATATGCCGGGTTCCCCACCTGGCACACAGCTCTGTAAATTCTTCAGAGCGGAAGGCGGCACCATTATCCAGTAATATCTCCTACACTGGCCCCCTCTCAAAAAATACCGCCTCCATGGCTCTGCAGATTTAACTCGCGGTTTCCGCTCTCAACTTATGCCAGATTGCCACTCTCCTAGGTCCACAGTCGACCATAGAGAGGAATATATCGTTCCTATAATGCGTGACGTCAATGGCCAGCCGTTTCCAAGTTTCAGTCACCTGTAATTCCCCTCTCTCGTGCCTGGATGGGGCAGGGTCAATTGATTGACACTCTCTGCATTGTTCCACCACCTCTTTAACCGCCTCCTTTGTCACACTCGGTTTTACCTTTCTTGCAAGAAAAAGTGTCCTCTCTTTTCCAAAGTGGTGCATTTCATGCAGCTCTCTCGCTTCCTCACTAACGGCGCACACAGCCGCTGCATCCTTCTCTTTAAGCCAGGCCTTCATTACTCGGGTCAGGGCATCTGCTCTGTTCTTTTGAGTTTGGACAAGCATAACCGACACTCTCAGTCCAAACTCGCGAATCAAGTCTCCCAAAATCCCGAGCCTACGCTTGATCTGCATCTCAGCTGCTCCCTTGGTCCTTACTCTCCTGTCTCCTGAGACTTCTGACTGGATTCAGGAGGCCACTGTGGCCGCGTCCGTTTTCAACTCTGCATTTTTCGAGCCCCACTTTAGAGCCAGGTTCACTCCTTTTGCTGCAGCCTCGAGTTCTGCAACATTTATGTGGGCATGGTCATTCCTGTTGCGTAGCCAAGCGGCATCCTCCACTGTTGCTCCTCCAATTTAAAGCAGCACACCGAGAGCCAGAGTGCTAGCATCACACCAGATCAGACCTTCTTTGCCCCGTTCGACACGCCATTTTCCTTTGACGGGGTCTTCCACCTTAACCTCCTCCACCACCTCGCGTATCAACTGCACAACATCCTCGGTAACTGTGTCATCCCAGCGGCCGCCTTCGGTCCGCCTTTTTATATAGTTGCATGCTACTCTGAGCCACCCGCAAATGGGGTAATGGCCAACCAGCTTCCCACATATGGAGAACAGCTCCCTCTTAGTCAGTCCGTCTGAGATATCGGGCACCTCATTACCCCGTCCGAACATCATCTTCCCCTCCTTCTTCCTTTGCAGCTTTAGTCCTAGGGCCGTGCCATTTTCTAGTGGCTCAGCTGGCTTCGCAATCAATCCATATCTTCCAACGTGATTGCTAACACTTTCCGCGGACAGATTTCCTTCCGCGACCAGGAGGTCATCAATATATTAGCTTGTGTCCCCCTCCACCTCGTTATTTTCCCCAGTACTGTTTTTAAAATTGCAGTCATAATTTTGGGTGGAGAACAGAGCTCAAAACCCAACCTTCTACAAGCATTACTTCCTCGAAAACGTCGATACCGTCCCCTGTGTGGCAAGCAATATGCTCGTTTAGCTCTCTGTAGTCCAATACTGGCCTAACCTTCCCTTTGGTGGGCTGGACTACCGCCATGATAGGTAGAACTCCGTCTGCTTCCCCGGACCATGGTACAAGGATACCTTCCTCAATCCACCTCGCTATCTCTTTCTCAAATTCAGCCCTTGTGTCACCATTCAGAGCACTTTCGTAGCACCCAACTTGATTTTTTAGTATTGGCGGCTCTGAAACCCAACGCCATTTCACTGTCCACTTATCCCTATCAAAACTGGCCTGAACGTCTTTGTCTTTGATTTGGCCCGGTTCCGCCTTCTTGGGTTTAACACTCTCCAATCTTGCCAATCCGACTGGGCGCTCGCATCCAAATGTGATCATGCCCATGCTAAACATCGCACCCCGTAGTCGATCGATGACATCCAGGCCCAACACAACATCAACACCTGCAACAAGCCGCTCCATCACAATTGCCTTCACCTCAAGTACGGTCTCGCTCACTATTATTCTCACAGTGCACATTCCTCGGCACATCACCTCACGGCCATCAACCGCCCTCACACTGGTCGTTCCATGCCAAGATTAAGCAACATCCGTTGTCACCAAAATGGTCGTTCAGCCGGTATCAACCAGGGCTTTGGCTCTCTTCCCGTTTACGGTGACCTCCACCTGTGCTAATGCAGTCCTATGCGCCGTCACTTGATAGGGGGTAGCGACTGGCGCTATAGCACCCCTCTAATCGTTTCCCTGTACCGTGCAGGTTCGGCTGATATGCCCAGTTTGTCCGCAACGGAAGCAGGTTATGCCAGGCTTAGGTTCTCGGCAGTTCCGTACAAAATGAGGCCCCTGGCATCGAAAACATTACACTGGGGCTTTTCCAGGTGACCGCCCCCACGAGAGATGCTCCTTAACTGCGGACTTCCCTCCCATAAGGCTTACACTCGCGGTTGCCTCCAACTGGTGACTCTTCTTTGTCAGCACCCTGGCATGGGTCAGCACCTCAATCTATGTTCATGCTCTCGATCATTGTCAGTCTCTGCAGCTCTGTGGACACACTATCAGGAAAACCAGTCACAAACGTCATTTTAACCGTTTTTTCAAGTCTCGTCCATGCATAACCCGCCAGTCCTGCTAGCCTCCGGATCTCCGTTGCAAAGATTTCTACTAGCTCCCCTATCCATGTGATCCTGCGCATTTTGCTATAGGCGTCGAACCCGCTTTCTGGGAAAGCGTCTTTAGTCTTGCCTCTATCAAATCTGCGTCGTATTGTTCAGTGTTATTCATTTCCAGGTAGACCGAAAGTGCATTTCCTTCCAAATATAATTGAATCAAAGTTGCCACATCCTCAATTTTCTGCAATCTTACGACCATTTTCAATTAAGACAGACATCGCACTACGTCTCCATCACCAGCGTACGCCTTCAATACGTCACTGCTTAATTTGATTCTGTCACCAATCCTGTTATGTAGGTAGGCCGCCGAAATAGCTTGTCGTCCGAAAACACCAAAATGTCTCTCTTCTGAGGGCACCCAATCCGACCCAAAACAGTCACTAGTCCGCAAACACCAACTTGAACTCCAACTTCACTCTTCTGACAGCACCAAATCCGACCTCCACCTTCACTGGTCTCAATCCGGGATGAACCAAAGAAGAAGTACGCTTTCTCATTTCCTGTTCTCTTTATAGGGACTCCCATCGTGCAATGCAAAATAGGTCACATAATCATTTGGTACTTCCTTTCTATAAAACCAGCCATTTGCTTTAACTCTGTTGTTCCACATGGCCTGGTCTGGTATTACGGGTAAGTCTTATGTTTTTAAGTTATTTTGTTTTTTTTCCACTACATGCCCCCGTGATCTTAAAATCACATCTCACCTCTCATAGTCAGTCTCCTCTCACGATTAGAGCGTCGCGGGGGTTCTTCCAACGGGGGTTCACCGGCTTCTTCCTCATCATCTACATTTGATTGCAGAGAGACACGACGTATGTCAAGCACGTGTCGCGGCATCCCGTCAACACTCACATTGTTTACAGACTGTACATGCGTTACCCTTCCTCGTCCCCAACGTGTAGAGCATAGAGCTCCCGGTGGCTTGACCCACACTTCTTCACTCACTGTAATGGATCCTTGTCCCTCTTTACTCATGTTCGTTCTAGCAAGAGGATGACGGCACTCATACCGAAAGACTGACTGATGCGGCACTGACTCTTCATCTTGACCACTCTTTGGAGGCATCTTGTACCAAAATACTGCCTCCTCTGGTGAGATTCGGCCTCTCTCTCTGCAACAGCCTTGATGGTTCGGTGATGCCTTTCGACAATCTTATTTCCTTCCGGTCGATATGCAGCCCGAAAAATATGCCGGGTTCCCCACCTGGCACACAGCTCTGTAAAATCTTCAGAGCGGAAGGCAGCACCATTATCCAGTAATATCTCCTACACTGGCCCCCTCTCCAAAAACACCGCCTCCATGGCTCTGCAGATTTAACTCGCGGTTTCCGCTCTCAACTTATGCCAGATTGCCACTCTCCTAGGTCCACAGTCGACCATAGAGAGGAATATATCGTTCCTATAATGCGTGACGTCAATGGCCAGCTGTTTCCAAGTTTCAGTCACCTGTAATTCCCCTCTCTCGTGCCTGGATGGGGCAGGGTCAATTGATTGACACTCTCTGCATTGTTCCACCACCTCTTTAACCGCCTCCTTTGTCACACTCGGTTTTACCTTTCTTGCAAGAAAAAGTGTCCTCTCTTTTCCAAAGTGGTGCATTTCATGCAGCTCTCTCGCTTCCTCACTAACGGCGCACACAGCCGCTGCATCCTTCTCTTTAAGCCAGGCCTTCATTACTCGGGTCAGGGCATCTGCTCTGTTCTTTTGAGTTTGGACAAGCATAACCGACACTCTCAGTCCAAACTCGCGAATCAAGTCTCCCAAAATCCCGAGCCTACGCTTGATCTGCATCTCAGCTGCTCCCTTGGTCCTTACTCTCCTGTCTCCTGAGACTTCTGACTGGATTCAGGAGGCCACTGTGGCCGCGTCCGTTTTCAACTCTGCATTTTTCAAGCCCCACTTTTGAGCCAGGTTCACACCTTTTGCTGCAGCCTCGAGTTCTGCAACATTTATGTGGGCATGGTCATTCCTGTTGCGTAGCCAAGCGGCATCCTCCACTGTTGCTCCTCCAATTTCAAGCAGCACACCGAGAGCCAGAGTGCTAGCATCACACCAGATCAGACCTTCTTTGCCCCGTTCGACACGCCATTTTCCTTTGACGGGGTCTTCCACCTTAACCTCCTCCACCACCTCGCGTATCAACTGCACAACATCCTCGGTAACTGTGTCATCCCAGCGGCCGCCTTCGGTCCGCCTTTTTATATAGTTGCATGCTACTCTGAGCCACCCGCAAATGGGGTAATGGCCAACCAGCTTCCCACATATGGAGAACAGCTCCCTCTTAGTCAGTCCGTCTGAGATATCGGGCACCTCATTACCCCGTCCGAACATCATCTTCCCCTCCTTCTTCCTTTGCAGCTTTAGTCCTAGGGCCGTGCCATTTTCTAGTGGCTCAGCTGGCTTCGCAATCAATCCATATCTTCCAACGTGATTGCTAACACTTTCCGCGGACAGATTTCCTTCCGCGACCAGGAGGTCATCAATATATTAGCTTGTGTCCCCCTCCACCTCGTTATTTTTCCCCAGTACTGTTTTTAAAATTGCAGTCATAATTTTGGGTGCAGAACAGAGCTCAAAACCCAACCTTGTCAAGCATTACTTCCTCGCAAACGTCGATACCGTCCCCTGTGTGGCAAGCAATATGCTCGTTTAGCTCTCTGTAGTCCAATACTGGCCTAACCTTCCCTTTGGTGGGCTGGACTACCGCCATGATAGGTAGAACTCCGTCTGCTTCCCCGGACCATGGTACAAGGATACCTTCCTCAATCCACCTCGCTATCTCTTTCTCAAATTCAGCCCTTGTGTAACCATTCAGAGCACTTTCGTAGCACCCAACTTGATTTTTTAGTATTGGCGGCTCTGAAACCCAACGCCATTTCACTGTCCACTTATCCCTATCAAAACTGGCCTGAACGTCTTTGTCTTTGATTTGGCCTGGTTCCGCCTTCTTGGGTTTAACACTCTCCAATCCTGCCACTCCGACTGGGCGCTCGCATCCAAATGTGATCATGCCCATGCTAAACATCGCACCCCCTAGTCGATCGATGACATCCAGGCCCAACACAACATCAACACCTGCAACAAGCCGCTCCATCACAATTGCCTTCACCTCAAGTACGGTCTCGCTCACTATTATTCTCACAGTGCACATTCCTCGGCACATCACCTCACGGCCATCAACCGCCCTCACACTGGTCGTTCCATGCCAAGATTTAGCAACATCCGTTGTCACCAAAATGGTCGTTCAGCCGGTATCAACCAGGGCTTTGGCTCTCTTCCCGTTTACGGTGACCTCAACCTGTGCTAATGCAGTCCTATGCGCCGTCACTTGATAGGGGGTAGCGACTGGCGCTATAGCACCCCTCTAATCGTTTCCCTGTACCGTGCAGGTTCGGCTAATATGCCAAGTTAGTCCGCACCGGAAGCAGGTTATGCCAGGCTTAGGTTCTCGGTAGTTCCGTACAAAATGAGGCCCCTGGCATCGAAAACATTACACTGGGGCTTTTCCAGGTGACCGCCCCCACGAGAGATGCTCCTTAACTGCGGACCTCCCTCCCATAAGGCTTACACTCGCGGTTGCCTCCAACTGGTGACTCTTCTTTGTCAGCACCCTGGCATGGGTCAGCACCTCAATCTATGTTCATGCTCTCGATCATTGTCAGTCTCTGCAGCTCTGTAGACACACTATCAGGAAGACCAGTCACAAACGTCATTTAAACCGTTTTTTCAAGGCTCATCCATGTATAACCCGCCAGTCCCGCTAGCCTCCGGATCTCCGTCGCAAAGACATCTACTGGCTCCCCTATCCATGTGATCCTGCGCATTTTGCTATAGGCGTCGAACCCGCTTTCTGGGAAAGCGTCTTTAGTCTTGCCTCTATCAAATCTGCGTCGTATTGTTCAGTGTTATTCATTTCCAGGTAGACCGAAAGTGCATTTCCTTCCAAATATAATGGAATCAAAGTTGCCACATCCTCAATTTTCTGCAATCTTGCGACCATCTTCAATTAAGACAGACATCGCACTACGTCTCCATCACCAGCGTACGCCTTCAATACGTCACTGCTTAATTTGATTCTGTCACCAATCCTGTTATGTAGGTAGGCCGCCGAAATAGCTTGTCGTCCGAAAACACCAAAATGTCTCTCTTCTGAGGGCACCCAATCCGACCCAAAACAGTCACTAGTCCGCAAACACCAACTTGAACTCCAACTTCACTCTTCTGACAGCACCAAATCCGACCTCCACCTCCACTGGTCTCAATCCGGGATGAACCAAAGAAGAAGTACGCTTTCTCATTTCCTGTTCTCTTTATAGGGACTCCCATCGTGCAATGCAAAATAGGTCACATGATAATTTGGTACTTCCTTTCTATAAAACCAGCCATTTGCTGTAACTCTGTTTTTTCACATGGCCTGGTCTGGTATTACAGGTAAGTCTTATGTTTTTAATTTTTTTTGTTTTTTTTTCCACTACACATATGTATATATAAACTTCTCTATATGTTTGACTCGCGAAAAGCCATTACGATTCATCTACGAAGCGGATAACTATTTTAATTCATTGAAAACATTCAGACCCGAATCTTTAAATTTTATTTAAACTTTTATTACACAATACATATTTTCTTGATTAATGAGATGTATGGAGGATTATCTAGAAATAGTTACATAGATCACATAATGTTAAGACATTGGGAAAAACAGTAAAATAAAAGAGATAAGATAGAGAAAAAGAATAAGGAAACGAGGAAAGATGTTACATCTAAAGACAGAAGTTGAAGGCAAAGATTGTGATGGATAGCAAATAAGGGCGTAACTTAAAGCCACATGATAGCGTATCTAGTGATAGACAGATAGATCCATCGATACAGGCATACACACATATGCATATATGAGAAACGTATTTTTTTTATTCTAGTAACAACGGATATCCCCTGTAAATATATCTACGCAAAGAGCGTATATTGAAGCAATAACCTAGAGAACATCTCTTTAACCGGAATTGCTTGAATCCAGTGGAAATGAGAATTCGAGACTGACTGGAAACATTTTCCGAGTAAGCAGAAAAAGAATGGTGATATTTCAAAGTTTGTATTGTCTTAGAATAGTTGTTTAACCAGAGTTTACGCTACTAGTTCATCCCTAACTGTAGTCATCATTTATGGATTCGTAACTAAGTATTACTGTAGTCGCCACGACATAACTCGATGTCGCCACGACAGACCGACAGTTCGCCCCTGTTACCATTACAACACACATATCCTATACAAATACATGCATATGTAAGAAACTGAAGAGTGGCAAAAATGAATAGTGGACGAGTACATTGTGGGTGAGACGCCGAGAAAGAAAGAAAGAAACTTGATAACTGGTAAACAGGAAAACGTTCCGCAGTGCAAGCGAGACTTTAAAGACGGCGGTTTCAGAAACGCTAAGGGTCGGAGCGCTTGGTGATCTGAGTATCGAAGTACCGCAAGAATCGGAGTTTACCGATGTGTATGGCACCGATGAAGCGTTATTGGCTATGGTACCCAAGTCCGTCTTTCTGTTAGGCTTTCGTGCCTGTTGACTAAAAAATTAGACTTATAAGCAAGTTGGTACAGTGAAGGAATCCCCTGACTTGTATTTCATCAAACAGATGTATATATGAACGAGTTTCTAGCGGAAACAAAGTCTGTGACCTCAGCAAGAAAAAAGACTTTCATGAGACAAAAGTATGTCAAAATATGTTTGTTTATGTGTGTCCGTAGCCGGCGTAAACCATCCGATGATGGGAAATAAAAAATAAAGAAAGTGTTTCATATACGTTCTGTTCTTTGTCATTCTTGTTGGATCTTACCTGGTACCCTGAAAGAACGGGCAACGCAACACATATGCCTTACTAAACAATAAATTTAAATAAAACATAAAATACATAACATAAATTAATAGTAGTAAGTGTACATAAATGAATAATAAACTGTTATTTAAGGTAAGATTACGGTTCGATTACCTAAAATTAAAGTTAATTATTGATTTATTCACACGTGTTAATAGAAATATACAATACACGTCATTACCTATTAACAAAAGCAGTTAAAATTGACGGTCCAAATTATTGGGTTTTAACTCTACGTGTATTTGAAGAAGCCAGTCTGGGATTATATGTAAACAATTGTAAGACATAATACATTCACTGATAGTTATAGTAAACTACATTAAATAGTATTTATTTTAATTATTAGATATAAGATTAGATTATTAGTAGTCTATTATCTTTTAGCCATACCGTGAAAATCATCACGTGGTGACTGTTTTTTGTGTTTTATTTTATTTTTTGTTTTGATTTGATGCCATTTGTTCTGACGTTATTTAAACTTTGATTTTGTTATTGATAATAAATAAAAAATATTTTCCAACATATGGCTCCAACAACATTATGTAAAATATTTCCAATAAAACCTTTGATTAGAAAAAAATAAGCACATATGTTTATAAAGTGTCGGAGGTAATATACCGACACGTGCTTTCCTATTGTCCATCAAGCACTTCCAACAATGGCTGATAAGAGTCAACGGGACACGATCCACGTTACTTGTAACGTAAAGGAACCCAATCGATATTATAGTAGAGTATTGGTTTTACGTTATGTGTAAAATGTTATTTCGCCTACAAGAAAGTGAGAGAGAGAGAGAGAGAGAGAGGGCTAGGATAAATGTAGAGACAGGGAAGCTTCATGCATCTATTTTCATATCGCCTAAGTCACTACTCTACTGCTAACATTGTCGAACAAAACGCATGTGTGCTTAAAACAGTTACACTAACATAAATAAATCACACACATCGTGGGTTTACGCCTTTGCAATATCGCATATTGAAATGATTTATTTTCAAGAGAGCGCTTAAATAAATTGCATTTCCATAATATTAAAACAAAATCGGGACGTTTAAAACATAAGTTTTATTATTATACATTTTTCTTAGGAAAAATAAAGACATATAAATAATCATGCCTAGGTATTATTTTGAAGAACATGTAAATAAGGAAAACATGTCTTAGGGTGACGAAATACATTTTTTTAAATTTAGTTAGCTGTGAATTTAGATTAATTGTACAAATCACATTTTACTATCGAAAGTATCTATGGTTTTGCTCTTGGTCTCTTTCGCTGTGTTGATTAAACAATTCTCTCATAGCTTTTAATTGTACTATAAGCATTTACATATAAAGTGCATATTATGTGGAAGCATTTGTGAAACAAGCACATAGATATAAGACTACAGCAATGCGACAGCGGTTATAAACTGGCAGACAGTGCGAAACCTGTTAGGGTAGACATTTTTTTTTTGCTCATTTTTCTAAGGTGACGGCGCTCATGGTTCGTGCATAAGCTCACATGTTGCAACAATATCTTGTTCACAGGCGAATGATGGCTTTAAATAGATGTACTATATAGACAAATGTGAGAGATTTTCTAGAGATTTTCTAGACAGGTATAGGGAGCCAACCTTATTTGAAGCAGACATATTCTATGTATTTATTACATATCACATTGCCTGTTAATATCAATGACAAGGAGGTAGACTGGATGATAAACAAAATGATTATTAATGTGTGAAATGATTAAAAAAAAACAATCGAAGAAAAATAATTAAATCTGAGTGATTAGAAAATTAAATTTTTTTAAGTTTGTTATTTTTTCAATTAATAATGTTGCATAGCCCTTTCTTGGGCCGTGGCGGTACGTGTATCGTATACTCTTCCCGATACGGGCCGTGGCTTTACTCGTTGGTTATACTCGTCCCTGAAAGGACCGTGACAGTTCACATTTAATACTCGTCATTTTTAAAACATCATGAATCACTTAGTTCATATTTTGTTTTCATACCTTTATATTTCTCCCTCGCCGTGTAGAGGGTCGCCGTCTCAATGTCGTCTAGTGGATGGATTCTTTCTTCTTTCTTTCTTGTCGTGAACTACGCCGTCCGTTGTCTGCAACAAAAGCCTCATGACGAACTCCGAAGACAAACAATCCTTTTAACTTTCAATTCCTTTTATTACAAGAGTTGTTATTTATCAGCCTGGGTTTCACTACGTCGACAGAAAGAGAGAGAGAGAGAGAGAGAGAGAGAGAGAGAGAAAGAGAGAGAGAGCAAATCACTAGTTTATCGTCATTACTTAACAATTATTTTCTTAACCATTCATAGAAGGGGGAAGGATATGTCTTGCTTAGGGAAATATTTTCCTTAAATCAAATTGCTGACTACATCAAAATCATGTCCGATAGGTTCGCCTCCAAAACCCAGACTGACGAAACTCGCTTCTCACGAAGAACGAGTGACGTCACGGATCCCTCTGTTTCCCACGCAAGGGGTAGTGACGTCGTAGGTGCACATTCATCCTTGATGTGGGTCTCATCACACGGTGAACTTGTCACGTCTGTGATTTCTTACTGTGAGAACAGGCCCTATTCTGCACTCGACAGCGGATCAACCCGCGTTAATTCGCGCAAGTCAAACCAACGCTTTTCAACAGATACGCCCATTCCCATAGGGTCATTATCCAACAAAAATACAATTATGACCACCATTAACAGCTCAAAATCTACTGTTAAAGTAACGAATTAAGTGTGAAACGACAAAAAAAAATCATCAGTAATATGAGAATAAATTATATGAATTATTTTTTTCAAAACACGACAGTGAGACGAGTAAATATTATTTGTAATTCTTCATTCGATATAAACATCAGTTGCAATGAAGTGAGCTGGATATAGATTAAATATTCTCTTGCAATTTAGCAACATTTCTGATCTGCCAGAATTCTTTAAATAGTTCGTTTCATTCTATCTTTGTCAGTGTAAGACCCGCCTCATCATTCCGTCTCCAGGCTTGTCGTGATGTACGTAAAAGCGGAATGTCCTCTTGGCATTTCGGCACAAAGCTTCCTTGGTCTTCTCGTTTTCTCTTTTCTACCCAGTTTGCGCTTTAGGCGTTTTCATAGAAATATAGAAAGTCGAACGCACTGTCCTCGATTTTCCAGCGGTTTAATACAGTTCAGTCCTAGAGCAACATATACACACACACACATACACCCAACACACGGGAAACTACATACACACACGCACTTACATAAACACCCACCCGCACCCACAAACACGCATATACATATATATATATATATACATATATGTTTATATATATATATATATATATATATATATATATATTTCTATCTATCTATCTATCTATCTATCTATCTATCTATTTATCTATCTATCTATCTATATATATATACATATATGTTTATATATATATATATATATATATATGTATATATTTCTATCTATCTATCTATCTATCTATCTCTCTCTCTCTCTCTCTCTCTCTCTCTCTCTCTCTCTCTATATATATATATATATATATATATATATATATATATATATATATATAAATATATATTCTTGTGTGGGGCGTTTGACAGCGCTTGAATGCAAAATGCGATAAATTAAATGCTCAAATGTACAGGACACACACTAAAAGTCCTGTGAAAGGGATTCATTTCGACAAATAAATACCGAAAGAATCTCTAGCTGTAAAACCTGGTTGACAGACTCCTTGAAAGTATTAGCAAGGTTATCCGCATTGTTGCCGAAACGCTTGGGTATCCATTGAAGAAATATTAACGAAAATATTCGCTTACTGATTTCTGCTTAGTCATTGTTGACAAAAAATGGCGATTAAAAATTGGGTTTTTCCAATCTTCTAAAAATAACGTTAAAGCACAGGGAGCAGCCAGTACATTTCCATTGAAGGGTTAAGAGAAAGCAGCTGCTGCTGCTGCTGTCCAGATCGTGGCAAAAACAAACAGTGACTCCTGCTGCTGCTATCGTTTTTTCCAAGATGGCGTCTTTTTAAAAATGTAGACAACGTCGCGGTGTTGTTGAACCGCGACAAGGCCCCTTCCCTGGATAATTGATCATTATCAATTAAAAATCAAGGAACACATTGTGGTGAAGAGTTGCAGAGGTATAATGAAATGTACCTGCAAGGATGGTAAAAAAATGGAAGATGCATGTGTGTTTACGCTGTGGTCAAGCATTGACAGTGCAAGTGGATCTGCTCTGTTGAAAAATGTTGAGTGCGAGCGAATCTGGGGGACGTTGTTCATGTTGATTAGTGACTCCTGCTGCTGCTATCGTTTTTCCAAGATGGCGTCTTTTTAAAAATGTAAACAACGTCGCGGTGTGTTGAACCGCGACAATTTCTACGCATCAAACTTCATACAACTTTTGAAATATTTGAAGTTCCGAATGGAAGTTTTAGTTTATAATATTAACCTTCTAAAAACAGTTTAAAATTATCTAAATAAAGTGTAGAATAAATAGGATTGTATGTCTAATACATATTTTAAAATCTTTGAAAACATCAGAGTTTCTGCATTTTTACGATATTTTTCAACAAAATATTTACCAGCTTTGAATAAACTCATATTAAAGTAATTATAGTCTAGATTAGCAGCTCGTAAAATGTGATAAAGTAACGCTACAATATAAACATTCTCATGGAATATTCTGAAAATTCAATATTAATTTTACATAAAGAAATTAAAACCGTACAGATGAAGAAAAATGCGTGTTACGTCTGCACATGTGTATGGTTGTATCTTATTCGATTGATGGACGACTATAAAAAAACATTTATAGAAACAAATTATTGCCACATACAACATACTATAGTCTTATTCTAGCAGTACATGGCACTTAGACAAACCGTTCGATACCTAAACAAATTATGATTGGAACGAATCGTGTAACATTTTCTCATGGTTTTACGTCCGTGGGTTTATTGTAGTCGCTAGTATAAATTTCTCTATCGCTCTATATTCATTGTAGAAAATAAAGTAGTAGTGACAGAAGTAGTAGTCGTAGTCGTAGTAGTAGTAGTAGTAGTACAAATAGTAGTATAGCAGTAGTAGTCGTAGTAGTAGTAGTAGCAGTAGTACACATAGTAGTATAGCAGTAGTAGTCGTAGTAGTAGTAGCAGTAGTACACATAGTAGTATAGCAGTAGTAGTCGTAGTAGTAGTAGCAGTAGTACAAATAGTAGTATAGCAGTAGTAGTCGTAGTAGTTGTGGATTGAGAGCGTATATGTTTCTCTTTCTCTTCCTTTAGTATCAGTGATTGCGATGTTATCAAACTAACTAATGAATATATGTTACACTCATTCGTCGTAGCTGTGTGTAGAGTTACCTGCCTCTCTCTTTCCTGTTAATAGTATTTCTAATTTTTGCCGTAATAATTAGAATAAAGTAACATATACTTATAGGTCTGAGTCTTCAGAAAATAGTTGTCTTACAGAATAACATTCATATCCAGTGGTAGCCTCGTATGGGGAGTAGAAAATAAAGCCGACGCACGTCTTCTATCTTCTCAGGCTTAAACATCTGAAAGAAACAAGTGAACTCTGTTCTTTTTAAAACGTATCACTTTCCCCTGATTTTATGTTTTTTTACTTCACTTCTTAAACATACTCACTAAACTACCTAGCTGTCACCTACTTTTGTAAGAACGCCAGTCATCCATGGTCTTGATCATAAAGCCATATTACTATTCTTGCTGTCTCTACCAATATCTGTACAATATGGTAAACAGCTAAAATCGATATATCAATGCATTTACTCCACTTTTGGCTAAGATCAAAGTGTAGTATCTGTTCCGATGGATACTGCACCCCATAGACTGATATTGTCTTGGCCTTCGGGGCTTGATTTACGCCGGTCTATGGGTCTGTCCTTTGCAGTTCTAGGAGGTCCACTCTCCCAGACTTCGCCTCCCCTCTTTGAGGAGGAGTAAGTTTATTGCTTACTGCCTGAGGCGCCGCTACCGGAGAATGCCGACGGGGCTGCCCAGGCAATTTTTAAACCCCAATTTCCCGACCCGACCTGGGGTCACATCTTACTTGTGGGAGTAAGATAAAAACTGGCCTTGTGCCTAACTCCTGGAAAGGAGTAAATCAATACTCCACTATCTATAAAGGCAAACACAAAACAAGCCTACAAGCACATGAATAACAATAACTATGCATACTACCGTATGAATTGATAACGAAAAAAGAACGAGAATGTAATATTCAAAAACACCTACTGACTGAATCAAGATAATTTAAAAGTTAAATAATCAATTAACATAAAGTACTAATGTAAAAGGAACACAGCAGCTGATAATCATATGTAGTTGCATTTTAGATTACTTATTTAACATTCTAGAAAGCATAGACATTGTAATTAAATAACATCTCGCTAAATGTATTTTACATAAGACACAGTTTTCAGTCTGGCAACTTATATTCTCGTATAACACGAAATAATGATAACTTCGAGATTATTTTAATCTTTCATGCATGGTATTTTGGTGAGCTGCAGGATCATGTAGTTTAAAATATGTATATCTAGGCAGCATCTTCTCTTGCAGGCAAGTATTGTGGAATATAAGAGACAACTCATGTCATGATATCCTTTGATAGAGCGTTTCAATAGTCCGAATCAGGATCTTAGTTTCGGAGGAGAATTCGCCGATGAATTTGCCATAGTTTGGATTTGTCTCTCAGGTAACTTCTAAAAATGAACCCTAACGCTTTACGTAAGATTCTGCTACCTCACACGACTTAAGTTCCATTTTACGATCATCGCGACAACACTTATATCCCAAAAAGATGGCGTCGCTATGTGCTCCGTGCTTGCTCCAACCTTTAGTATTTACTACATGTCCAACTTAGAAACTAAAGTCTTAAACCTTATCAATACACCAACAATATATTTACGATACGTAGATGACATCTTGATTCTTACAAATACTATAAATGGAATCAATATATAAAAACCACGTTCCAAAATAACTCCGTCCTTGATTACGCCTACAAATTAAACTGTAATAAAAAAATATCTTTTTAGACGTTTTAATAGACACTAATCAGAATCAATTCTCTACATCTACATATCAAAAACCCATTAACAAAAACTCCTGTACCCTTAACTTCCTTAGTGAATGTCCTTTTAGATATAAAATAGTCAGTATTAAAAACTTACGAACTAGAGCAAAACTAATTGCCTCCGCCCCTACTATCTTCCCACATGAACTTATCAATATAAAATATACTCTAGTTAATAATAGCTTCCCAAACTATGTAATCGACTAACAAATTCAACTGTTTAAACAAAACCACAATCACAACACCACCACAACCACCACCACAACCAACAACACCAACAACAATAACAATAATAATAATAATGATAATAATAATAATAATGAAAATAATAATAATAATAATAATAATAATGATGATGATTATAAAAAATCCAATTCTACACTTAACTATTAAATTATTTTAATCAGAACTGTAAAATAGATGAAAAAGTTCCAAGATATATTATCAATAAGAACGTATTCCCTACTGACCCAGATAAAAAAGTAAATCTGATCATTTTCTACAATAAAGTAAAAACCACTAACCTTATTTTCACAAATAATTATTCCCCTCGATTAGAGTCTTGGATAAGACAAACCTTGTTTATGAGTTTAAATGTCCTTTGGGAAACTGTGTCTCCGACAAGGAAGAAAAAAAGTATATACATTGGATTGACTACGACGCTTTTGTCGATAAGATTGACGATGTATTTGTCTGACACTAGCGTTATAGCCCAACACTTAACTAACAACCACTCCTGCCCCCCGATCGGTATTCAGAAAACACTTACATTATTCCACTGAAGATGGACCCAGATGGGTCAGAAAGTACTCTGGACCAAAATGTAAATTACGGCAGTTTTATCAGCCAATTCTCATCCGAGATTAACACATTAATCCGGAAAATTGAAGGGATCAATACAAACATATCCAGACAAGAGTTGTCGGTAATTTTTAATAATACGTGTCTTAAGGAAAAAATACTGATCGATACACAGACACACACCCCCACACACACACACAAACATATATATATATATATATATATATATATATATATATATATATATATATATATACATATATTCCATGATCAATGCCAGTATATTGAAATCATATACCCTTAATATGTTTAAGATAAAAATTCATATACACTAAATGTACAAAAGCAAGGAAATTCCCAAATTTTTACACTTTAATTGTCATTAATTAAGGGTATGACTACATATCAACAAACCCATTTCATTATCCCATCACTACAGTGTAAATTTCTATGCATGAGTGGATGAAGTGTGTGAGATGCGCTGAAGAAAAATTACTACAAGTAAATTACATAGCCCTGTTGTTCTCGAATATCCTTAATGACAATAAACGTGTAAAAATTTGGGAATTTCCTAGCTTTTGTACATTTAGTGTATATGAATTTTCATCTTACCCCTATTAATGGCATATGATTTCAGTATACTGGCATTTATCATGGAATGTCACTACTTTTGTTAAGGCTATGCCTCAATAAAATTGTCATTTTTAAGGGTTTTTTGAATTTTCTGGAAAACTTAGATATAGGGAAAACTTAAATTAAAATGCAATCAACTAGACCCTAGAACCTCTATCTCTGCCAAAAATCAGCTGAATCCATCAAATAGTTGATAGGATGCAGGTTGGCACATACCTACGTACGTAGGTACACGCATATAACATGATTTCATGATTGAACTTTCTGGATTTTTGGGTTGTCTTGACTAATGATGCTAACATTCTACACACTTATAGAACCTATCAAATACACATTTTGCGTAAAGTTTTAACTAATTTGGTTTATTGGTTTTTGAGTTATGATTGATCAAATAAATGACATTTCTAGCATAGGCCATTTTTAAAGTCTATTAAGGCATAGAGCGCTCTCACACCTCCCTTGATATATATGTATACATACATGTGTTTGAAATATCAACTAGACACCGTCTTCGGTCTCTCTGTACAAAGGTTTGTCAAAATAACGTTACATGAGTATACTTTTTCCAAATAAGTAACACCTTACTAAATATTCAAAATAACATATTAATCGAAGCCTGGATAAGATCCCTTAGACACGGCTATACACTGCCTCATACGAGGAATAGTGCACATTCTCCAAGTAATGTTCCATCAAGTAAAGCACTTAGCTGGATACTCCATTAACCTAGACAGATCAGTGTCCTGTAATCCGCTAACAACAAGAAACCACAAGAAAGAAATACTATGACAAAGTAAACTGGTAAATCAAGTAGAGGGAAGTTATTATTTTTAACTTCTGTACTAACTCCACTTTTTACAGGTAAAGGCGAACAGTGAGTGAATATCTATGCGTCTCATATAGACAACAAATGTTAGCCCCAGGTAGGGTCCCCTTGATTTCTGAGAACTGAAGTGCAAAGGATTAAATGTGAGAATTATATATATATATATATATTAGTACTTCATGTATCCACATAAAATATTATAAGGAGATATAATTTTTTTATGTATCAGTTTTCAGTATTTACTTCAACAGTGCTCGATACGTAAGTAAAGCTAGGTAGTAAGCAATGAAAATATATATGACAATCAAGCTACACAGATGCTCCCGTGTTTCATCCCCGTGTTTTAGCCTGACGATTCCCCCCGGGGATGAAACACGGGAGCCTCTGTGTAGCTTGATTGCCATATATATTTTCATTGCTTACTATATATATATATATATATATATATATATATGAGAGAGAGAGAGAGATAGAGAGAGATTGATAGATAGGTAGATGGAATATGAATATATATGTGTGTATATATGTATATTACAATTAAAAAATCGACCTACCTTAATACTCATTATATGTAACCATATACACGCCTATTTATATATATGTATATATATATATATACATATATATATATTTATATATATACACGCATCTATACATATATAGTATATGCATATACACGCAGTTGATATATAGCATTGTTTAATACGCTTTCGCGCATAATTTGAGTGCATTTCCAAATGTCTCTTTTTCCAATTGATTTCATATTTAAAAATATATATATATATATATATACAGGGTGATTCATAAGTCACTTCACTTAGTTATTTAAAATGAATACCATATGAAGCACAAACATACTATGAACTTTTGATGATTGTTATCTTACTCTCTAATCACTGCTATTTGTTAGGCAATGGAAACGTGATGTGAACAGAAAGCCTCCTTCGCACAACACCATAATCAATCAAATATGCTACAAAGAGTCGTAAATTCATTGCCAAAAAAAATGGAGCTATGCATGCAGAACAAAGGTGGACATTTTGGACATTTGCTGTAATGTTAAACACCCATACATGGATTTGTTGAATAAACTTTCTGTTTTGTATTACCGTATATTTTAACTTTGGAATTTCAAAAATAAATAGCTAAGTTACTAATGAATCAACCTGTACATATATATATATATATATATATATATATATATATGTGTGTGTGTGTGTATGTGTGTGTGTGTGTGTGTGTGTGTGTGTGTGTGTGTGTGTGTGTGTATCGACAAGGCTTACCTTGATTATGTACAGCATTGGACTTTAGCTTGCCAGTTTATTTGTTTTGAAAAATCAAAATTTCAAATACTAAAATATAATTTAAAATTTTCATTTAGTATGCGATTCGTTTTTCAAAAACGGTAAATGTGTGTTTTATCTCTGTAAACTTCTACACATGAGGAAAATCAAAATAGTGTGGTCGACGTGCCCCAGATTGTTGGATAGTGCAGAGTAACGATAGAAGAAAAAATACATTAATATAGCCTTTACAAGACATTCTGGAGTATGGAGCAGGCTTTTGGGGGAAAAAATTAAACATGCACCCCCCAGTATTAACCGTATATTTTCTCCTATTACTACGTAATACGAAATTGATTTCAACTCAAAAATGTTCTTCATGTCATAATCTTATATATATATATATATATATATATATATATATATATATATATATATATATATATATATTAAGATAGGTGAAGGAAGAGTGATAAACAAGTATGTCCAGATTTATTTTAACTTCGATTGTTCAATGCAAGGTATATTCGGTGATAACATTTTGTTTATTATTCTTTCCTTAAGCCAAGGCTTTTCAAAGATCGAAATCTTATCATCAGAGGAATTACATAGGTAGATAAGTTGGCAGTGGAAAAGCTAAAATTCAATATTTGAAAAATATTAAGTAATACTATCGTATATATTATTGGTTTACATATTATTTTGCCATCATCGAGAAATATATTAACAGGAAAGTTTCGGAATGACTATTTTCAATCCAAAAGTAAAGCGTTTATCAAGTTTTAACAGATTAATGAGTTATTGTGTGTATGCGCGCGAGGGGGCACTCCATGATTGCTTTGTTTTGATGCATGGAGTGACCATCTTTTTAGTGGGTTGTAGAGGTCTGGTTAAAATTGACAGTATAACTATATAATCAAATTGTTGACTGGTGTACAAATAAACAGAAATACATCATGCTAGATTACAACCCCGTAATGACATTAATATGGCGGGGCGTACTCGATGTTTAGTTTGCGTTGCTGTGGGTGTACGTAGGTATAGCTGTTTTATTGGGGGTGTTTATTTTACTAGGAGATTTATACCGACTTGTTTTACCTAAAATGATTAAACTAGTCTTAAACTAAATCCCCTGTTAAAATCAAATGATACTTGCTATTTCTGAAATAAATTAATAACTTATAGTCAATTAATTAGATGCAATCTTTGAAATATCTAATTTAGTTATCGTGTGGACATGCTCAATGCATTGTGAAACTGGATTTGTTTTATGTTACATATGAAAGCACTTGTCTTTGGGCTGGACGACCCGATTCTGATCCCACTAACGGCATGCGAATTTTCGGGTCTGAAAACTCTCTCTGTCCACTCAGCAGTAAATGGGTACCTGACTAAAACTCAGGGAAGGTTCAAGGCAGCAGAAGGAGAGAGATGGGCTCCGCTTTCCATATGCTGTACCCTAGACACAGTTATTTTTAACAAATCACCGCCGCTACGGCCATGGGCAGTGTGCGATGTCGTCAACGACACTCGTTCGCGTCCAGGCTATGCGACTTTTACCTTCTTTTTTTTTTTACATATGAAATAGAATTTAATAGCACTCTCAGTGTGATATACTGCGCGATTTTAATGATTTGTTCAGAAGGATACATGCAGAGGGGCGCGTCTTTCAGAGATGACGCACTCAATTGGCCCCAATGCATCCATCCCTATGTGAGTTGTCTATAACCAGATTTAAATTACTACTATCTGTAGTTAATTCTTCAACTATTGATGGCAGTCGATGCGTGTCGAATGGTCGCATTATGCACGAGGTATACCTGTTAAGCTTCACGTCCATAATCAACGATCTGTGGATCTGGAATAGTCTAACGTCGATAACACTATCTGTCTCTCATTTATGGATAGCTGTGTTTACTGTTGAAATCACCGGCAAACGAATAATAAAGCAGACAAAATGCAGCAGAATCGGAAAGATCGACTTACATGACAACCGGAAGTGCATTGGTCTCGTTCGCCGAGAACTGTAAGACATCAATTATAGTGGCACATCGACAGGATCCAAATGACTATTCCTGCTAGCAACTAGTCGGGAAGATCAGAGAAGGATTGGTTTTAGTTTTTCAACTGTCATTTTCATAAGAAAATAAGAAAGACTGTTAAAGAAAAATATCAATGCTTTAAAAATGCTCAAATATTTAAGTGGTAAAGAAGGTCTAACAATTCTGTGTAACTTTATTTGACTCTAAGCAAAGATCAATTTATTTATTATTGAAATGTGTGTACTGTATATTTTACGGATGTAAGTAAATTAATTATACTTCTATATTATTAGAAATATATAATGTGTTTTCCAATTCTACGCTATCTTCGTACAATCTACTATTGTTGATGTCATTTATATCGCAGGGTTTTTATTTGTAGTAATTATAAACTTGCAGACACTTTTGTATTGATCACTCCAGGAGTTAGGCACAAGGCCAGTTTTTATCTTACTCCCACAAGTAAGAGGTGACCCAAGGTCGGGTCGGGAAAGTGGGGTTTACAAATTGTCTGGGCAGCCCCGTCGGCATTCCCTGGTAGGTGCGCCTCAGGCAGTAAGCTATAAACTTACTCCTCCCCAAAGAGGAGAGGCGAAGTCTGGGGGGGTGCACCTCTTAGAACTGCACAGGACAGACCCATAGACCGGCGTTAATCAAGCCCGAAAGCAAGACAATACCAGTCTATGGGGTGCAGTATCCATCGGAACAGATACTGCACTTTGATCTTAGCGAAAAGGCCAAGGACACTTGTGCAGACACTTGTGTAAATATGACGTCATACGGTAATTACGAGAAACGAAATTTCCTAGTACGGCAGCAACGACGCGTTTTTTTTTTTTTATCGAAGTCGATGCCGACAGAGCATGAGCCCACTTAATGTAAGGATCTAAAAAGAACTAAAGATTTTTTGACAAAACTATAGTTTCTCCATGTGCAGTGTGTGGATAAATAATGTATGCCTATATAGATTATACGCGGTTTGCCTGTTTTGTTTTATCCCATATCAACCTCTTTTCGGGTATTTAAAGTCATTTTGGTAAAAGTGTTCATGCTTCAGTTACCTCATATGGTCAAGCATTTATTCAAGGTGTTTGGTTGAGTAAAAGGGAGGAGACGGAGAGGGGGAATGGGGTAAGGGGAGGGGAGGGGAGGAAATAGGGTAAGGGGAGGGGAGAGGAAGAGGTGAAATTGTTATTTGAGTTTTGCAGCACACTATTGAGTTTTGCAAAGAAAAAAAACAATAACGCATCAAGGTTTCGTGCATTTGGGGGTCAAGAAGCCGATATCTTCAGACAGTGTGATGTGGTAGCACCAGTTAAAATGTACTTGTATTCCAAAAATCGTACTAGTATAATTACAACAGCAGCTCATTTTATTTATGCATTCAATTTTACAGTATGTTTTGTCAATGACGTCATACGATCAATTGGCCACCTATAAACTTAAAACTACATCTAATTGTGGGAACATAATTCGAAGGATTTGTTAAGCATGAATCAGCCATTATTAAAAGTGGATCTGCTGGGTCTACTTGATTTCAAACTGTTTATTGAATATAAGTTGTCATTGGTTATACGTGACCTTTGAACCGGATGTGAAGTCCTACATTTTTGCCTTGATTCGTATCGAGTTAGACCTCACTCATTATTATTCCCATATTTATGTCAAATAATGAACAGTGACAAAAATGAATCGTGGACGAGTCCATTGTGGGCGGAACGCCTAGAAAAAACAGAAAGAAAGAAAGAAAGCGACTTGATAACTGTTAAAAAAAGAGAAGGTTCCGCAGTGCAAGCGAGACTTGAAAGACGGCCGTTTTCAGAAAGGCGAAGAGCCGGAGCGCTTGGTGATCGGAGTATCGAAGTACCGGAAAAACGGGAGTTTACCGATGTTTATGGCACCGATGAAGCCTTATTAGCTATGATACCAAAGTCCGTCTTGCTGTTAGCATTTCGCTTCCGCTGAGTCAAAATGCGACTGATAAGCAAGTTACTACAGTGAAGGAATCCCATGACTTGTATTTCATCAAAATGCTTGTGGAACAATTGCTTCAGTTCACGCTCGGATAGACAATCCAGAGCAAATTGCTATTCAATCGGATGTATACAGAACGAGTTTCTAGCAGAAACCAAGTCTGTGACCTCATAACAAAAAAGACTTTCATGAGACAAAAGTATGCTAAAAGATTTGTATATGTGTGTGCGTAGCCGGCGTAAACCATCCGGTGATGGGAAATAAAGAAAACCAAAGTTTTTCCATATACGTTATGTTCTTTGTCATTCTTGTTAGATCTTACCGGGTACCCTGAAAGTACGGTTAATGCAACCTATACTTTGACTAAAATTGTTTGTATTTGTTCATGTTTTCGATTACCTTCAGATATACTACGAGCCTGAGTTCTTATAAATAGAACTGGTCACTTACGGAATACTTATTTCTTTAAATTATTACATAAACAATCTCATAAAACATTGTCGTCCGAACCAATTAAAGGTTACACTGATAGCGTCTGTGAGTAATAAACAAACAACAACACCAGCCATGATTTGAAGTAAATGCGAATGCGATTTACACAAAGAGGGTAGGTTTCCGCGCTCAGTGGTTTGTAGAACTGTTAAAGGTTAAACTAGTTCATCGCCTCATCTGCTTGTTGAGTGTCGTGGAATGCTTGGTAAATAATCCTCAGAGCTGTGAATGCATTTGTTTGCATATCTTTGCATATTTGCTTGCCTCGTTACTAAGACATTGTTTGACACAAGGTCGCGTTTAATGTTGGATAAAATCAAACTCACCAAAAATAGACATTCTGGAGTGTGGCAATAATTAAAATTCGAACAAAAAGATGAGAAATGTGTAATATAAATTCTGATGTTATACTTTGATCCTAGCCAAAACACTAGGGATGACGTATTCAATAAACTGTGAATATTTAAAATACAAAGGAAGTAACATATTCACACTATAGACAACGGTGAATAAATAAGTTTTACAAGGTAAGGGAGGTAATCATTTATAACTTTTTATAAACTACAAGGCTAACCACCATTCATCACAATTTAGAATAGCCATAAACCGATAGATAATAACGCATCAAGCACAAACACAGAAGCAAGTATATTGAAAGTATAACAATTACTTGATGGCACAGCAAACCAATATTTTAATTAATATAAGTCATATATAGAGCCATTTTGTTCGGATGAGAATCGATGAATTGATTCCTGCATTCAATTTATCTAAATGCTTCGTCCGATGACATTTTTATCGTAATTAATTTAGACATTTCGTGAAATTATTCAATTAACTGAATTAGATGCAAATATCGCCGAATCCGTACTATTTTTAAACATTAATATATATTCACATGATAGACTGACACATACATTTATTCGTTTTCATAATCCTCAATCCATGCATACACACACACCCACACACACACACACACACACACACACATATATATATATATATATATATATATATATATATATATATATATATAGCTTAAAAGAAACTTTGAAAAAAAAAGTAAATAAAATTTAAAAAAATTAAAATAAAAATAAAAAAGAAGGGGGGTTAAGTATCTAACAGTAAAACAAAAACAGGAGACCTTACGCGTCTAATATTAACACGGGGATCATCAGCTGTTTACCATGTAACTGTTTCG
>OY744528.1:10686579-10711579 GCA_963556195.1 Sepiola atlantica | reverse complement strand
ATATATATATATATATATATATATATATAGCAATACTAGTGCATGTTACATGCACATCTTACAAAATCAGATACCCATTGCTGCGTTTCTATAAGAGTGCTCGATAATTAATATAGATGTTTTATAGGTATAATTATTTTTATTTATACGAACCTTACTTGGCTACACATTTGCAAAACATGTTTCGGTCTCGGCATTAGCATACCTTATTGTATAGAATTCATTGATCGCAGGGCAAAGTGTGTGCAAGCAAAAGGGGCCTAGTTTTAATGTGATTAAGGTCCCAACTCTTTCACGTATGTTAAATATTTGTCTGGCTTAAGGTCGCATAATTCGTAGATATTCCTCGTATATATTCTAATGTAAGCCTCAGAAAACACATGCGTACATTTCTTCTTTATGGCCTGTCTTTGCTTCTGGTTGAAGATTAATTGACACACGCCCCTCTGCCTCCGATATGTTTTTTTATCGCGAAAACCTGTGGAAATGAAGAAAAATTATCGACACAGCTGTTATGCAAGTATTAAGCAGATAATATACGAAACGACAATCAAGTACGTGTGAAATTAACTTTAAAAAAAACTTCAGCGAAACGGAATAGGTTTGTCACTACAAGTTCATGGATTACTTTGTGGTAAAGAGAGTTCGGTATCCGTGTTAATTCAACGATGATTCCTTAAAGCTCTAAGTTCTACTTGCAATTGAGCATGTGTCTAGACGGATGAAGAAATATGCAGTATCTATGGAAATCGCTTCCCAAACAACGTTGGGCCGAGTAAGTTTTTTTGTAATCTTTTCACCAGTTACTCACTAAGACTTTTCACCATTTACTCACCGTTTTTTTTCACCAGTTACTCACCAAATCTTTTCACCAGTTACTCACCAAATATTTTCACCAGTTACTCACCAACTTTTCCACCAGTTACTCACCAAATCTTTTCACCAGTAACTCACCGACTCTTTTCACTAGTTACTCACCAGATCTTTTCACCAGTTACTCACCAAATATTTTCACCAGTTACTCAACAAATATTTTCACCAGTTACTCACCAAATCTTTTCACTAGTTCCTCACCAAATCTTTTCACCAGTTACTCACAAAATCTTTTCACCAGTTACTCACAAAATCTTTTCACCAGTTACTCACCAAATCTTTTCACCAGTTACTCACCAAATCTTTTCACCAGTTACTCACCAAATATTTTCACCAGTTACTCACCGAATCTTTTCACCAGTTACTCACCAAATCTTTTCACTAGTTACTCACCAAATATGTTCACCAGTTACTCACCAAATCTTTTCACCATTTACTCACCAAATCTTTTCATTAGTTACTCACCAAATCTTTTCACCAGTTACTCACCAAATCTTTTCACTAGTTACTCACCAAATCTTTTCACCAGTTACTCACCAAATCTTTTAACCAGTTACTCACCAAATCTTTTCACTAGTTACTCACCAAATCTTTTCACCATTTACTCACCAAATCTTTTCACCAGTTACTCACCAAATCTTTTCACCAGTTACTCACCAAATCTTTTCACCAGTAACTCACCGACTCTTTTCACTAGTTTCTCACCAAATCTTTTCACCAGTTACTCACCAAATATTTTCACCAGTTACTCACCAAATATTTTCACCAGTTACTCACCAAATCTTTTCACAAGTTACTCACCAAATCTTTTCACCAGTAACTCACCGAATCTTTTCACCAGTTACTCCGAAAATTTTTTCCCTAGTTACTCACCAAATCATTTCACCAGTTACTCACCAAATCTTTTCACTAGTTACTCACCAAATCTTTTCACCAGTTACTCACAAAATCGTTTCACCAGTTACTCATCAAATCATTTCACCAGTTACTCACAAAATCTTTTCACCAGTTACTCACAAAATCGTTTCACCAGTTACTCACAAAATCGTTTCACCAGTTACTCACCGAATCGTTACACCAGTTACTCACCAAATCATTGCACCAGTTACTCACCAAATCTTTTCACCAGTTACTCACAAAATCGTTTCACCAGTTACTCACCAAATCATTTCACCAGTTACTCACCGAATCGTTTCACCAGTTACTCACCAAATCTCTAATTAAAAACGTTACTTATATCTCAGCCAAGGGAAGATCTAATTTTATTGCCCAACACTTTCATCTTATTTAATTATAATATTTTACAAAAACATCCGTCTTCGTGATATTTTCGAGAAAATAGCTTAAAACTATGACAATAGGTCATAGAAAAACCATAATTGATTCAAACAAAATTTGTTCCAGTGAAGAAATTTTAAAACTACCGCAAGTTGGAAAGGGCATTATAAATTCTTATCTGAAGAATTCTGAAATTTAAACAAAATAAGTGCACAACAATTGTTGGATTCTGCAATTAATACACCACAGCGGACGTAAAATAAGAATAAAATGGTACTGTTTCGTAATCGTCAACCATAGATTTTACTGGCGGAGTTTTAGAATCCATTCTTAACTTCATCGTTCTTAGTTTGGTAGCATTTGCTGTACATACGTCACGCCTACGTAAGGCCAGTGGCATATATTGTTGACGTTTCTGAAACAGAACACCCCCCCAAAAAAAAAGAAAGAAAGAAAGAACAAATGTGTTTGTATTGAGGTTTCTCTGTAAAATATATGTGAAAAACTTGACGCAGACTGTAACGTCAACTAGTTTTTATACTATTTACGATTCCGAATTTTAACCGGTAAAATATTCGAGGCACATTTTCTTGGATCTTCTAATTGCAACTGTTGTTTCTACTTTTTTTCTTTCGAATATTCGTTTAGTCATTTGTTCCTTTGTAAAAAAAAAAATGGTATTCATGTTGTTGTTCAAGCGTCGTTTGTATTTCCGGTGACAATTATTGCTGTTCAATGTGTCCCTTTTAATTTGCTTCAGGTCAATTCACACCTGCTTCAAATGGGTGGCCCTTCTCTTTCGATCGTGTTCTCTTTTGTCAATTTAATTGTGATGTAAACAGGCTGTAATTGAGTAGAGATGCTAACTTTGATTATCATTGAAAACGACATTTTTATCACACCGGCTGATGCTCGCCATTAACTCACATCTGAAATAATTGTGTGAAAAATAAACAACATTTTACGTCATTAATAAAAGAATATGGCAAGGAACATGATCAATCAAATTCAATAAATAATCAGTTACTTTTTTTCTTGTAATGTTTCTGATTAAATCGTTTTGCTGCAATTTTTATGTCACATTCTATTTATTTAACTATTAATTATTTACAATTTTATATATATATATATATATATATATATATATATATATATATATATATATAGTATATAAATATATAGATATTTTATTCAATCATAAATAAATAAAAAAAATACGAAACAAATACATTACACTGATCCATTCGGTGAAAAAGTAAACTATAATATTACTAATTCAATAAATAATTAATAAATCCCTTATTCGTCACTTGGACATTGTTTTGTTAAATATCGTAAAATCCTGATTCCTCATATATAATTATATCACATTCCATAGTTTTCTTTGAATGTCCGACTGGCTTGGCAGGCCGAGAGACGACTCAAGGTGTTTCCACGAATAATGGCGAAAGAGAAGCGCTCGTCAAGCCAAAACAATTCGCTAGTGTCTTCGGTGTTTCGCGTCGTTAATAGACCAAGTCTACCGAGGAAGTCGCGCGTGGCAGAGTCAATCACTCCACTCGTCTCCACAACGATCGGTTAAATTACAAATCTGTCGAGAACATTAACCATTAATTTGTTTCCATTTCAGCCTCGAGAAATAATGGCTAATCCATATCGCCAGGCCAAAACGGAGAGGCTATAATGTTTCAAGTGTTGCACAATCACCACTGCCCCTCTCCTGGACCGGTATTACTTAACTGGAAACTAAACAGAATATACCTGAACTTAATTGAAAAAATATTACAAACATTTGTGTTTAATTGAATTTGTTTTTTTTTTTGCATTTGAAAAATATCAACTTCACACATAAACTTTTGTGTTTAACTTCGATACTGATGCCATAAGTCCAGCGTTTTACCATCGGACCTAGACGCTCTGCTAGAAATATGTACGATTTTTATCATCTAAAAATTTTATGTATTTTTATGTTATTATTTTATTGGGGATTACGTTGTTTTTCTGCTCACTACTACTTAGATTGCCTCACTTCCTAAGTGATTAACATGCAGAAAATTTTATATACCTAACCCTTAACTTAATAGGAAGTATTTGTCGTTGATATTTATATATATATATATATATATATATATATATATATATATATATATATATATATATATATATATATATTAAAGTAGGTGGAGAGAAATCAGAAGAACAAAAATAAAAAAATATGAAAAAATGTCTCTCCCCATCCATCTTAAATCCGGCTCTCTGCTTTGCCTACAGCCATAGTAATGACGTTTTTTTATTGTTCCCAGAACTGTTTCAAGCAAAATACAGTTCGCTTATATATATATATATATATATATATATATATATATATATATATATATATATATATATATATATATATATATATAAGAATTTACATTGTAAAATACAAGTAGCTATTACATCCTACACTAGGACGTAATAGTGTAATTTTACATTCTTTATTGTTATATTTACTTGTCTATGTAATTGCTGTATTTTTTTATTGAGCATGTATTTATTTTTTATTTTACTGTTTTTGATTCATATATATATATATATATATATATATATATGTGTGTATATATATATATGTATATATATATATGTATATATATATATGTATATATATATATGTATATATAAATGTATATATATATGTATATATATATATGTATATATATGTATATATACATATGTATATATATATATGTATATATATATGTATATATATATGTATATATACATATATATATGTATATATATATATGTATATATATGTATATATACATATGTATATATATATATATATATATATATATATATATATATGTATATATGCATATGTATATATATGTATATATATATATATATATATATATATATATATATATATATATATATATATATATATATTAAGATATATATGTATATTTGTCACCGCCTTACTAGGTTGGGGTTCGATCCGGCGACTGGTACGAATAATCTTCTCGACAATGACGATTCCCGAAAGGATCATACGTATACGCATGTAGATGAAAAAAAATATTCAACATTATTTGTAGCCCCCAATCAAGTCAGGGCTCTGTAGTGTGTAGTTTTAGAACAGCCGTCTTCGTGGCTTTAAATTCGTGTACCTTCAGCAGTCTTACATTCTGATGATTGCTCTCTTTAAAAGGTTAATCTCTCGCTGATTTACCGTTGTTTTTTTAGTAGTCGCGTGGGCTAAGACGTCGGAAATTGAGTTGGAAACATGACTCGTGTTTCAGGGTTCAAGTCCAGTCAATTCTTACACTGACGATTCTCGAAAGGATGACAGGTATATGTATGTAGATAAAACCAAATATTTTTAAGTATATATATATATGATCTCTTTTCAGTTTTAAGAGACAATAGATAAAAGTTGTGTTGCTGGTGGTATATTTCATATTATACTAAGGTTTAAGAAAAAAAAAACAACTACACTGCTTCTGTACATGTATTGTCTCAGTCCAGTCGCATAGATAAGTTCAAGGAGATTGAAAAAAACGCAGCGATTTTTCTTTTTCGCAAAAATTAGAGTCCACTCAATGATTTTCATTTATCCATAGCCGTGTTGAATATATAGAGTCATACGCTTCATAATTGTATTACTATAATTAATGTTGTAGCGTTTATAGAAATAAAAGCCGATATTTTGAGAGCACAGTACGCACATATAACCATCAAATCTTGCTACTTTCACGTATCTCTCTAGTCTAGTCCATATGCGTCGACAGTTCACAGTCAGACAATCCAAGACCCCCATATTAAGGATATGGCGAGAAAAATAGCTAATCTAAATAGAGGTACATATTGTAAATGTGTGAATGTTGTGAATACAACGGCCATTATCAGGAAGACTCAATTAGGTTAAAAAGTCAAAGGCTTGCAAAACTATATGAACTCAATCCAGAAATGAAAGTTCAGAAAATGTATATTTCTTTAAATAGATGCCACAAAATTGGATTGAAAAAATATTATCCGCAAGTAATATATATATATATATATATATATATATATATATATATATACTAAGCTCCTTTAAGAAATTAAAGTTGAGCACTCTCGGGGAAGTTAAAAATAGACTGTCAAAAAGCTCTAATGCAAAGTTCCGAATACGTTCGTCGAACACTCTCGACTAGTCTTCTATCTGTGCCCGCTTCTAGGTACATATAGGCCTTAATTTCCCTAAATTACGTGACAGTTTCTGTGGGCCGAGTGGATATGGCTGACTCTGTGTACCGGGTTCGCGCCTCTCGACCGTCTGAAATTGTTACTCCCCTGCACTGATGAGAGCAATAAGCTTGAAACGCTAGCGTCTGTAGGTATAAATAATTTAATATTTATTTATAAATATTATATATATTTATATATTTATCATTCTGACGTTTAATCTTAGCAGTTTTCTTTTTCATCCACCCACCCGTTTCATTGATTAAAAAGAGATGTTTCCTCAGAAATTTATCCTACGATTTTGTTGTACGCAAAATTTACTAATATATATATATATATATATATATATATATATATATATATATATATATATATATATATGCTCTCTTGTCGGTGGTATTTTAGCGGATGAAATGATTGCGTTAAAATAGACATAAAAGAAGTGTGTACTTTCGGTTTTCAGTATCGACAAAATATAAATAACGAAAAGCTTCATTGAAATGTGATTTAATTTCTCCAACTCCCACCCGTAGTTAGTCGGAAGACAACCTGACATAAACCAATGAAGTACCAGTACCGAATATTTCTACAGATCTTCGTCAGCGATGTGGTTCGGCTTAATGAATTAAAAAAAAAAACGCCAGGAATGTTAAAATGTTTAAAAAAATGTGTTTTTTTTTTCTTTCGGGGTTGGATTATTTTTAGCCGA
Source organism: Sepiola atlantica (assembly GCA_963556195.1). Taxonomy (NCBI): domain Eukaryota; kingdom Metazoa; phylum Mollusca; class Cephalopoda; order Sepiida; family Sepiolidae; genus Sepiola; species Sepiola atlantica. The sequence goes on along the minus strand of OY744528.1, from coordinate 10,704,510 downwards.
GTATCTAAGTGTACATTTTTCTATTCTCTGGGAGGTGTTTCAGGTTTTGTAACCCCATCTAAAAAGCTTTCCTTCTGTCGTGTGGGTGAACTCATCGAGAGTGCTCGACTGTCGGGTTGTCAGTGTATATCTATCACAACTCCGGGAGGCTATATACTTTTAATGATGTTGGTATCGTTTCCCAGAACAGTACTTAATTATTAAAACAAAGGTAAAACTAACTAGATAATTAATAAGACTCATGGTCATTTTGGAACAAGTTTCTAGTTAGGTCCGTCGGCTCGGGACATTTAGCCTCATTTTGAATTCAACTACCAAAGCTTACCATGTTCCGACTATGTTACAATATAATCTTAATCTCCTAACGATCGACTTAACTTCTTGTTGTATGAATTTACATTGCTCTTCTTAGGAAAAACGACGTCTCAGATGGCCGCAAAAAGATTGATGAACTCCCATTATTATCTCACATTTGTTGTAAGTTTAAGTGGCCATATAGAATAATCCATGTAAACAAATATCTTTGAGTATCCGTAAGCGAACGGGAGTATTAAAGTAAGAAGACAAGGTTAAGCTTATACAATTTAGCTTTTCATTAAAAACTGTTCCTACTTCTTTTAAACTTATGTAAAATCGTTTAAGCTTACCCCACTTCACAGGCATTTGTCATTACTGTTTCGATTTTAAAACGCCGAAACAAACAATTATATATCACTAATTGAAATACTCAACCTTCAATACAAAATATGTATATTACACCAACATATGTTATTATTACTGATTAGTAGTTATTTGTCTATTTAATTTTTCATTAAAATATACAAACGGAACAGAAAACAAATTAAAATACACAATAATCTAAAAGAGATCTTATTCGTAGAGACCGGCGGAGATTAAAGCAAACATATTGACGGTATGAGACCAACGTAAGATTAAATATAAAAACACGTCCATCCAATGATTATATTTATTCTGTGAAGTCAGGGAAAATTGCAACCGCGTTTGAAAATGTTTTATATTTTTAAATTGCTGTTTTTCCAATAGAGGGTTTCATTGCGCACAATTAAGAAGCGATTTCATTCGTAAACACAAGATATTTCATTACTTGGGCAAGGTTTCGCCATTTCTCTGATGATAAAATAAACCTTTGAAGTAGATTTCTTCAAAGACAATGAATCGCATACTAAGGTTTATGGGGGGGGGAAGTATGCATCGAAGTATATGGGTGTATAAGCGTTGAAAGTAGAATATCCTACTTATTTTCTTGAATGCGATAAAAAAGGTAGTTTGATCTTTTGGTAAAATATTTTGTTTTAGTTGACTTTTATTTATTGCAAAAAGTCGGTGCATTAAGATCTGGCATTCCATATGGTAAACATATCCATATATACGCGTAGTCATATATATATATATATATATATATATATATATATATATATATATATATATATATATATATATATATATATATATATAAGGAGATTTAGTGAATTGGAACAACAAGTCTATTATGGCGTACGGTCGTTTCCAAAACATTCTGGAAATATTTTATTTCATTCTTTAACTTAAAAAAAAACAACAAAAGCAACTCCAAAACGTCTCTTCATCGGCGCCTTTAGCATCACCTTTTACAGAAATTCACGGAAAAAAACAAGCACGTCTTAGAGGAACATCCATTGAGGGGAGGGCGTACCAGTACCAATATTGGAAAAAGAATAAGTTACAGATATAAAATAGGGATATAAAGATACAACTGATAATAATAATAATAAAACCTTATAAACATCATAAAGATTATTCAGAAAAAATGAAAAAAATCAAAATAAGAACAAAATTAAAACGTAAAAATAAAATGAAAAAAAATATAATATAAAAATAATAGAATATGTGAAGGAAAAATAAAATCAGGGGATAAGAAGAAAAGATAAAAATAAATATCAAATAAAAAAATAAAAATAAAAATAAAAGCCAAAATAAAAATAAACATAAACATAAAAATAAAAATAAAAATATAAAAAATATTAAGATATAAAAATATAAGACAATATAAAGGAATTATAAAATTTAAAAATTAAAAATTAAAAAATTAAAAATATATAAAGAAATATATAAAAAAAGATATTAAAAATATATAAAAGTATATAAAAGAATATAAAAAATATAAAAATATAAAAATACATAAAATAAAGAATAAAGTGTAATAGAGTAAAATAGAATAAAATAAAAAAATAAATAAAATATAAAATATAGAAGATAAAATCAAGTAAAATAAAAATGTAAGTGCGATAATCGAAATATACAGGAATACGCATATATGAGCAATATAAAAACACATACATATGCAGACATATATACATACATATATAAATATATATATATATATATATATATATTCATATACAAACGCACATATATACACATACATAAAAATATATGAGAAAATAATAGGTTAATACAATTATAAATAAGTAAATAAAAATTGTTAACTTATAATATAGAATAAAGGTAAATTAAGAAGCTTAGAACTATGAATGAAAATAAGATATAAGTAAAAATAAGTTCAGGGGATAAGGGTTGATTCTTATCAAGGCTCGTTTACTAGAGGTTTTTTAAAGAAAACATAGCGTAATGGGATGATTAGGGTAGGAGGTACAGTACATGGGAATGTATGGACAACGGTAAGATTTAGGGGGAGAAAAGACACCTTATAAAACATTATTATATGAGAAGGGTCAAGGGTGACTAGGAAAATAAAGGATGTAATATAATAGATAATCTGTATAGATGGGACTATATTAACATCCGTGCACGGACAGGTGCATGAGTACATGAGAGAAATGGGGGAGCAGAAGGAAGTTTTCTGTTACTTCTGCTGGTTTCCCGTTAATTCTGCTGGTTTACAAAGAGGAGAGAAGACATTTCATAGGTAATAGTTATCATATTTCCCCGATTGGGGTCCTATATGAATCCGGCGTTCAAACCAATAAGTCAAACTGGAATGACATTATATGTGGGAGGGTGAATCATATCAGGAAACGTTATAAATATGGTCCGAGTGTTATGAGTTATTTAGGAGAAAATCGAAGTTAGACAGAATTTGAGCTTCGATGGACTAATATAGTGCTTTGATGAATTGGTTGGAAGAAATGAATAAATTGGTTGTAACCCACATTTTATTGGGGAAAAAGCCGTCATACCTCGGAGGTGTTAATCCTTATATGCATGTACTCCAGTCATTATAGTTATTATAGGAGATTCAAAGCGGTAATTTGTAGATATTTTTTCTCAGCATATTTTCTCCAGTGAAGTCAGTCAAGTGTTCCTGTTATTGGTTTCAGTGTTAGAATGAGGGTGGTTGACGTTTAGGAGGTAAGGTTATTAAAGCCAAGTTAGGGGTGGGGGATAAATGTCAGGGTGTGAGGTTGTTGGTCCATAGAGGAAATGGACAGAGACGGGGTTGGGAGATGAAATTCGAGCGTTATGGCCTTGAGATGAGAAGACTCCTATTTGCGAATGTGTTTATTACCAGACTAGAGTCATTAGGCACTTCTTATAGATGTAGTGTGCGGGGGGTGGGGCTGATTTTCTATGGGTTAATTTCTTATAGTTGGAAGTACAGATTCACAGACACGTAGACACACACATCGAATTGCACTCATCGACCTACAGACTTACAGCCCTGTCGAAGTGCTTTCCTAGGTCACTGGTAAATTATTTTAATAAATTTGGCATTGTATTATAAGAGAGTACTTAGCCTTATATACGGTGTTCTATTAACACACTATTTATATGCTTAAATATAAGGACACATCCTAAATGTACAAGAGAAAGGATCGAGCCATGATATCGAAGTCGCTTCTCGGATTAGTAGCAGTACATCCGTTTATTTGTTTCATATATGGGTAGGAGAAGTTTGGAGTTGGTTAACGTGTAAGGATAATATCCTATTTATTCTGGGATTAAAAAGTAATAATATTTATAGTAGTAATGGTAATGGTAACAATAATACTACCAATGAAAATAATAATAAATAGTGATGATATTCTCAATGATAATTATAATTGGTGGGATGTAAATTATAGGAAGAAGAGTTTACTAATTTACGTTTCTTTTTTCTCGATCATATGAGGGACTTTTATAGGCTTTTTGGGAGTTATATCAATGCTTAAAGATATTAGACCATCTGGGAGAGTGGAGAGGAGATATCTGTCGTCTGCTCATCAGTTACGGTGGGGTTTTGGGGTTATGGCTATATGGAGATTATTAGAGAGTTATAGGTTCAAGGCCTATGGGGTGGGGATTTAGGTATAGGGAACAAAGCATCAACTATAGAGAGTATTGTCGTTTGCGTGTGTGTATTGAGGGGGATGCGATCCTCCCAAGTGGAAAATGATCGAAATATTAAGATGGAATTATAGGTGGAAAGGCGGTAGTATTGATGTTGATTCATAGTATTTACTTATATGTTGGTGGTAGTTGGTATGGACAATGTTGAGGTATCTTGAGGTAACTTGGCTAATTCTTACTTCGAGTTATACTTAGAAAGAAGTTAGTTGATTAAGAAATATTATTTGTTAGGGGTTATCATTGGCCTGGTATTGGACTTAGGATCTCATGGGGTATATATTGGGATTGTGACAATTTCTCAATTAAGCGTATGGAGGGGTAGGTATAGGGGAAATGGAGTGGGGAATGAGAGTGTAGATTAAAGGGACTATAAAGTTGTTGTATTTGTAACAGGCTTTGTGTAGACAGCTCGATAACACCTCATCTTTTTTATTTAGAAGAGCTCCTTTATATTTGATGGTGGCTAGGGCTTCATGTCTACACAAAGAACAGTACCTATCTAGGGGTTTATAGGAATTTCTTTTCTTGATTACTTTCCACTTAAGTCTATAGTTAATGTTTCTATCTTTAAGGTAGCAGATATGCGCAGCTAGAGAAGTGTAGGTCGCCAGTTGGCTATTATTGAAAGTATACATGTGTCTGGAAATTCTATTCTTAATTTTACCCGCAGTGGAGCCTATGTAAACCGCCTCTACAAGTATAGGTAGTATATTAGTTTGGTTAATATTAACAGTATTAACTAAGTTATTAGAAATAGAGTGGTTAGTTATTGTGTTTTCGACTGTTGTGGTAGGGCCAGAATCCCTGTTTATTTTTATTTACACAGACATGTACAAAATCTGCAACACTAGCATGTCGAAGTTATCGATCAACAACTGTTATACACTAAGTTCTCATCAGGCAGAGTTAGACACCGATCTTAATCTTAGATCATATTTTTTCCAGATATGATCTAAGGTGAAGATTGGATTCTAACTCTGCTTGATGAAATATAAGGTTATAATAGCTGTTGATCGATAACATCGACATGCCAGTGTCGCAGATTTTGTACATATCTGTGTAAATAAACATGATCATATATAAAAGCTCTATTTGATATTTTTTATAAACCCGGTTGACATTCTTAGGATTACCACCCTGTGGATGTTTTATCTGGATTATTATATATATGTATATATATATATATATATATATATATATATATATATATATATATATATGTATATATATATGTATATATACAGGGGGAGTTTGCTTGCTAAGATTTGTTTTTAATTGCGAATGGTGAATTTAGTGGTTCGGTCAAATTGCTGTATGTAAGTTGCGTAGGTTTTTGACGAATCAAATCTAAAAATTATTATTATCGTTATTGTTATTATTATCTTGTTATTTTTATTTTTATTTTTATTAATGCTATTATCACTGCGACTATCGTAGGTATGATTGGCATTGTTATTATTAGTGTTATTGTAATCGATTTTATTAATACTAAAAATGGTAACAGAATTAAACTTCTTTTATATAATGATTCCACTAGTATTGATTTTAGTATAATATAATCACAATTAAAAAATATTATCACAACAAAATACACTATAATTAATGAGCCAACCATAAATAACTATATTAAAATAGAATGCAAAAGTAGCAATTAATACCCTAAATTAAAATTATCAAACATTTTTATCTACACGATAATTACCTATTACAACAAAAATGACAGTTATAACTCTATGATTATAATTCTTTTCTCATTTTTAATTCAACCCACCATGCCCCCGCCCTGGCTGGAATTGAGGCCACGATGGCCCATACACGAGAGAACCTCTCACGTCACTTTTTGGAACATGACTTGTTGTGGTCTCCCCCTCTCCCCATCCCTTCTCATGTCCCCGTAATAGGCAGAGCTCCATCTCTGTCCCCCTCCCTCTAATGCATCTTCAATTTCCGGTTGAGGTTGAATTTAAAATATTTGCCATTTTATTCCATTATAGCTTGAAGAGTTGACGTTCTTTGCGAGCGGTAATGAAACAGCATATATTTTGTCGCAATTAGTGGAATAAAATCACCAACAATATATATATATATATATATATATATATATATATATCGTATATATCGTATATATATATATATATATCGTATATATCGTATATATATATATCGTATATATATATGTATATATCGTATATATCGTATATATATATCGTATATATCGTATATATATTTATATCGTATATATATATATATATATATATATATATATATATATATATATATATATGAAATAACACGAATAATAATTTTTTTAAATTTTTTATCTCCAAATATTATCTACAGAAAAGATCGGGTTCTAACTCTACCTGATGAGATCTCAGTTCATACAAACTGTTGATCGATAACATCGACATGCACGTGTCGTAGATTTTAACATGTCTGTGAAAATAAAAATAATCATATATATATTTATATATATAATCATATATATATATATATATATATACATATATATATAAGTATTATTATTATTATTATTATGAATAACTATTTATTTTTCATATATGTTTAATGTTTACTAACAATTATCAGTGGCAGTATATATTACTATATAAACGATTTAAACTTAGTTCCGAGTCAGTCGCTATTAGTTAACTTCAATTAAACACCCTGTCTATTCGGCCACCGTGATAACCATATTACATATTGGAACTATAATAAGTATACAGGCGTCTCACCATGTATACGATAGTACAGTGAGTTGTTAGTTTTACATTTACGGTATAGTTAGTAATAAATTATCGATATCGATTTTTCTTTTTTCCTTTTTCCAATTAACGCCCCTCTGTACACGTTGCATATTTTCAAATAGTTACGACCGCGACAAAACACGAATTTCGCGTCTCTTTCCCTATGTTTTGTCGCTCTTCTCAATAAATTGAAGATCTTCACTTTTTTCTAAAAAAACTGCTTCGAACAAAATCATTATTAAGTGTTTGTTTTTCCTGTGTTTAATGGAACAACACCATTATGTCCTTCATAATTCTGTCTCAACGATATTTCATTTGATGAGATCGTGTCTTTTATCTTCATATATATATATATATATATATATATATATATATATATATATATATAAAGTAGAGACATAAAAGCGAACCTTTAGGAAAGATAAGACCTATTGTGAAAAGAATACAGCTCAATATACCGGATAGACCAGATAGATAGATAGAAAAATGAAAAGAAATTAAAAAAGCGACGGAGGTAGATCTTTTTTCAATTCAGTTGCCCAATGCAAGGTGTATTCCCCAGAAATGCAATTTATTTAATTTTTTTCCTTAAAACAGGCTTTTCAAAGATCACCATCTTATCATCAGAGGAAATAGCTGGGATAGATAAGTTGGCGAAAAATCTAAAAAATAAAACAAAGATTGTGGGGAAGAAAACAAAGCAAAAAGCTGCCCGAATGCAAGCAAGTGTCCGATTGAAATATAAATCCGGTGCATTGAGCAACTGAATTGAAACAAGCTCCGCCTCCGTCCCTTTTCTAATTCCTTTTCATCTATCTATCTATCTATCTATCTATCTATCTATCTATCTATCTATCTATCTATCTATCTATCTATCTATCTATCTATCTATCTATCTATCTAACTATATATATATATATATATATATATATATATATATATATATATATATATATAATGGACTCTCCCGTCGATTTCGACGTATGAGTGCCCCACCTGGGGCTGTCCGCCCGTGAACTTTTGTAATTGCAAGGGTTGCGCAATCCCGAACAACCGCTCTCCTGAGTCGGCATTGCTTGATGCGAATGGCAAGTAGTAATACAAGACGACTGGAAACAATGCCGAGATAAGCAGAGAGCACATCCAGCACCTGGTATTTCCAAATGGTCACCCATTTTGTACTGGCCAGGCTCGACGATCTAACGGGAACCGGTGTGTCAACGTGATTGTGCCGTATATATATATATATATATATATATATATATATATTTATATATATATATATATATATATATATATATATGTATATATATATGTATATATATATATATATATATATATATATATATATATATGTATATGTATATATATATGTGTATAAATATGTATATATGTATATGTATATGTATATGTATATATATATATGTATATATATATGTATATATATATATATATATATGTATATGTATATATATATATGTGTATATATATGTATATATATATATATGTATATGTATATATGTATATGTATATATATATATGTATATATATGTATATATATATATGTATATATGTATATGTATATATATATATGTATATATATATGTATATATATATATGTATATATGTATATGTATATATGTATATATATATATATATATATGCATATATATATATATATATATATATATATATATATATACATATACATATATATATAGGTTTGTGTAGAGAGAGAGACATACACACACACACGTATATACGTCATATATGCATTTTTTATCTTGAAGGAAGTGGTTGCAAAAATGATAAACCTATAAGAAAAAGCATTTGATTATGTGAAATATGAGTTCTGCATGAAAATCTCCTGCCAAACTTTCAACATTTGCTTCCACGACACGAGAACAAATAAAACGTAATAACAGGCCATAGTAGAAATGTGAATATTGAAGCATCATTGTGGTTGTGAAAGCTAGACCGCAATATCATTGCAGCGTATAAATCGATATCAGTTAGTGACCAGCCAATTAATTATCGACATTTTAGATTATATACTTTACATGACAATAAAGACATTCTCATCGATTACATATTTCGACCTGATATATCTTTAAGCCATATACTGTATAAGTACTTTTTTATTGTTGAGCAAAAGACACGATTATCCAATGGAATCGCTCCTTTTTACATAAGAAAATACAAAATGTCAAATTGTAGTCAAAATATAATCGCTAGGTACGAATTCATTTACATACTTCGTTTGATTTTAAATACTCATGTGTTTGATGGTTTTTAACTAGTAAAACATATATGATATAGTGTTGTTTTCTGTTATCATTCAATATAAAATAAGTATAACATGAACAGAAAGTTCTTGTGTGCGTGTGTCGAATGTGATTTAAACTAATAAGCAGTGAGTATGTAAGAATGTTACGATTTATCAGATAAAACAAAATAACCATTACAATCATTTCGAAGGTAAATTATTTTCTTTTTCTCCTTCCGTATATACCTTTATGAAGTGAATAAGAAGGAGATTTTACGAGAGCGATAGAGAGTGAAATAGCGAAAGCAAGAGTGATAGGACGATAGAATGGGCATGAAAAAATCATCTTTAGAGGGTCAACACTTTCTTCCCAAAGTACATTTAATTTTCATTTCAAGAGACTAATAACATTGTCAGACGATAATTCACTTACAGAAAACGATTAGCCGCCATGATAATTTTTTTCGGGGCCTCTGGATTTTCTTGAATACTTTTAATTCCTTTGTCTAGCAAGCATAACTATACATAAAAAGTGAAACAAGGATATTTACACTGACAACCGGAAGCGTCAAGCCTATTCGTGGATGAACATCTTTTAAGCAAGTCATCAAGGTGTGCAGATGATAAGACTTTGGGATGAAAACACTAGAGAAATTCTACTATTACCATTGTAATTTTCTTTTTTTGCCAAACATACGGCTACTTCTAAGGAGTATACGTTTACTGTAATGCGTATGATTATCTGCTCCTGCTATTGTGACTGTATTTCACTGCCAAACAGAAGGCTATCCCTTAATGAGTATTAATTGACTTGAATACCTATGTTTACATGTTTCTGCTGTTTATTCTATTGCCAAGTACACCTCTACTCTCTAAAGAGTATGCCTTTATTCGCCTGCCAAACACACGGCTTCTCCCGACGAATTATTCATTTAATTGAACATTATGGTTAGCGTGTTACTGCTATTGTGACTCTATTCCCATCCTACACATACCATATTATTCATTAACAAACTCATTGACAACAACTGCTTCCCCTGCAAGGGAGTTATTATTTTGTTCCTTCCTCTACAAATAATCTTCTGTAAAAAAAGTAGAAAGCTCGACGACACCATTTCCTCTGCTCTTTACTGCGAACACTTCTGTTTCAACATCATCAACTCTTTCACCAGGACTTGCTGTAGTACCCAACAGTGAAAGTAGTAAACGGAAGATAGATGTTCGATCCAGATATTTCATTGCGAGCATCACGTCAGCTTCAAAACTTATTCACCTGTCTGCTTCTGTCATCTGAATTTGGATTTTTTTTACAGACAAGATTTACCGGAATGAGTCAAGTACCTTGTGTAAAGAATCATTGATATCAGATGATCCGGGAACGTTTTTTGCTTGACCGTTTCTATAACAAGCATGACTCTAAATCTAACAGTAAGGAAAACACCGGTTTTTCTTTGGAAGGTTGCAAAAGTGTCCACTAAACTGATAGTAAAAAGGTGCAGATAATTCCTGATCGGGGCCCAGTTTCCTGCCATGCATAATACCAGCTTCACCCAGGACATTTATACCGGTTTAACGATTTGTGAAAAATGCAAGTTGTTAACAATAAATCAGAGTCTTTTAAATACATCGAAGGGGAATATGGACAATGTTTCGACATTCTCTGATTTCTCTGCAAACACCTGCTTTTCCACTGCCATCACTGTTAACCGTTTGGCGATGTGTGCGAACACAGTTAATGATAACAATCCATAAACTTGCTCGAGACTATCATAAACCTCTACCAGAATCGGGCCATCTCATACTGTTTGCCATCGATAAGAAACCTAAACAAAACTGGAGCCAGTTCAATTTGCTTGCAGAGGCATCCATGTTGTCGTTTGAAGTCGACCCTACGTCTAACATATAGGTCCTGGGTTAGACATTAAACTACATTCTACCTGCCCTATTTTACTTTTTTTGTTCCTCTCGTTTGGGAGTCTGTGTAAAAAAGGGGACCATACTGACACTGACAGACAGAGACGACCGGAAGTGCCGGATGCGAAGATGTTCATGCGAATCTCATTGGGACGAGCAGACGGTAAAGGTTTGGTTGGAGAAACTCGGAAGGTGCGCCACTGTTATCATGTCCCTTCTATTGTTACCGTATTCTCCTGCACACACACACACACAGCTAGCCCCTAAGGATCATTTATTCACTTGAAAACATTAGGGTGAGCAAAGGATACTTGTTTGGTTGGAAATATTCAACTGTCACAATGTTCCTTCTATTGTTAGTGTATACTCCTGCCAAGCACACAATGATTATTTATTTTCTTGAAACACTATGCTTACCTGTTCCTACTACTGTGATTGTATTCCCCACCCACACATATCTCTCCTGAGATTAGTCGTTCACTTGAAAACCTATGTTAACCTGTTTCTGCTATTGTTACATTGTTCGCCGGCCAAGCACACGGCTATCCTAGCAATGTTTTCAACTGTTGTTTTGTTTTCTTCAATGCCACTCTAACAACTTTGTTAATTGACTTCCCGGTTTCGATAAGAGTAGTGAACTCACAGTATTTTGCAAGTACACCACTTTTTCTAACAGTCTGCACTATAATACGACTGCCAAAAATATCTACATTAAAAAAAAACATTTCTGTCTTTTCACATAACGCCATTTTGCAATGCACTTTTGCATATCTATTTTTATTTAATTATTTATTATTATTCTTGTGAAGTTGTCCAACAGTAAATAATAAATAAAGGAAGTCAAGTCGAGGGTTGGTTTAACAAGTGTATTAACAAAGTAAGAAAGTGACTAGCACTTGGCTAGACAGTTACAATACTGTGCTTTGTCTTCTCTGTGTCTCTGGTGACTCGCACTATTTATAGTGACAACCGGTGCAGTGTCTCCTGTGTAAGAACGGCCGGTGTAACAATTATTAAGTTTCTTTTATTAGTCATGGCTATTCTGTGTCTAAAGTTTTTTGTTGTTTCGCTTCATACGATTTAGTAAGTTCCTCACAGCTTTTAAAAGTGCAACGTCTAATTTCTCACTTAAAAATATACACACGGATCTTGTATTATCTTCATGTCTTTGCAATACTCAATATTTTCCATCAGACTCTGGACGACTATCCGCTTTCTTTGAATTCCCAATAATGTTTCGAATATGATGTACTACATCTTTCATTGTTATCGTAAATGTCCTGTGATTATTATATCGTTTTTATGAATTTACATTTGTGTTATATTTGTTTTTGTTTTTTCGAATTTCAATTTTATATTTGTATATAATATGTACGTATATATTTTCATTGTTGTTTGTTTTTATTTCAGTCGTAGTTCTCATAAATCATGGAACCTCTTTCTGGGGCTTGACACCTAATTTCGATATTAGATACATAGATATTCTAATATTCGATTAAAGTTCCCCTTTCCATGCCAAACGTTGAGTTAGAAAAGAAGTGTAACGTTCATCTCTCTAATTGACCAGTTAACTATGTTTAGCATATCTGACTGTTGGTCTCCTAGTGTTACCGGATTCAAAGACAACAATTCATCTAGTCTGGTGGAGTATCCAGCTAAGTGCTGTTACCTAAGGTAACATTACTTGAGGAAAGTGCTACATTCTTTGTATAAGCCAGTATATAGCCGTGTTGAGGAGATCATATTTGACCTTCGAATATTGTTATTTTTAATATTTAGTCAGAGTTTCCTTGTACCAGTAAGTATTATGTCACATTCGTTAAAAAAAAACCTTGTACAAAGAGAATGAAGACATTCAAGAATGGTGTCTAGTAGCTAATTGAAACTCTCTTATATATATATATATATATATATATATATATATATATATATATATATATATATATATATATATATATCAAACTGTCCTATATATGTGTGCGTATTTCTGTGTTCTTAAATGGGCATATGGCAAGAGATGTTTGCAGAACAACAGATCAATACATTTTAATACATAACAGACAACCCTAACCCTAACCCTAACCCTAACCTTTACATCTCACTAGTTCGAAAACCTCACACATCTATGAATTTAACTAAGGATACTTGTGCTATAAATGTAATATTACTCTGTAATTTAATATGTATTCATCTAAATAAATTGAGATTTCTATTTGCTTTTTTTCTTTTTATATTAAATCTACTTTTAACTAATTAATTTGTTTTTCTTTATTTTCTTTATTTTATTTATCTACTTTTTATTTATTTTCTATTCATATGTGTCTTTTTATCTGATTTTCACGTCTTCTCGTATTCGAAAAAAATAGCATGTTTTATAATATGTACTTTTTAAATGTTTTACATCAACTTTTTTAACCAATTGTTTTTGTTTCTTTAATTATATGCTAACGTTTTAATAGTTTAGTGTTTCATATCCAACTAATTACTTTTGTATTTTCACCTGATTTTAAATGGATCAACATTTAATTTTAATTTTTTTAACACTTTTGTCTGTTTTAGTGCTATTTCTTTCATTTTCACAGTTATAGATATATTGAAACACATTGTGTATTTAAAGAAAATTGGATAGTTCTTTGAGTTGTAGTGATCAAATACATACAACCGTTGTTTGAAAATAAATTGCGCATTTTATGAACATTAAATCATTTTCTAGGCTTTTGTGATCCAATAAATATAACAGTTGGTTGTCTACAAAGATAAGTCCACTAGTATCAGATATTATGACAGTGAAACTTATAATCGCTTTTACCGATACCGGTGTTACGCACCTTGTTCTCGCCATGGGTAGGCTCAGTCGGCTTCTTTAGAAGGAGGACGTATCTGAGAATATCAAACAAACATGTGGTCCCAAGCTGCATGTATACCCCACTCAGGGGAGATTACATATAGCGCCTTGTATTCCCAAATAGAAACCAATATCGTAGTGCCACGGCTCAAAGTTGCTTAGTTGGCAAACATGAACCGGTGTGTACAGCATAAGCATGTTAATCGGTTACATAGATTAATTAAGATTGGTATGTTTATTTTAATGGACAATAACAGATCGATTATTCCCATTTCCGACGCTTTGAAGCAGTTGTCAATAGTAATAATGTGTTAGTTAAGCATTTTTAGTTAAGGGAGTTTACAGCTGAATGTGCACAACAACTTAAATGTATACACATTGACAACGTTATACACCCACACACACAAACCCATATATATATATATATATATATATATATATATATATATATATGTAGATAAAGAAAGAGTGAGAGAGAGTGAGCGAAAGTAAGAGATGGAAAGATGGTTAATGTATTGAAAGCAAATATTGACAAAAGGTCACAAAAAGTATCATTTCCTTAATTGAAAAAGCTACGTCCTCGATATTCGCAGAGGCTAGAAAAGATCAAAGATTTTCCGATAGTCGTTCACTGTCCATTGATTTTGGGGAACTTCCGGTGTTTTCTTCAATGCAGCGGACGTCAAGAAAAGAATCTATTGAAATATTTGAAAGGAAGCCTTGCATGACGCTGGGAAGACATTTTTATCGCATTTTGATGGGTTTCGCCGATGATTTCGCCTGTTTTAAGTCGGGGTATCACTCTCAATAGCACGGCAATTAAAGCATTCGATCACATCCGATCAATCGATCTATCTATCATTTCCCTATCAACATAGGTAATTCAATTTGTTTGATATTTACCTATGTTGTATCACTCACATTTTATATCATAATTCCTGCTTATCTTATTTACTTAGCGCATTTATCTTTATTTCTGTCATTCCAAACTTCTTTTACTCCACTCTCTTTCCACCGTCTCCACACTCCTGTCATCGTTTTGCACTATCTCTGGCTCTATCCTCCTCCCTCTCTCTCTCCCCTCTCTCTCTCTCTCTCTCTCACTCAATATATATATTAATCTCTCTCTCTCTTCATCGCAAGCAATAATGTAAAGGTACTCGGACAAAAGAAAGGTGAAATCTTATAAGTTTTAAAATAAATATAAAATGTAAAACATCTATTTCTCGCCTGTACCAATATGGCGCAATGTCCAAACTCGGTATGTCGTACAGACGTCCGGGTTTCAATATCAGCCTAAAACAGTCGCATATCTAGCCACACTGAAGAGATGCTATCAAGCGAAACAGTATCTGTGTATGACTAGTTGATATATACTGCTAATTTATCTTTCCAATGGTGCTTCAGAACAAAATATTATATACTAGTAAGCAACCCAATGTTGCCCCAAAAAATCCAACCTCCAGTGTCAAAAACCTTTTCCTGGCACTGAATCCCATATCACCTTTTTATTTACATGTGTATAGCTTCGTAAACGAAGTAAGAAAACATGTTTCTCTTTATGTTTGGTCTTGGGATAGGGCTTTGTTTACAATTTCATTCACCGACATCAACCAAAAATAAGAACACATGAAAGGCATACTAAAATAAATGTTATAATATATGTTACATATTACAATTAAGTTCTTACATTTTGGCTAGTTTGTTTGGAGTCCAAGAGAGTACACGCCCGTGGTGTGGGCTATTTTCAAGTTTGGTTTGTCTGATAACTGATAATGTGGGAAGTTCAGTATTTTTGGTAAAGAGCAAAGTGATAGTGCGTTTTCGTTAGGTATTTGATAGTAAGGAGACAGTACCGAGAGGTGGCTCCGTGATAGACTTCTCCATCAGCACTCGCTAAATTTACGGAGATTTTCAATTGCAATATTGTGCATGGATTCGTGTTCCTTAAAGTATCTCCTGCGTCAGTGATTGGGTCGGTCACTAATATGCTAATGTTTTGACTTCATGTTCGATTTAATAATAATGTACAACCATCACTAAAACGTTAGTCTACTAAATACAGTTCTAAAACATTTGCCAGTGAAGAGACATTACATTCATCTCTCTCCCTCCGCAGAACAGTTACGTCGACACCTAAGAACGTTTAGTGTTTAACACTCTTTAATCATGCTGAAATAGAAAAAATACCTATTAATATTTATATTTTCCCCCGAGTAACAGAAGTAAACGGGAGGATGTGCCGTAACATGTTCTTAGGATGGGATGAAAATATATTCTCTTAAGCTGGCGAAGTCTGCAGTTTAATAGTCTCATAGTCTTATATAAAATTGGGAAGTTCATATTCTTTTAAAGCATCTTTTAAGAAATTTAGCATAACATTGAAGCAAACGCCTACACGCAAAGATGATGTAGTATATAGTAATAAAAATGAAAATCTAGACAGTTTCATTTTCAATTTAACTTTCAAGTATTTAGAGGATACAGAATATAATAATAAGAACAAAAATCAGGACATTTTTTTTTTCATTTGAACTTTCAAGTATTTAGTTTTTCGTTTTGCGATCATTTCGCTAGAAACCTAGCTTTAACAAGAACAGAGATTTTGTAGAAGTAGTAGCAGTACCTGTTGGTAGTTGTTCGTCAGAATCAAAATGGGACGACAATGTTGTTTTTATTTACTGGTCTCTTGTTTTTTGAATATGGGATAACGATGTGCAGCGTGGATAGATAACAAATTGGGAAGTTCATACACGCAAAGATGATGCAGTATATAGTAATAAAAATAAAAATCTAAACAGTTTCTTTTTCAATGTAACTGTCAAGTATTTAGTTTTTCGTTTGGCGATAATTTCGCTAGAAACCTAGCCTTGTCCAGCAGAGAGATTTTGTAAAAGTAGTAGTAGCACCTGTTGGTAGTTGTCCGTCAGAATGGATATATATATATATATATATATATATATATATATATATATATATATATATTTGTTGGTGATTTTATTATTCCATTATTACTACAAAATATATATTGTTTCATTAGCGTTCATAATGAACGCCAATTCTTCAGGCGTCAACGGAATTTTAATGCCTAAAATTTTAAATTCAACCCCAACCAGAAATTCAAGATGCATAAGAGGGAGGGGGACGAAGACAGAGCTCATCCTTTAGCGAGGGCAGGAAAGGGGGAGGGAGAGGCCCCAACAGGTGATATTTCAGGAAGTTGCGTGGGATGATATTTAGTGTCTGGGCCATCTTGACCTCAATTCCAACCGGGGCAGAGGGCAGGGTGGATTTAATTCAATGATAAGAATAAAATTATAAAGTTATAACTGTCTTTTCTGTTGTAATAGGTTGTTATCGTGTAGATAAAAATGTTTGATAATTTTAATTTAGGGTATTAATTGCTATTTTTGCATTCTATTTCAATATAATTATTTCTGAAATATCACCTGTTGGGGCCTCCCCCTCCCCCTTTCCTGTCCTCGCTACAGGATGAGCCCCGTCTTCGTGCCCCTCCTTCTTATGCATCTTCAATTTCCGGTTGAAGTTGAATCAAAAATTTTAGGCATTAAAATTCCGTTGACGCCTGAAGAATTGGCGTTCATTATGAACGCTAATGAAAAAATATATATTTTGTAGCAATAATGGAATAGTAAAATCACCAACACAAATATATTTTGCTCTGAATTTTCATTGAGCACTCTTATAAACCCGGTTTCAACTTCCATCGGATTCATACCCCCTGGATATTTGTAAAAAGTTAATTATATATATATATATATATATATATATATTACATTCGTACTTGACAC
>OY744528.1:10616579-10681579 GCA_963556195.1 Sepiola atlantica | reverse complement strand
GTACATATCGCCACCCTGGTGCGAATGCTAAATACATACCTATCGCCGCCCCGGTGTGAATGCTAAATACATACCTATCGCCACCCTGGTGTGAATGCTAAATACGTACCTATCGCCGCCCCGGTGTGAATGCTAAATACATACCTATCGCCGCCCCGGTGTGAATGCTAAATACATACCTATCGCCGCCCCGGTGTGAATGCTAAATACGTACCTATCGCCGCTCCGGTGTGAATTTTAAGTACGTACCGTTCGCCGCCCCGGTGCGCGTGCTATATACGTACCTATCGCCGCCCCGGTGTGAATTTTAAATACGTACCTTTCGCCGCCCCGGTGCGCGTGCTATATACGTACCTATCAGCGCCCTGGTGCACGTGCTATATATGAACCGATCGCTGCCCCAGTGAACATGCTAAATACATGCCTATCACCGCCCCGGTGCACATACTATATACATACTTATTGCCGCCGATGTGCACATGCTATATACGTACTTATCGCCACCGCTGAATGCAAAATAAGTACCTATCTCCGCCCAGGGGTGAATGCTAAATACGTACATATTGCCGCCCCGGTGTGCATACACCATATGTACCTATCACTGCCCCAGTGTGAATACTAAATATGTACATATCGCCGCCCCTGTGCGAATGCTGAATACGTACCTATCGCAACCCCAGGGCGAATGCTAAATACGTAACTATCGCCACCCCTATACACTACTATATACGTACCTATGCCACCCCAGGGCACATACTATATATAAACCTATCGCCGGCCTGGTGCGCATAATATATTCGTACCTATCGCGGCTCTGGTGTGCATACTACATACTTACCTATCTCTGCAAGGGTGCACATACTATATATGTACCTATCTCCAGCCCAGTTCCCACACGTAAGAACTCATATTAGTGCACCCCTGTCGTGTTTGAAAAACAAAATAGTGTTCATTCATGTATTGTCACTATCAACAATATAAATAATTTTAGTTAAAAACAGAAAAAAAGAAATGTTTGTGCCTCCCCCCACGAACATTTTTTTCCATCCTCCCACATACTTAGAAATATTTTTAATTTAAAAGAAATAAAAAAGAAAAGAAAACTTTTTGACCCGCCCCAAAAATTTTATGTTCCCCCCATACATAGAAATATTTTTAGTTTAAAAAAAGAAAAAAAAAATTTTTTTAGCTCCCCCGCCCCGAAAATTTTTTTTTTCATCCTTCTCCATACATATAAATATTGTCAATGAAAAAGATAAAAGAAAAGGAAAAAAATGTTGCCCCCCACCCCAATTTTTTTTTACACTCCCGGTGCGCATGCTATATTCGTACTTATGGCATCCCATGTGCACATGCTATATACGTTCCTATCGCCACCGCTGAATGCTAAATACGTACCTATAGTCTCCTCGGTGCGAATGCTAAATAGGTACCTATCGCCGCCCCGGTGCGAATGGTAAATACGTTTATATCGCCGCTAAAAATTTCCACGACCACCAATCTCTCCAGGCCCCCCAACCCTGAGTAATATTTTTAGTTCCAAAAATAAAAAAATAAAAAAATTTGGCCCGACCCCTAAAAAGTTTGTCCTGACCTCTAAACATTTCCCCGAGCCCCCAATCTCTTCAGAACGCCCCCAACTTTTTTATTATTCTCTCCCAATCCTAAGAAATATTGTTAGTTAAAAAAATAAAAAAACAAAAAAAATTTGGCTCGACCTATAAAAAGTTTGTCCTGACCCCTAAAAATTTCCCCGACCCCCCCCCAATCTCTGCAGCCCCCCCCCCATAGTTTTTTTACTCTCGCCCACCCTGAGTAATATTTTTGTTCAAAAAATAAAAAAAATTGGCCCGACCACTTAAAAGTTTGTCCTGACCCCTGAAAATTTCTCCGACCCCCCAATCTCTCCAGCCCCCATCAATTTCTTTTACTCTCCCAAACATGAGAAATATTTTGAGTTCAAAGAAAAAAAAAAAATTTGGCCTGACCCCTAAAATTTTCCCCGACCCCCTAATCTCTCCAGCCCCCCCCCCTCCAACTTTTTTTCACTCTTCCCCTGAGGAATATTTTAAGTTCAAAAAAAGAAAAAAAAAAATTTGGCCGGACCCCTAAACAATTTGGCTTGACCCTTAAATTTTCCCCGACCCCCTAATCTCTCCAGCCCCCCCACCAACTTTTTTTTCAGTGTCCCACAACCCTGAGAAATATTTTAAGTTAAAAAAAAATAAAAAATAAAATTTGGCCTGACCCCTAAAAAATTTGTCCTGACCCCTAAAATTTAATTGTGTTTTTAAACGTGAGTTAACGCACTTCCTTAGCTATCCTCTAACAAATAAATTTCATTAAAAAACATTAATTGGTTTATGAACTTGAGGTATTACGTAATTAAATTACAATATGACTCAGCAATTTCAAATTACTATAAAATATAATGAAAAATAAATGAAAAGCCCCCCCTCGATGATGAAATATTCCCCATGGACCCCTAAGGGCTGGGTTAATAGATTCGAGAATACTCTCATCATCTTACTCTGTGAATTTTACATAAGAATACACTTTTATATGTTATGTATATATTCTCTAACCTTGTTTTAAACACCTTAATTGTGTTTTTAAACGTGAGTTAACGCACTTCCTTAGCTACCCTCTAAAAAATAAATTTCATTAAAAAACATTAATTGGTTTATGAACTTGAGGTATTACGTAATTAAATTACAATATGACTCAGCAATTTCAAATTACTATAAAATATAATGAAAAATAAATGAAAAGCCCCCTCCCCCCCGATGAAATATTCCCCATGGACCCCTAAGGGCTGGGTTAATAGATTCGAGAATACTCTCATCATCTTACTCTGTGAATTTTACATAAGAATACACTTTTATATGGTATGTATATATTCTCTAACCTTGTTTTAAACACCTTAATTGTGTTTTTAAACGTGAGTTAACGCACTTCCTTAGCTACCCTCTAAAAAATAAATTTCATTAAAAAACATTAATTGGTTTATGAACTTGAGGTATTACGTAATTAAATTACAATATGACTCAGCAATTTCAAATTACTATAAAATATAATGAAAAATAAATGAAAATTCCCCCCCCCCTCGATGAAATATTCCCCATGGACCCCTAAGGGCTGGGTTAATAGATTCGAGAATATTCTCATCATCTTACTCTGTGAATTTTACATAAGAATACACTTTTATATGTTATGTATATATTCTCTAACCTTGTTTTAAACACCTTAATTGTGTGTTTTAAACGTGAGTTAACGCACTTCCTTAGCTACCCTCTAAAAATAAATTTCATTAAAAAACATTAATTGGTTTATGAACTTGAGGTATTACGTAATTAAATTACAATATGACTCAGCAATTTCAAATTACTATAAAATATAATGAAAAATAAATGAAAAGCCCCCCCCCCCCCGATGAAATATTCCCCATGGACCCCTAAGGGCTGGGTTAATAGATTCGAGAATACTCTCATCATCTTACTCTGTGAATTTTACATAAGAATACACTTTTATATGTTATGTATATATTCTCTAACCTTGTTTTAAACACCTTAATTGTGTTTTTAAACGTGAGTTAACGCACTTCCTTAGCTACCCTCTATAAAATAAATTTCATTAAAAAACATTAATTGGTTTATGATATTGAGGTATTACGTAATTAAATTACAATATGACTCAGCAATTTCAAATTACTATAAAATATAATGAAAAATAAATGAAAAGCCCCCTCCCCCCCGATGAAATATTCTCCATGGACCCCTAAGGGCTGGGTTAATAGATTCGAGAATACTCTCATCATCTTACTCTGTGAATTTTACATAAGAATACACTTTTATATGGTATGTATATATTCTCTAACCTTGTTTTAAACACCTTAATTGTGTTTTTAAACGTGAGTTAACGCACTTCCTTAGCTACCCTCTAAAAAATAAATTTCATTAAAAAACATTAATTGGTTTATGAACTTGAGGTATTACGTAATTAAATTACAATATGACTCAGCAATTTCAAATTACTATAAAATATAATGAAAAATAAATGAAAAGCCCCCCCTCGATGATGAAATATTCCCCATGGACCCCTAAGGGCTGGGTTAATAGATTCGAGAATACTCTCATCATCTTACTCTGTGAATTTTACATAAGAATACACTTTTATATGTTATGTATATATTCTCTAACCTTGTTTTAAACACCTTAATTGTGTGTTTTAAACGTGAGTTAACGCACTTCCTTAGCTACCCTCTAAAAAATAAATTTCATTAAAAAACATTAATTGGTTTATGAACTTGAGGTATTACGTAATTAAATATGACTCAGCAATTTCAAATTACTATAAAATATCATCAAAAATAAATGAAAAGCCCCCCCCCTCCGATGAAATATAAATGCACATTGGTCTTTATTATAGATAAATATAAATGCACATTGGTCTTTATTATAGATACAAATAAATGCACATTGGTCTTTATTATAGATACAAATAAATGCACATTGGTCTTTATTATAGATACAATTAAATGCACATTGGTCTTTATTATAGATTTTCTTAATATCCCCCCCCCAAGAAAAAAATTGGCCTGAGGCGCTCACACCGGCGAATGCCGTCACCCCCTCCCAATTTGGCACGAAAGGAAAAGGTAATGCCTATCATGATAACGGAAGGGAGGGGGAGGAATATTAGCGTCTATTAAAAGGTTGTAGTGTGAGTGAATTTCTTCCTGACACTTTGCATTATTTTTCAAATTATCTGCCACTCTCTGACGTCATGATGACCTGATATAACCGGACACAATTTAGAGCAAGACCGGGTACATCCGGCAAGGGATTATGGGACAGGTGCGGATGTGATTGAGCAACCCTTGTTTCACTACACACACTTAACATAGGATTCCTATGTTGTTATTGATGCATCCGGACAGAAGTTATTGGATGATCTGATACAACCGGACACAATTTAGGGCAAGACCGGGTACATCCGGCAAGGGATTATGGGATGTTTACAGTGACTCTGCATTTTTATCGGATTAGTACACAAATACATTAGAGTAATTTACTCCTCTCCAGGAGTTAGGCACAAGGCCAGTGTTTATCCTACTCCCACCAGTAAGATGTGACCCAAGCTCGGGTCGGAAAGTGGGGGTTGAAAAGCCAGCGCCCGAGAGGTGAAATACATTAGATTATTTCGAATATGTTAAAAAAATGGCGTATAAAAGCTATGTTGAATTAGAGAAAAACGGCCTAGAGGAGTCTAAAAAATTTTGTTGATATTTAAAACTCATGTAATAATTTGTTAAATAGTATTGTACAATGTTTGTTGAAAGAAAATCATAGTTATTATTACTTGTTAATTTATTAAAGTAATTTGAACAGTGTATAGTGGATAGGCTGCTGTACTGCAGTAGATTTGTTATAAATAATCCAGTCTCGGCCTTTTGGCTAAGATCAAAACATTTTCATTTTACCCAAAGTCCAGTGATCAGCTACCGGGCCTATTGGCAAGGTTAAAGCTTATTACCATTGACTAAGCCCCCCTTTGGGGCTTTTGTTGACTCCCCCTTTTGGGGAGTTTTTTCACTTTTTCTCCCCCTTTTGGGGATTTTTTTCTCTTTTTTTTTTTTTTTATTTTCTCTTTTTTCTCTCTTTTATGTTATTTCTATCTAACTCCTCCCCCGTTGGGGAGGCAGCTCCCCGTTGGTAGAGCTAGGTCTTCTATATTGTAGTTCCTCCCCCTCTTGGGGAGGCAGCTCCCCGTTGGTAGAGCTAGGCTTTCATTGTATATTAATTTTTTTAATTCTTTTTTCAGAGTCTGACTGCTTGTCCCAACTTAAGCAGCCGGCAGGTTCGGGGAAGACTCACGTGCCTTTTGGCGACGGTCTCCCTGATTCCGAATCGGCGGGTTGTGGACAGCAGACAGATCCAGTTGCGATGGAGGCCACCTGGGTCTCAAAAGCCAGAGCTGTCTTGGCTAAAGACAGCGAGAGGGGTGTGGCCGCGAAGGGCACCCCTGTGAAAGTGGGTGGCACACCCGAGTGCCCCCTAGGAGGTGTAGCCCCGCAGGGCACCTCCGGATCCTTGTTGGGGAGTGTCGTGCCGTGCGACACTCCAGTCCGGTCGGGGGGTGGCACACCCGAGTGCCCCCCAGGAGGTGTAGCCCCGCAGGGCACCTCCGGATCCTTGTTGGGGAGTGTCGTGCCGTGCGACACTCCAGTCCGGTCGGGGGGTGGCACACCCGAGTGCCCCCCAGGAGGTGTAGCCCCGCAGGGCACCTCCGGATCCTTGTTGGGGAGTGTCGTGCCGTGCGACACTCCAGTCCGGTCGGGGGGTGGCACACCCGAGTGCCCCCCAGGAGGTGTAGCCCCGCAGGGCACCTCCGGATCCTTGTTGGGGAGTGTCGTGCCGTGCGACGCTCCAGGGTCTGATGGCGGCCCAGATTTGGTGTTTGGGGATTTCGAGAAAATCCCAGGGGTTATCCTTTCGCATGAGGAGTTTTTTGCCGGTTTCGACGATGCTCCTTTTGCGAAAAATACAAAAGCCCCGTTACTTAGAAAGTCCCAATCACTGGATTTGGGGGTGGCACAGGGCCGGTACGACCCTAAATTGTTTTTCGGGTGCTCCTCGGGGGGTTCTTCATCGGCGGAGTCGGAGGGGGAGAGCCTTGGCAGGAAGAAGGAGAGGAAGGGAGTGCCAAAAGTCCGGAGCAGGCCGCCCGCCACAAAGCTCCCAGCAAAAACCAAGCCGGAGGCCGCTGCATGGGGTCCCCAGTCCAAAAAGACCCCGGAAGACTATAGGGAACTCTTCAGGGGAAAATACAAGGAGTATACCGAGGGCAGTACCATTCGACTTGTCCCGGGTACTCTGGAGAACCTGAAGAGGAGAATAGTCTCCCTGGTGACAACAGACGCCAAACTCAAGGGACTCACTGGAGTCACCAGGGACAAAATTTTCCGGATGCTGGTGGACCTCAAGATACCGGCGACCTACATCACCAAGAGGTCCTACGCGATGTGGGACATCCTGCTCCCAACCCAGCAGGAGGCGGAAAAGGTGGCAAAAGGAGACTTTGGCTGGAAAGACCTCCAATTCAAGCCGGAGTACCTCGAAAAGAGGAGGACAAATGTCACCATTCTCGGCGTCCCATGCTGTGTCAGCGCTGACCATTTAGGCGCAATAATGTCACAGTATGGAGATGTCGAAGAGGTTATTCCGGTCCGTGGCCCCCGCAACATTCAAACGGGGGAATTTAAATTTCGGATGAGGTTGGAGCGGGCGGGTTTCCAACAAATTCCTGCCCAACTCAAGTGCGAGAGCTGGACGATGTCCATCATCGTGGAGGGACGGAGGCCACATTGTTGGCATTGCCAGACGCCGGGGCATATGTCCAAGGACTGCCCCAGGAGAAAGACCCCGGCACCCGTCCCAGCCAAAGCTCCAGCTCCAGTGGCAGCGGGAAAACCCAGAGCACCCGTTCCAGCCAAAGCTCCAGCTCCAGTGGCGGCAGAGGAACCAAACGCACCCGCCCCAGCCAAAGCTCCAGCTCCAGTGGCGGCGGAGAAGCCTGAGGAGGAGGGATTCAGCCCGGTAACCTCCAGGAGGGGAAAGAAAGCCCTCCCTAACAAAAGGAAGCTCCAACAGTCATCGGAGTCAGAGGAGGAGCCAGCGGCCAACGAAGAGAGGACTTTAGCCCCGTTTGCGACACTAACTGATGGGGATCACGAATTTGAACTTGGCTTGTTGGAATGTGAGGGGCATGAGATCCCGAGGCAAAGCTGCTCGCGTGCTAAGGGATCTCGTGGCCCGTAAGATAGATGTAGCTGCGATCGAAGAGACCCACTTCTGTTTGTACGGGGATTGTGATGTGCTGACTGACGACTTTGACGTCTACTCAGCATATGGCGATGTTCGTAGAAGTGGCATCTCGGTGATGGTTAGACGCAGCCTGTCGGCGAACGTTAGCGTTGTTCATACGGATGCGGCGGGACGGCTGGTCGTGGTCGATGTTGCCGTCGAAAACAGCAAGTTTCGGATCGTTGCGGTTTATGCGCCTAACATTGCTGGCGAGAGGGTTTCCTTTTTTCGACGATTGGAGGCGTTCCTCGGGGGTCCGGAGCGAGTAGTTTTAATGGGGGACTGGAATGCCATCCTAGACCCCAAGATAGATAAGGTCGGTGGGAATAGAGGGTCGGCGTGGTGTGAGAGCAGTCTGTCTGACCTGATGGCCTCGTGCGATCTTGTCGACAGATTTCGTGTCGATCACCCAGGGCGGGAGATGTGGACGTGGTATACTAGCGCGGCCTTCTGTCCGAGTACCTACTTGGACAGAATGTTAGTTAGAAGAGGCGACATAGATTTCTTATCTTGTCCCACGTTCACTATGTTAGGACATTCGGACCATAAATTAGTTATGGCCCGTCTGAACTTAAGCGATAGGCCTAGGTTGGCTGGGTACTGGAAGTTTAATACCTCCTTGCTGGAGATACGAGACTTCCGGGAACAGCTGACGTTACTACTTCAGCAGGGATTAGTGGGGGTGGTTATCGGGAGTAGATACTGGGTCAAAACTAAGGCTCGTGTTAGAAGCTTTTGTGTCCGCTACAGCCAGCGCCTCGCTCAAGATAGGGCTAGGACACAAAAGCAGGCAGAGGATAAGATGACCCGGGCGGTGGCGGGGGGGGATCCCCTCGAGATAGCCTTAATTACGGGGGACCTCAATCGCTTGGCCAGCGAGCGATATGAGGGACAAGTAGTTAGAGCTAGGTTAAAGAAAGTCTCTAACGAAGCCGTGAATGTTGACGCTGTTGAGCGTAAGGCTGCTTTACGTCGTGGCTCGGACGGGTACATTCGGAAGGTGAAAAACCTGGAAGGACATACCCTGGTATCGACTCGTGAGATTTGTGAGGGGTTCCGTGAGCATTTGGAGGAACGCTTCACCCAACTGCCCAGACTCCGCGGCCAGGAGTTTGACAGCTATTTGGCTGACTCGCCCCGCCTCGAGGCGGCTCGAGCAGCTGGCTGTGATGGCAGGATTACGGAGGGCGAGATCGTTACTGCGTTGAAGCAGGTCGGCTTGAACAAATCTCCAGGACTCGATGGTCTGCCGTACGAAATGTATTTGAGGCTGTCGCCCATGTTTGTCCCAATTCTGAAGGATGTGTTTAACCACTGGTTTGCTCAGGAGTCAATCCCTGGACAGGTAACCAAAGGAGTGGTCACATTACTGAAGAAGGGGGACCAACCTGGTGGGGGTAATTTAGACGATTACAGGCCCATAACTCTGCTAAACACAGAGTTAAAGATTTTGGCCCGCGTTCTTGCGAACCGCCTACAGGTTGTTATCGGTGATTTGATCAAGCCTGAGCAGAACTTTGCTGTGAAGGGGAGGTCGATTCAGAACAACTTGCATTTGATTCGCATGATCATAGAGGGGACAGAAGACGACGCTGAAGCCGCGCTGATCAATTTAGATCAGTCCAAGGCTTTCGATAGGGTCGACCATGGTTTCCTGAAAGCTGTTTTAGCGGCTGCCGGTTTTGGTCCGGACTTCCGCAGGTGGATCTCCATTCTGTATGACTCGCCGACGGCAGTGGTGCAAGTCAACGGAAAGAGGTCGGAATCGTTCGTTGTTTCTCGGTCGGTACGTCAGGGTTGTCCGCTGTCGCCCCTGCTCTACATCCTGGCGTTGGAACCCTTCCTTCGCAAATTAAGGGATCAGGCGACAACACCAGTCCTGCGCGGAATCGCTATCCCTCCTCGCAAAGCGCGAGTCAGGGTTTCCGCGTTTGCCGATGATGTCACCGTTTTCGTGTCGAGCCGGACTGACATTCGAACGGTGATTAAGGCGCTCGCTCGGTACGAAGAAGTGACAGGGGCCATAGTCAACCGCAGCAAGTCGAACGGCCTGCGGTTGGGTGCCTGGAGCGGAGAGACCGCTCTTCCAGGTGACTTCAGCTGGTCGGATGGCCCGGTTCGAATCCTCGGCGTATGGTTCGGGCCGGGCCTCCAGCTGGAAAAGAACTGGTCGGAAGTACAGACAAAGGTCGAATCGTCGGTCCAGGCTTGGATTCGAAGGAAGCTTTCCTTAAAGGGCAGAGCGGAGGCGTGCGCCACTTACGTCTTCCCTCTCATCCTTTACCGGCTGTCTGTACTACCACTGCCTGCGGCCCGCCTTCACGCTTTCACGCGCTTGCTCTTCTCGCTTCTCTGGAAGGGCCGGAAAGCGTACGTCCGCAGACAGGTCTGTACTCAAGTTCCGAGTGTGGGAGGCTTGGGGATGCCTGACTTGGCAAGTCATCGACATGCCGAGAGACTGGCTTTCCTGAGTCGGACTTTGATGGAAGACACTCCGTGGGTCCCTGCGGTCGGGAGCGCCTTTCCCAACCTCATACCCGACCTCTCGGTCGAAGGTCGACGTAGGCCGAGAGGGGAGCCCTTGTTCTTCGCCGAATGCCGGGCCGCGCTTAGAGCGTTGCCGGGGTCCAGTAACCTTGCCCGGTCTAGGAAGAGACTATATCGGGATCTAGTGGAGGGTACCGCTTCGGACCCACTTGAGGAGCGGCTTGGATGGTCGAGGGAGGAGTCCCGCTCCCAGTGGAGTTGGGCGCCGGGCCAGAGTTATCTCAACAATTCTGAGTATTCTCTGACCTGGCGACTGGTTCGGAACGCACTGCCCCTCTATGGCAGACTACGCAGAGATGGCTTAAGGGACGTCCCCTTATGCCCGCGCTGTGAAGACGACGAAGAAGAAACGGCCGAGCACGCCTTTTTCACCTGCAGCAAAGTTCGACGTCTCTGGGAGTATGTCGGAGAGGTGACGGCTCGCATCGACGCCGAGCAGCCGATGGTCCTGGATGTCGCATCTGTCATCAACAACGCAGCTCCGCAATGGACGGGGGAAAAACGAATGGTGTTTCTGACCATCCTAGCCGTAGCGAGACTAGTGACGTGGGTTACACGTCTTGATGAGGTTCATGGGGTTGGATCGGTTTCAGATCGCGATCTGGTAGTTTACTTTAAACATCAACTTAAAGTGAAAATCAGATGCGATTGGAAGCGATTACATCGCATGGATTTCAATAGGAGATGGGTGCATGACACTAGTTTGTGCATCCGACGAGGCGCCAAGTTTGAGTTCGTGTTCCCTCCATAGTTATGGCACACGCGGTACTAGGTTCTACGGAACCCACCCCTGTAGACTTTTTTAATTAAAAGAGCAACTCTTAACTAGTAGGAATGAGAGATATCCTGTCCCTATATTATTTTTGCCGGCACTAGAGAGCTTCCAAAGATTCCCACTTCCATTTTTTACTTTGTCCCCGGTCGCTTGAAACCTTTGGCATTACCATCTTGGAAGCCGCCATCCACCCCAGATCCCATTCCCGATGAAGTTATTTTTTGAATACCCCTCTTTTAAATTCCCACTCCCATTTAGGGACTGACCCGCTTGTTTTCGGTCTTGGGCCGGAAAACAGCGGGTGGTCCAACACTTAGCAACGAGGGAAAGACGGGCCATACTAACCCCCCTTTTTTATCATTTTATTTGGTTCTTTATTTTTCTTTCTTTTTTGGGTGTTTTTAATAATTTTTTCCCACTCCCACGATAATTATTATTTACAACGGAAAATTTTTTGGGATATGTTAAGTAGGGATCCATCCACAGAGTGAATGCGGTATTTTGGTGCAAGAAACTGGTTAAGAGTAAGCAAAAGTTTTTATCTTCTGTTTTTGTTGTATTTTTTGTTGGAAATAAAAAATGTTAAATGCTTGTGTCACTTATCCCCGACCCCCCCTCCCCCTACATCCCGGGCGCTATGCCTAAGGTCTGGTGAGTTCCCAAGGTTTGTAAAATCTCCATCTGTAGATAAAGATGGAGGTTGTCCGAGGGAATTCACCGGCCTAAATAACTTCTCGGCCTTTTGGCTAAGATCAAAGTGTAGTATCTGTTCCGATGGATACTGCACCCCATACTGGTATTGTCTGGATCTTCGGGTCTGGATTTACGCCGGTCAATGGGTCTGTCCTGTGCAGTTCTGGGAAGTGGCGCTCCCAGGCTTTGCCTCCTTTCTTTGGGGAGGATTGAGTTTAGTGCTTAATGTCTGAGGCACTCTGCCCAGGCAATTTTTTAAAAGCCCCTAGCACTCCTCCTCTGGAGTGCATTCCCACTTTCCGACCTTGTGTCACATTCTACTGTGTGGGACGTAGATAAATAGGAGCTTTGTCGGCCTTTTCGGCCTTCTGGCTAAGATCAAAGTGTAGTATCTGTTCCGATGGATACTGCACGCTTGTCCTGTGCAGTTCTAGGAGGTCCACCCTCCCAGGCTTCGCCTCCCCTCTTTGGGGAGGAGTAAGTTTATTGCTTACTGTCTGAGGCGCCCCTACCGGGGAATGCCGACGGGGCTGCCCAGGCAATTTTTAATGGCCATAGCGCTCACCTTCTCGAGCGCTGGCTTTTCAAATCCCACTTTCCGACCTTGTGTCACATACTCCCATTGTGGGTGGGCGTTAAATAACGCTTTGTCGGCCTTTTGGCTAAGATCAAAGTGTAGTATCTGTTCCGATGGATACTGCACCCCATACTGGTATTGTCTGGATCTTCGGGTCTGGATTTACGCCGGTCAATGGGTCTGTCCTGTGCAGTTCTGGGAAGTGGCGCTCCCAGGCTTTGCCTCCCCTCTTTGGGGATGATTGAGTTTAGTGCTTAATGTCTGAGGCACTCTGCCCAGGCAATTTTTTAAAAGC
The DNA here is from genome assembly GCA_963556195.1 of Sepiola atlantica. Lineage (NCBI taxonomy): Eukaryota > Metazoa > Mollusca > Cephalopoda > Sepiida > Sepiolidae > Sepiola > Sepiola atlantica. Next base: position 10,668,827 of record OY744528.1, on the reverse strand, counting down.
CCCTAGCACTCCTCCTCTGGAGTGCATTCCCACTTTCCGACCTTGTGTCACATTCTACTGTGTGGGACGTAGATAAATAGGAGCTTTGTCGGCCTTTTGGCTAAGATCAAAGTGTAGTATCTGTTCTCGGCATTTTTGCCTTGAGATCAAGTGTATTATCTAGTCCTATCCGATAGGTGTCGATCTTACACTCTCGAATCAAAAATCAGATTATCATTTTATTTTTTAATCCCTTTTCCTTTGGTGCACTTCCTCTCCCCTAAAGTACGGCTGATCGCGCCCACGGTAGGGATCTCTCTCACGCCGACTAATACTCAAACTCCCCAAAATTTCGCCTGAGCCGCTCATACCGCGAATGCCGACATTTCCCCCATCCCCAGATTTGGCCTGAGGCCCTCATACCGACAAATGCCGACATTCCCCCTCCCCAGATTTCACCTGAGGCGCTCATACCGGCGAATGCCCACATTCCCCCTCCCCAGATTTCGCCTGAGGCGCTCATACCTGCGAATTCCGACATTCCCCCTCCCTAAATTCGGCCTGAGGGGCCCGACTGCTGACATTACCCCTCCCCAGATTTGGCCTGAGGCGCCCCACCACCGAATGCCGACACTCCCTCTCCCCCAAATTTTGCCTTAAGCGCTCATACCGCCGAATGCCGACACTCCCCCGCCCCCAAATTTGGCCTGAGGCGCTCACACCGACGAATGCCGACACTCCCCCTCCCCAAATTTGGCCTGAGGCGCCCGAATGCCGACACTCCCCCTCCCCCAAATTTGGCCTGAGGCGCTCATACCTGCGAATTCCGACATTCCCCCTCCCTAAATTCGGCCTGAGGGGCCCGACTGCTGACATTACCCCTCCCCAGATTTGGCCTGAGGCGCCCAACCACCGAATGCCGACACTCCCTCTCCCCCAAATTTCGCCTTAAGCGCTCATACCGCCGAATGCCGACACTCCCCCGCCCCCAAATTTGGCCTGAGGCGCTCACACCGACGAATGCCGACACTCCCCCTCCCCAAATTTGGCCTGAGGCGCCCGAATGCCGACACTCCCCCTCCCCCAAATTTGGCCTGAGGCGCTCATACCAGCGAATGCCGACATTCCCCCCTCCTCAGATTTGGTCTGAGGCGCCCCACCGCCGAATGCCGACACTCCCTCTCCCCAGATTTGGCCTGTGGCACTCACATCGGTGAATGCCGACATTCCCCCCCCCCTATTTATCCTGAAAGGAGGAGGTAATGCCTGGAAGTATTATATCAGGATAACAGAACGGCCATAGTGAGGAAGTGGGAGTGAGAGGGGAAGAAGAAAGAAAGAAAAAAAATGGTTGTAGTGTGAGTGAATTTCTACCCGCCACTCCCTTACTCTGACGTCATATCTAGTTTATCGTGACTTTGCATTATTTTTCTTCTCAAATTAGTATAAATAACGTTGAAAAATGGAGTTAAAAGCCACCCCCCATTGGAGAAAAGTGCTCAGTCGACCCCGGAAGAGTCAATTTTTTTTTCCGGTTCCGAGATATTAGACGCGCCTGGGCTGGCCGGTCGAAATGATGTCACCCGTGTGACCGTTTGTTGGGTACTTTCGGAGGAGAAGCTTTACATACATACATACATACATACAGACAGGTGGGATTTATATAATAGACTAGCGGGGCTACCCGGCGTTGCTCGGGGTCATAAAAACATATAATTGAAGAGAAATCGCGTGTGTAACATCTTTATATTCAAACTTCTATTTCCCCCCTCCTCTATAGCCGTCTCTTTATCTTTCTACCTTTCTCTTCCCTGGTCGCCCCATTTCACCGCTACTTTCTCATTTTGCATTTTGCGAAAGCTGCTTCTTCCCCACCATTTCTCCTACGTTTTCCAGGGCAATAGTATTACATATTTCTATAAAAAGTACCACCTCTATCTGCGCTTTCTATATAGGTACTTATCTCCACTCCGATATTCATACTATATACGTATGTATCGCCACAATGGTGCGCAGACTATATACGTACCTACTGCCGCCCCGGTGCATATACTATAAAAGTACCTATTGCCGCCCCGGTATGCATGCTATATACGTACCTATCGCTGCCCCAGTGTGAATGATACTTACGTACCTATCGCAGCCAAAGTGCGAATGCGAAATACGCATCTATCACCGGCCCAGTGCGAATACTATACCGCAGAAGCCTCGTGGTCCTATACCGCAGAAGCACCCAACCCCTGGTTGCTATACCGCAGAACAATCGTAATTCTATACTGCAGAAGCACCCCCCTGGGTGCCATACCGCAGAAGCAACCCCCTGGGTGCCATACTGCAGAAGCACCCCCAGGGTGCCAATCCACAGAAGCAGCCTCCTGGTTGCCATACCGCAGAAGCCTCAGGTTCCTATTCTGCAAAAACACCCCCCGAGTGCCATACAAACAGAAGCACCCCCTTCCCCCCCCCCCGTTGCTATACCAGAGAAACCCCCTCTCCCCCGGTTGCTATACTGCAGAAGCCTCGTGGTCCTATACCGAGGAAGCACCCCCACCAGGTGCTATACCGCATAAACCTCGTGGTCCTATACCGCAGAAGCACCCTACCTTTAGCTGCTATACCGCAGAAGCTTCAAGTTCCTATACTGCAGAAGCAACCCCCCGGGTGCTATACCATAGAAGCACACCCCTATACTGCAGAAGAACCCCCTGAGTGCCATACCGCTGAAGCCTCAGGCTCCTATACCGCAGAAGCACCACCCTCCGGTTGCTATACCACAGAAGTACCCACCAGTTGCTATACTGCAGAAGCAACCCCCCCCCCCGGTTTCTATACCGCAGAAGCACCCCCCGGGTGCCATACCGAAGAAGCACACCCTGGGTGCCATACCGCAAATACCTCAGGTTTCTATACCGCAGAAGCACCCCTCCCCCGCCTGCCATACTGCAGAAGCCTCAAGTTCCTATACCGCAGAAGCACTCCTCTGGTCCCCTACCGCAGAAGCCGCAGGTTCCTATACCGCAGAAGCACTCCACAGGTTCAATACCGCAGAAGCTACTACTGAAATAACCCTTACTGCCCCCCACTCCTTTTCATCTGCAAAATAGTCAAAAAAGGAAAGAAGATGGTGTTAAAATATTTTCCAAACCTATCACTACAGTAGCTCTATCTACGATATTGCGCACTTTTCTCCCAGACAACGCCGAGTACTTTGAAAATAAAGGAGGCCTCCTGAGCACTACTGAAATCACTTAGGTAATCTCCCTCCTTTTCATCTGCAAAATAGTCCAAAGGGAAACGAAGATGGTGTTAAAATATTTTCAAAACATATCACTACAGTAGCTCTATCTAGGATATTGAGCACTTTTCTCCCGGACAACGTCAAATACTTTGAAAATCAAGGAAGCCTCCTGAGCACTACTGAAATCACTTAGGAATCCTCCCTTCTTTTTTATCTGCAAAATAGTCCAAAGAGTAACGAAGATGGTGTTAAAATATTTACCAAACCTATCACTACAGTAGCTCTATCTAGGATATTCAGCACTTTTCTCCCGGACAACGCCGAGTAATTTAAAAATCAAGGGGCCTCCTGAGGACTACTGAAATTACTCTTATCGATTTCCCCTATCCTTTTCAGCGTAGATGCTGTTAAAATATTATCCAAACCTATCACTACAGTAGCTCTATCTAGGACATTGAGCACTTTTCTCCCGGACAACGCTGAGTCATTTGAAAATCAAGGAAGCCTCCTGAGAACTACTGAAATCATTTAGGTATCCTCCCTTCTTTTTCATCTGCAAAATAGTCCAAAGGGGAACAAAGATAGCGTTAAAATATTTTCCAAACCTGTCACTACAGTAGCGCTATCTAGGATATTGTACACTTTTCTCCCGGACAACGCCGAATACTTTGAAAATCAAGGAGGCCTCCTGAGCACTACGTAAATCACTCTTATCGATTCTATATCCTTTTCAGCGTAGATGCTGTTAAAATATTATCCAACCCTATCACTATAGTAGCTCTATCTAGGACATTGAGCACTTTTATCCCGGACAATGTAGAGTACTTTGACAATTAAGAAAGCCTCCTGAGCACTACTAAAATCACTTAGGTATCCTCCCTCCTTTTCATCTGCAAAATATTCCAAAGTGGAACGAAGATGGCGTTAAAATATTTTCAAAACCTATCACTACAGTAGCTCTATCTAGGATATTGAGCACTTTTCTCCTGGACAAGGCCGAACAGCCTTGTGATTCTATACCGCAGAAGCACCCGCCGTAAGTGCCATATGGCAGAAGCACCCCCTGGGTGCCATACCACCTCATGGTTCCCTATTGCAGAACCACCCTCCGGTTTATATACCACAGAAGTAGCCCCCTGGTTGCTATATTGCAGAAGAACCCCCCTGGTTTCTATACCACAGAAGCACCCCTCGGGTGCCATACCGCAGAAGCACTCCCCGGGTGCCATAGTGCAGAAACCCGAGGTTCCTATATCGCAGAAGCACCCCCCCGGTTTCTATACCGCAATAGCACCCCTGATGCCATACCGCAGAAGCCTCAAGCTTCTATCCCGCAGAAGCACTCCCCTGGTGCCATACTGCAGAAGCCTCAGGTTCCTATACCGCAGAAGACCTCCCCGAGTGCAATACCGCAGAAGTCACTCTTACTGACCCCCTCTCCTTTTCATCTGCAAAATAGATTCTGTTAAAATATTATCCAAACCTATCACTACAGTAACTCTATCTAGGACATTGAGCAATTTTCTCCCGGACAACGCCGAGTAATTTGAAAATCAAGGAGGCCTCCTGAGCACTACTGAAATCACTCTTATGGATTCCCCCATCCTTTTCAGCGTAGATGCTGTTAAAATATTATCCAAACCTATCACTACAGTAGCTCTATCTAGGACATTGAGCAATTTTCTCCCAAAAAAAATCCGAGTACTTTTAAAATCAAAGAGGCCTCCTGAGCACTACTGAATTCCTTTAGGTATCCTGTCTCCTTCTGATCTGCCAAATAGTCCAAAGTGGAACAGAAGATGGCGTTAAAATATTTTCTAAACCTATCACTACAGTAGCTCTATCTAGGACATTGAGCACTTTTCTCCCGGACAACGCCGAGTACTTTGATAATCAAGGAAGCCTCCTAGGCACTACTGAAATCACTTAGGTATCAACCCTTCTTTTCATCTGCCAAATAGTCCAAAGGGGAATGAAGATGGCATTTAAAAAAATTTCAAAACCTATCACTACAGTAGCTCTATTATGGATATTGAGCACTTTTCTTCCGGACAACGCTGAGTACTTTGAAAATCAAGGAAGCGTCCTGAGCTCGACTGAAATCACTCTTATCGATGATCCCATCCTTTTCAGCGTAGATGCTTTTAAAATATTATCCAAACCTGTCACTACAGTAACTCTATCTAGGACATTGAGAAATTTTCTCCCGGACAACGCCGAGTTCTTTGAAAATCAAAGAGGCCTCCTGAGCACTACTGAAATTACATCGATTCCCCCATCCTTTTCAGCGTAGATGCTGTTAAAATATCATCAAAACCTATCACTACAGTAGCTCTATCTAGGACATTGAGCACTTTTCTCCCGGACAACGCCAAGTAATTTGAAAATCAAGGAGGCCTCCTGAGCACTACTGAAATTACTTAGGTATCCTCCCTCCTTTTTATCTGCAAAATAGTCCAAAGGGTAACGAAGAGGGCGTTAAAATATTTTCCAAACCTATCACTACAGTAGCTCTATCTAGGATATTGAGCACTTTTCTCCCGGACAACGCCGAGTACTTTTAAAATCAAGGAGGCCTCCTGAGCACTACTGAAATTACTTAGCTATCCTCCCTCCTTTTTATCTGCAAAATAGTCCAAAGGGTAACGAAGAGGGCGTTAAAATATTTTCCAAACATATCACCACGGTAGCTCTATCTAGGATATTGAGCACTTTTCTCCTTGACAACGCCGAGTACTTTGAAAATCAAGGAGGCCTCCTGAGCACTACTGAAATTACTTAGGTATCCTCCCTCCTTTTCATCTGCAAAATAGTCCAAAGGGGAACGAAGATGGCGTTAAAATATTTTCCAAACCTATCACTACAGTAGCTCTATCTAGGATATTGAGCACTTTTCTCCCGGACAACGCCGAGTACTTTGAAAATAAAGGAGGCCTCCTGAGCACTACGTAAATTACTTAGGTATCCTCCCTCCTTTTTATCTGCAAAATAGTCCAAAGGGTAACGAAGATTGCGTTAAAATATTTTCTAAACCTATGACTACAGTAGCTCTATCTAGGATATCGAGCACTTTTCTCCCGAACAACGCCGAGTACTTTAAAAATCAAGAGGGCCCTCTGAGCACTACTGAAATAACTTAGGTATCCTCCCTCCTTTTTATCTGCAAAATAGTCCAAAGGGTAACGAAGAGGGCGTGAAAATATTTTCCAAACCTATCACAACAGTAGCTCTATCTAGGATATTGAGCACTTTTCTCCCGGACAACGCCGAGTACTTTGAAAATCAAGGAGGCCCCCTGAGCACTACTGAAATTACTTAGGTATCCTCCCTCCTTTTCATCTGCAAAATAGTCCAAAGGGTAACGATGATGGCGTTAAAATATTTTCCAAACCTATCACTACAGTAGCTATATCTAGGATATCGAGCACTTTTCTCCCGGACAACGCCGAGTACTTTGAAAATCAAGGAGGCCTCCTGAGCACTACGTAAATTACTTAGGTATCCTCCCTCTTTTTCATCTGCAAAATAGTCCAAAGGGGACCGAAGATGGCGTTAAAATATTTTCCAAACCTATCACTACAGTAGCTCTATCTAGGACATTGAGCACTTTTCTCCCGAACAACGCCGAGTACTTTAAAAATCAAGACTGCCCTCTGAGCACTACTGAAATAACTTAGGTATTCTCCCTCCTTTTCATCTGCAAAATAGTCCAAAGCGGAAAAAAATGGCGTTAAAATATTTTCCAAACCTATCACTACAGTAGCTCTATCTAGGATATTGAGCACTTTACCCGGACAACGCCGAGTACTTTGAAAATCAAGGAGGCCTCCTGAGCACTACTGAAATTACTTAGGTATCCTCCCTCCTTTTTATCTGCAAAATAGTCCAAAGGGTAACGAAGATGGCGTTAAAATATTTTCCAAACCTATCACTACAGTAGCTCTATCTAGGATATCGAGCACTTTTCTCCCGGACAACGCCGAGTACTTTGAAAATCAAGGAGGCCTCCTGAGCACTACTGAAATTACTTAGGTATCTTCCCTCGTTTTTATCTGCAAAATAGTCCAAAGGGTAACGAAGATGGCGTTAAAATATTTTCCAAACCTATCACTACAGTAGCTCTATCTAGGATATTGAGCACTTTTCTCCCGGACAACGCCGAGTACTTTGAAAATCAAGGAGGCCTCCTGAGCACTACTGAAATTACTTAGGTATCCTCCCTCCTTTTCATCTGCAAAATAGTCCAAAGGGGAACGAAGATGGCGTTAAAATATTTTCCAAACCTATCACTACAGTAGCTCTATCTAGGATATTGAGCACTTTTCTCCCGGACAACGCCGAGTACTTTGAAAATAAAGGTGGCCTCCTGAGCACTACGTAAATTACTTAGGTATCCTCCCTCCTTTTTATCTGCAAAATAGTCCAAAGGGTAACGAAGATGGCGTTAAAATATTTTCTAAACCTATGACTACAGTAGCTCTATCTAGGATATCGAGCACTTTTCTCCCGAACAACGCCGAGTACTTTAAAAATCAAGAGGGCTCTCTGAGCACTACTGAAATAACTTAGGTATCCTCCCTCCTTTTTATCTGCAAAATAGTCCAAAGGGTAACGAAGAGGGCGTGAAAATATTTTCCAAACCTATCACTACAGTAGCTCTATCTAGGATATTGAGCACTTTTCTCCCGGACAACGCCGAGTACTTTTAAAATCAAGGAGGCCTCCTGAGCACTACTGAAATTACTTAGGTATCCTCCCTCCTTTTCATCTGCAAAATAGTCCAAAGGGGAACGAAGATGGCGTTAAAATATTTTCCAAACCTATCACAACAGTAGCTCTATCTAGGATATTGAGCACTTTTCTCCCGGACAACGCCGAGTACTTTGAAAATCAAGGAGGCCCCCTGAGCACTACTGAAATTACTTAGGTATCCTCCCTCCTTTTCATCTGCAAAATAGTCCAAAGGGTAACGATGATGGCGTTAAAATATTTTCCAAACCTATCACTACAGTAGCTCTATCTAGGATATCGAGCACTTTTCTCCCGGACAACGCCGAGTACTTTGAAAATCAAGGAGGCCTCCTGAGCACTACGTAAATTACTTAGGTATCCTCCCTCTTTTTCATCTGCAAAATAGTCCAAAGGGGACCGAAGATGGCGTTAAAATATTTTCCAAACCTATCACTACAGTAGCTCTATCTAGGACATTGAGCACTTTTCTCCCGAACAACGCCGAGTACTTTAAAAATCAAGACTGCCCTCTGAGCACTACTGAAATAACTTAGGTATTCTCCCTCCTTTTCATCTGCAAAATAGTCCAAAGCGGAAAAAGATGGCGTTAAAATATTTTCCAAACCTATCACTACAGTAGCTCTATCTAGGATATTGAGCACTTTACCCGGACAACGCCGAGTACTTTGAAAATCAAGGAGGCCTCCTGAGCACTACTGAAATTACTTAGGTATCCTCCCTCCTTTTTATCTGCAAAATAGTCCAAAGGGTAACGAAGATGGCGTTAAAATATTTTCCAAACCTATCACTACAGTAGCTCTATCTAGGATATCGAGCACTTTTCTCCCGGACAACGCCGAGTACTTTGAAAATCAAGGAGGCCTCCTGAGCACTACTGAAATTACTTAGGTATCTTCCCTCGTTTTTATCTGCAAAATAGTCCAAAGGGTAACGAAGATGGCGTTAAAATATTTTCCAAACCTATCACTACAGTAGCTCTATCTAGGATATTGAGCACTTTTCTCCCGGACAACGCCGAGTACTTTCAAAATCAAATAGGCCTCCTGAGCACTACTGAAATTACTTAGGTATCCTCCCTCTTTTTCATCTGCAAAATAGTCCAAAGGGGACCGAAGATGGCGTTAAAATATTTTCCAAACCTATCACTACAGTAGCTCTATCTAGGACATTGAGCACTTTTCTCCCGAACAACGCCGAGTACTTTTAAAATCAAGAGGGCCCTCTGAGCACTACTGAAATAACTTAGGTATTCTCCCTCCTTTTCATCTGCAAAATAGTCCAAAGCGGAAAAAAATGGCGTTAAAATATTTTCCAAACCTATCACTACAGTAGCTCTATCTAGGATATTGAGCACTTTACCCGGACAACGCCGAGTACTTTGAAAATAAAGGAGGCCTCCTGAGCACTACTGAAATTACTTAGGTATCCTCCCTCCTTTTTATCTGCAAAATAGTCCAAAGGGTAACAAAGATGGCGTTAAAATATTTTCCAAACCTATCACTACAGTAGCTCTATCTAGGATATCGAGCACTTTTCTCCCGGACAACGCCGAGTACTTTTAAAATCAAGGAGGCCTCCTGAGCACTACTGAAATTACTTAGGTATCTTCCCTCGTTTTTATCTGCAAAATAGTCCAAAGGGTAACGAAGATGGCGTTAAAATATTTTCCAAACCTATCACTACAGTAGCTCTATCTAGGATATTGAGCACTTTTCTCCCGGACAACGCCGAGTACTTTGAAAATCAAGGAGGCCTCCTGAGCACTACTGAAATTACTTAGGTATCCTCCCTCCTTTTCATCTGCAAAATAGTCCAAAGGGGAACGAAGATGGCGTTAAAATATTTTCCAAACCTATCACTACAGTAGCTCTATCTAGGATATTGAGCACTTTTCTCCCGGACAACGCCGAGTACTTTGAAAATAAAGGAGGCCTCCGTAGCACTACGTAAATTACTTAGGTATCCTCCCTCCTTTTTATCTGCAAAATAGTCCAAAGGGTAACGAAGATGGCGTTAAAATATTTTCTAAACCTATGACTACAGTAGCTCAATCTAGGATATCGAGCACTTTTCTCCCGAACAACGCCGAGTACTTTAAAAATCAAGAGGGCTCTCTGAGCACTACTGAAATTACTTAGGTATCCTCCCTCCTTTTTATCTGCAAAATAGTCCAAAGGGTAACGAAGAGGGCGTGAAAATATTTTCCAAACCTATCACAACAGTAGCTCTATCTAGGATATTGAGCACTTTTCTCCCGGACAACGCCGAGTACTTTGAAAATCAAGGAGGCCCCCTGAGCACTACTGAAATTACTTAGGTATCCTCCCTCCTTTTCATCTGCAAAATAGTCCAAAGGGTAACGATGATGGCGTTAAAATATTTTCCAAACCTATCACTACAGTAGCTCTATCTAGGATATCGAGCACTCTTCTCCCGGACAACGCCGAGTACTTTGAAAATCAAGGAGGCCTCCTGAGCACTACGTAAATTACTTAGGTATCCTCCCTCTTTTTCATCTGCAAAATAGTCCAAAGGGGACCGAAGATGGCGTTAAAATATTTTCCAAACCTATCACTACAGTAGCTCTATCTAGGACATTGAGCACTTTTCTCCCGAACAACGCCGAGTACTTTAAAAATCAAGACTGCCCTCTGAGCACTACTGAAATAACTTAGGTTTTCTCCCTCCTTTTCATCTGCAAAATAGTCCAAAGCGGAAAAAGATGGCGTTAAAATATTTTCCAAACCTATCACTACAGTAGCTCTATCTAGGATATTGAGCACTTTACCCGGACAACGCCGAGTACTTTGAAAATCAAGGAGGCCTCCTGAGCACTACTGAAATTACTTAGGTATCCTCCCTCCTTTTTATCTGCAAAATAGTCCAAAGGGTAACGAAGATGGCGTTAAAATATTTTCCAAACCTATCACTACAGTAGCTCTATCTAGGATATCGAGCACTTTTCTCCCGGACAACGCCGAGTACTTTGAAAATCAAGGAGGCCTCCTGAGCACTACTGAAATTACTTAGGTATCTTCCCTCGTTTTTATCTGCAAAATAGTCCAAAGGGTAACGAAGATGGCGTTAAAATATTTTCCAAACCTATCACTACAGTAGCTCTATCTAGGATATTGAGCACTTTTCTCCCGGACAACGCCGAGTACTTTGAAAATCAAATAGGCCTCCTGAGCACTACTGAAATTACTTAGGTATCCTCCCTCCTTTTCGTCTGCAAAATAGTCCAAAGGGGACCGAAGATGGCGTTAAAATATTTTCCAAACCTATCACTACAGTAGCTCTATCTAGGATATTGAGCACTTTTCTCCCGGACAACGCCGAGTACTTTGAAAATAAAGGAGGCCTCCTGAGCACTACGTAAATTACTTAGGTATCCTCCCTCCTTTTTATCTGCAAAATAGTCCAAAGGGTAACGAAGATGGCGTTAAAATATTTTCTAAACCTATGACTACAGTAGCTCTATCTAGGATATCGAGCACTTTTCTCCCGAACAACGCCGAGTACTTTAAAAATCAAGAGGGCTCTCTGAGCACTACTGAAATAACTTAGGTATCCTCCCTCCTTTTTATCTGCAAAATAGTCCAAAGGGTAACGAAGAGGGCGTGAAAATATTTTCCAAACCTATCACTACAGTAGCTCTATCTAGGATATTGAGCACTTTTCTCCCGGACAACGCCGAGTACTTTTAAAATCAAGGAGGCCTCCTGAGCACTACTGAAATTACTTAGGTATCCTCCCTCCTTTTCATCTGCAAAATAGTCCAAAGGGGAACGAAGATGGCGTTAAAATATTTTCCAAACCTATCACAACAGTAGCTCTATCTAGGATATTGAGCACTTTTCTCCCGGACAACGCCGAGTACTTTGAAAATCAAGGAGGCCCCCTGAGCACTACTGAAATTACTTAGGTATCCTCCCTCCTTTTCATCTGCAAAATAGTCCAAAGGGTAACGATGATGGCGTTAAAATATTTTCCAAACCTATCACTACAGTAGCTCTATCTAGGATATCGAGCACTTTTCTCCCGGACAACGCCGAGTACTTTGAAAATCAAGGAGGCCTCCTGAGCACTACGTAAATTACTTAGGTATCCTCCCTCTTTTTCATCTGCAAAATAGTCCAAAGGGGACCGAAGATGGCGTTAAAATATTTTCCAAACCTATCACTACAGTAGCTCTATCTAGGACATTGAGCACTTTTCTCCCGAACAACGCCGAGTACTTTAAAAATCAAGACTGCCCTCTGAGCACTACTGAAATAACTTAGGTATTCTCCCTCCTTTTCATCTGCAAAATAGTCCAAAGCGGAAAAAGATGGCGTTAAAATATTTTCCAAACCTATCACTACAGTAGCTCTATCTAGGATATTGAGCACTTTACCCGGACAACGCCGAGTACTTTGAAAATCAAGGAGGCCTCCTGAGCACTACTGAAATTACTTAGGTATCCTCCCTCCTTTTTATCTGCAAAATAGTCCAAAGGGTAACGAAGATGGCGTTAAAATATTTTCCAAACCTATCACTACAGTAGCTCTATCTAGGATATCGAGCACTTTTCTCCCGGACAACGCCGAGTACTTTGAAAATCAAGGAGGCCTCTTGAGCACTACTGAAATTACTTAGGTATCTTCCCTCGTTTTTATCTGCAAAATAGTCCAAAGGGTAACGAAGATGGCGTTAAAATATTTTCCAAACCTATCACTACAGTAGCTCTATCTAGGATATTGAGCACTTTTCTCCGGACAACGCCGAGTACTTTCAAAATCAAATAGGCCTCCTGAGCACTACTGAAATTACTTAGGTATCCTCCCTCCTTTTCATCTGCAAAATAGTCCAAAGGGGACCGAAGATGGCGTTAAAATATTTTCCAAACCTATCACTACAGTAGCTCTATCTAGGACATTGAGCACTTTTCTCCCGAACAACGCCGAGTACTTTTAAAATCAAGAGGGCCCTCTGAGCACTACTGAAATAACTTAGGTATTCTCCCTCCTTTTCATCTGCAAAATAGTCCAAAGCGGAAAAAAATGGCGTTAAAATATTTTCCAAACCTATCACTACAGTAGCTCTATCTAGGATATTGAGCACTTTACCCGGACAACGCCGAGTACTTTGAAAATAAAGGAGGCCTCCTGAGCACTACTGAAATTACTTAGGTATCCTCCCTCCTTTTTATCTGCAAAATAGTCCAAAGGGTAACGAAGATGGCGTTAAAATATTTTCCAAACCTATCACTACAGTAGCTCTATCTAGGATATCGAGCACTTTTCTCCCGGACAACGCCGAGTACTTTGAAAATCAAGGAGGCCTCCTGAGCACTACTGAAATTACTTAGGTATCTTCCCTCGTTTTTATCTGCAAAATAGTCCAAAGGGTAACGAAGATGGCGTTAAAATATTTTCCAAACCTATCACTACAGTAGCTCTATCTAGGATATTGAGCACTTTTCTCCCGGACAACGCCGAGTACTTTGAAAATCAAGGAGGCCTCCTGAGCACTACTGAAATTACTTAGGTATCCTCCGTCCTTTTCATCTGCAAAATAGTCCAAAGGGGAACGAAGATGGCGTTAAAATATTTTCCAAACCTATCACTACAGTAGCTCTATCTAGGATATTGAGCACTTTTCTCCCGGACAACGCCGAGTACTTTGAAAATAAAGGAGGCCTCCGTAGCACTACGTAAATTACTTAGGTATCCTCCCTCCTTTTTATCTGCAAAATAGTCCAAAGGGTAACGAAGATGGCGTTAAAATATTTTCTAAACCTATGACTACAGTAGCTCAATCTAGGATATCGAGCACTTTTCTCCCGAACAACGCCGAGTACTTTAAAAATCAAGAGGGCTCTCTGAGCACTACTGAAATTACTTAGGTATCCTCCCTCCTTTTTATCTGCAAAATAGTCCAAAGGGTAACGAAGAGGGCGTGAAAATATTTTCCAAACCTATCACTACAGTAGCTCTATCTAGGATATTGAGCACTTTTCTCCCGGACAACGCCGAGTACTTTTAAAATCAAGGAGGCCTCCTGAGCACTACTGAAATTACTTAGGTATCCTCCCTCCTTTTCATCTGCAAAATAGTCCAAAGGGGAACGAAGATGGCGTTAAAATATTTTCCAAACCTATCACAACAGTAGCTCTATCTAGGATATTGAGCACTTTTCTCCCGGACAACGCCGAGTACTTTGAAAATCAAGGAGGCCCCCTGAGCACTACTGAAATTACTTAGGTATCCTCCCTCCTTTTCATCTGCAAAATAGTCCAAAGGGTAACGATGATGGAGTTAAAATATTTTCCAAACCTATCACTACAGTAGCTCTATCTAGGATATCGAGCACTTTTCTCCCGGACAACGCCGAGTACTTTGAAAATCAAGGAGGCCTCCTGAGCACTACGTAAATTACTTAGGTATCCTCCCTCTTTTTCATCTGCAAAATAGTCCAAAGGGGACCGAAGATGGCGTTAAAATATTTTCCAAACCTATCACTACAGTAGCTCTATCTAGGACATTGAGCACTTTTCTCCCGAACAACGCCGAGTACTTTAAAAATCAAGACTGCCCTCTGAGCACTACTGAAATAACTTAGGTATTCTCCCTCCTTTTCATCTGCCAAATAGTCCAAAGCGGAAAAAGATGGCGTTAAATTATTTTCCAAACCTATCACTACAGTAGCTCTATCTAGGATATTGAGCACTTTACCCGGACAACGCCGAGTACTTTGAAAATCAAGGAGGCCTCCTGAGCACTACTGAAATTACTTAGGTATCCTCCCTCCTTTTTATCTGCAAAATAGTCCAAAGGGTAACGAAGATGGCGTTAAAATATTTTCCAAACCTATCACTACAGTAGCTCTATCTAGGATATCGAGCACTTTTCTCCCGGACAACGCCGAGTACTTTGAAAATCAAGGAGGCCTCCTGAGCACTACTGAAATTACTTAGGTATCTTCCCTCGTTTTTATCTGCAAAATAGTCCAAAGGGTAACGAAGATGGCGTTAAAATATTTTCCAAACCTATCACTACAGTAGCTCTATCTAGGATATTGAGCACTTTTCTCCCGGACAACGCCGAGTACTTTCAAAATCAAATAGGCCTCCTGAGCACTACTGAAATTACTTAGGTATCCTCCCTCCTTTTCATCTGCAAAATAGTCCAAAGGGGACCGAAGATGGCGTTAAAATATTTTCCAAACCTATCACTACAGTAGCTCTATCTAGGACATTGAGCACTTTTCTCCCGAACAACGCCGAGTACTTTTAAAATCAAGAGGGCCCTCTGAGCACTACTGAAATAACTTAGGTATTCTCCCTCCTTTTCATCTGCAAAATAGTCCAAAGCGGAAAAAGATGGCGTTAAAATATTTTCCAAACCTATCACTACAGTAGCTCTATCTAGGATATTGAGCACTTTTCTCCCGGACAACGCCGAGTACTTTGAAAATAAAGGAGGCCTCCTGAGCACTACTGAAATTACTTAGGTATCCTCCCTCCTTTTTATCTGCAAAATAGTCCAAAGGGTAACGAAGATGGCGTTAAAATATTTTCCAAACCTATCACTACAGTAGCTCTATCTAGGATATCGAGCACTTTTCTCCCGGACAACGCCGAGTACTTTGAAAATCAAGGAGGCCTCCTGAGCACTACTGAAATTACTTAGGTATCCTCCCTCGTTTTTATCTGCAAAATAGTCCAAAGGGGAACGAAGATGGCGTTAAAATATTTTCCAAACCTATCACTACAGTAGCTCTATCTAGGATATTGAGCACTTTTCTCCCGGACAACGCCGAGTATTTAGAAAATCAAGGAGGCCTCCTTAGCACTACTGAAATTACTTAGGTATCCTCCATCCTTTTCATCTGCAAAATAGTCCAAAGGGGAACGAAGATGGCGTTAAAATATTTTCCAAACCTATCACTACAGTAGCTCTATCTAGGATATTGAGCACTTTTCTCCCGGACAACGCCGAGTACTTTTAAAATCAAGGAGGCCTCCTGAGCACTACTGAAATTACTTAGGTATCCTCCCTCGTTTTTATCTGCAAAATAGTCCAAAGGGTAACGAAGATGGCGTTAAACTATTTTCCAAACCTATCACTACAGTAGCTCTATCTATCTAGGATATTGAGCACTTTTCTCCCGGACAACGCCGAGTACTTTTAAAATCAAGGAGGCCTCCTGAGCACTACTGAAATTACTTAGGTATCCTCCCTCCTTTTTATCTGCAAAATAGTCCAAAGGGTAACGAAGAGGGAGTTAAAATATTTTCCAAACCTATCACTACAGTAGCTCTATCTAGGATATTGAGCACTTTTCTCCCGGACAACGCCGAGTACTTTTAAAATCAAGGAAGCCTCCTGAGCACTACTGAACTTACTTAGGTATCCTCCCTCGTTTTTATCTGCAAAATAGTCCAAAGGGTAACGAAGATGGCGTTAAAATATTTTCCAAACCTATCACTACAGTAGCTCTATCTATCTAGGATATTGAGCACGTTTCTCCCGGACAACGCCGAGTACTTTGAAAATCAAGGAGGCCTCCTGAGCACTACTGAAATTACTTAGGTATCCTCCCTCGTTTTTATCTGCAAAATAGTCCAAAGGGGAACGAAGATGGCGTTAAAATATTTTCCAAACCTATCACTACAGTAGCTCTATCTAGGATATTGAGCACTTTTCTCCCGGACAACGCCGAGTATTTAGAAAATCAAGGAGGCCTCCTGAGCACTACTGAAATTACTTAGGTATCCTCCCTCCTTTTCATCTGCAAAATAGTCCAAAGGGGAACGAAGATGGCGTTAAAATATTTTCCAAACCTATCACTACAGTAGCTCTATCTAGGATATTGAGCACTTTTCTCCCGGACAACGCCGAGTACTTTTAAAATCAAGGAGGCCTCCTGAGCACTACTGAAATTACTTAGGTATCCTCCCTCGTTTTTATCTGCAAAATAGTCCAAAGGGTAACGAAGATGGCGTTAAAATATTTTCCAAACCTATCACTACAGTAGCTCTATCTAGGATATTGAGCACTTTTCTCCCGGACAACGCCGAGTACTTTGAAAATCAAGGAGGCCTCCTGAGCACTACTTAAATTACTAAGGTATCCTCCCTCCTTTTCATCTGCAAAATAGTCCAAAGGGGAACGAAGATGGCGTTAAAATATTTTCCAAACCTATCACTACAGTAGCTCTATCTAGGATATTGAGCACTTTTCTCCCGGACAACGCCGAGTACTTTGAAAATCAAGGAGGCCTCCTGAGCACTACTGAAATTACTTAAAGTACCCCCCGGGTCCCTATACTGTACAAGTACCCCCCCGGGTCCCTATACTGTACAAGTACCCCCCATGCCCCTTTACTGTACAAGTACCCCCTCCCAGGCCCCTATACTGTACAAGTACCCCCCCCGGTCCCTATACTGTACAAGTACCCTCTCCCCCCCCGGGTCCCTATACTGTACAAGTACCCCCCCGGTCCCGATACTGTACAAGTACCCTCTCCCCCCCGGGTCCCTATACTGTACAAGTACCCCCCCGGGTCCCTATACTGTACAAGTACCCCCCGCGCCCCTATACTGTACAAGTACCCCCCGGGTCCCTATACTGTACAAGTACCCCCCCCCGGGTCCCTATACTGTACATGTACCCCCCGGGTCCCTATACTGTACAAGTACCCCTCCGGGTCCTATACTGTACAAGTACCCCCCGGTCCTTATACTGTACAAGTACCCCCCCCGGGTCCCTATACTGTACAAGTACCCCCTCCGGGTCCCTGTACTGTACAAGTACCCCCCCGGGTCCCTATACTGTACAAGTACCCCCCCGGGTCATATACTGTACAAGTTACCCCCCCGGGTCCCTATACTGTACAAGTACCCTCTCCCCCCCGGGTGCCTATACTGTACAAGTACCCCCCGGTCCCTATACTGTACAAGTACCCCCCTCCGGTCCCTATACTGTACAAGTACCCCCCTCCGGTCCTTATACTGTACAAGTACCCCCTCCCAGGCCCCTATACTGTACAAGTACCCCCCTGGTCCCTATACTGTACAAGTACCCCCCCGGTCCCGATACTGTACAAGTACCCTCTCCCCCCCCGGGTCCCTATACTGTACAAGTACCCCCCCGGGTTCCTATACTGTACAAGTACCCCCCAGGCCCCTTTACTGTACAAGTACCCCCTCCCAGGCCCCTATACTGTACAAGTAACCCCCCGGGTCCCTATACTGTACAAGTACCCCCCCGGGTCCCTATACTGTACAAGTACCCCCCCCGGGTCCCTATACTGTACAAGTACCCTCTCCTCCCCGGGTCCCTATACTGTACAAGTACCCCCCCGGGTCCCTATACTGTACAAGTACCCCCGGCCCCTATACTGTACAAGTACCCCCCCGCCCCGTATACTGTACAAGTACCCCCCCGGGTCCCTATACTGTACAAGTACCCCCCCCGGGTCCCTATACTGTACAAGTACCCCCCGGGTCCCTATACTGTACAAGTACCCCCCCCGGGTCCCTATACTGTACAAGTACCCTCTCCCCCCCGGGTCCCTATACTGTACAAGTATCCCCCGGGTCCCTATACTGTACAAATACCCCCCCTGGTCCCTATACTGTACAAGTACCCCCCGGGTCCCTATACTGAACAAGTACCCCCCCGGGTCCCTATACTGTACAAGTACCCCCCCCCGTGCCCCTATACTGTACAAGTACCCCCCCGGGTCCCTATACTGTACAAGTACCCCCCGGGTCCCTATACTGTACAAGTACCCCCCGGGTCCCTATACTGTACAAGTACCCCCCGGGTCCCTATACTGTACAAGTACCCCCCCGGGTCCCTATACTGTACAAGTACCCCCCAGGCCCCTTTACTGTACAAGTACCCCCTCCCAGGCCCCTATACTGTACAAGTAACCCCCCGGGTCACTAT
The DNA here is from genome assembly GCA_963556195.1 of Sepiola atlantica. Classification (NCBI taxonomy): domain Eukaryota; kingdom Metazoa; phylum Mollusca; class Cephalopoda; order Sepiida; family Sepiolidae; genus Sepiola; species Sepiola atlantica. The sequence continues at coordinate 10,649,918 of OY744528.1, read as the reverse complement.
ACTGTACAAGTACCCCCGGCCCCTATACTGTACAAGTACCCCCCCGGGTCCCTATACTGTACAAGTACCCCCCCGGGTCCCTATACTGTACAAGTACTCCCCGGGTCCCTATACTATACAAATACCCCCCCTGGTCCCTATACTGTACAAGTACCCCCCGGGTCCCTATACTGAACAAGTACCCCCCGGGTCCCTATACTGTACAAGTACCCCCCCGGCCCCTATACTGTACAAGTACCCCTCGGGTCCCTATACTGTACAAGTACCCCCCGGGTCCCTATACTGTACAAGTACCCCCCCCGGGTCCCTATACTGTACAAGTACCCTCTCCCCCCCGGGTCCCTATACTGTACAAGTACCCCCCCGGGTCCCTATACTGTACAAGTACCCCCCCGGCCCCTATACTGTACAAGTACCCCCTCCCAGGCCCCTATACTGTACAAGTACCCCCCCGGATCCCTATACTGTACAAGTACCCCCCTGGTCCCTATACTGTACAAGTACCCCCCCGGGTCCTATACTGTACAAGTACCCCCCCGGGTCCCTATACTGTACAAGTACCCCCCCATTGGTTCTCTATACTGTACAAGTACCCCCCGGGTCCCTATACTGTACAAGTACCCCCCGGGTCCCTATACTGTACAAGTACCCCCCAAGTCCCTATACTGTACAAGACCCCCCCGGCCCCTATACTGTACAAGTACGTCCCCCGGCCCCTATACTGTACAAGTACCCCTCCGGGTCCCTATACTGTACAAGTACCCCCCGGGTCCCTATACTGTACAAGTAGCCCCCGGGTCCCTATACTGTACAAGTACCCTCCCCTGGTCCCTATACTGTACAAGTACCGCCCGGGTCCCTATACTGTACAAGTACCCCCCGGGTCCCTATACTGTACAAGTACCCCCCCGGGTCCTATACTCTACAAGTATACCCCCCCGGTCCCTATACTGTACAAGTACCCCCCCGGGTCCCTATACTGTACAAGTACCCCCGCCTGATCTCTATACTGTACAAGTACCCCCCCCCGGGTCCCTATACTGTACAAGTACCCCCCGGGTCCCTATACTGTACAAGTAGCCCCCCGAGTCCCTATACTGTACAAGTACCCCCCCGGGTCCCTATACTGTACAAGTACCCCCCCAGGCCCCTTTACTGTACAAGTACCCCCTCCCAGGCCCCTATACTGTACAAGTAACCCCCCGGGTCCCTATACTGTACAAGTACCCCCCCCCCCCCGGCTCCCTATACTGTACAAGTCCCCCCCCCCCCCGGGTCCCTCTACTGTATAAGTAACCCCCCCCCCGGGTCCCTATACTGTACAAGTATTTCTATCTAGGACATTGAGCACTTTTTCCCGGACAACGCCGAGTAATTTGAAAATCAATGAGGCCTCCTGAGCACTTTTTCCCGGACTGATATCACTCAGGTATCCTCTCTCCTTCTGATCTGCGAAATAGTCCAAAGGGGAACGAAGATGGCGTTAAAATATTTTCCAAACCTATCACTACAGTAGCTGTATCTAGGATATTCTGCACTTTTATCTCGGACAACGCCGAGTATCTGAAAATCAAAGAGGCCTACTGAGCACTACTGAAATAACTTTTATCGATTCCCCCATCCTTTTCAGCGTAGATGCTGTTAAAATATTATCCAAACCTATCACTATCGTAGCTCTATCTAGGATATTGAGCACTTTTCTCCCGGACAACGCCGAGTACTTTTAAAATCAAGGAGGCCTCCTGAGCACTACTGAAATTACTTAGGTATCCTCCCTCCTTTTCATCTGCAAAATAGTCCAAAGGGGAACGAAGATGGCGTTAAAATATTTTCCAAACCTATCACAACAGTAGCTCTATCTAGGATATTGAGCACTTTTCTCCCGGACAACGCCGAGTACTTTGAAAATCAAGGAGGCCCCCTGAGCACTACTGAAATTACTTAGGTATCCTCCCTCCTTTTCATCTGCAAAATAGTCCAAAGGGTAACGATGATGGCGTTAAAATATTTTCCAAACCTATCACTACAGTAGCTCTATCTAGGATATCGAGCACTTTTCTCCCGGACAACGCCGAGTACTTTGAAAATCAAGGAGGCCTCCTGAGCACTACGTAAATTACTTAGGTATCCTCCCTCTTTTTCATCTGCAAAATAGTCCAAAGGGGACCGAAGATGGCGTTAAAATATTTTCCAAACCTATCACTACAGTAGCTCTATCTAGGACATTGAGCACTTTTCTCCCGAACAACGCCGAGTACTTTAAAAATCAAGACTGCCCTCTGAGCACTACTGAAATAACTTAGGTATTCTCCCTCCTTTTCATCTGCAAAATAGTCCAAAGCGGAAAAAGATGGCGTTAAAATATTTTCCAAACCTATCACTACAGTAGCTCTATCTAGGATATTGAGCACTTTACCCGGACAACGCCGAGTACTTTGAAAATCAAGGAGGCCCCTGAGCACTACTGAAATTACTTAGGTATTCTCCCTCCTTTTTATCTGCAAAATAGTCCAAAGGGTAACGAAGATGGCGTTAAAATATTTTCCAAACCTATCACTACAGTAGCTCTATCTAGGATATCGAGCACTTTTCTCCCGGACAACGCCGAGTACTTTGAAAATCAAGGAGGCCTCCTGAGCACTACTGAAATTACTTAGGTATCCTCCCTCCTTTTCATCTGCAAAATAGTCCAAAGGGGACCGAAGATGGCGTTAAAATATTTTCCAAACCTATCACTACAGTAGCTCTATCTAGGACATTGAGCACTTTTCTCCCGAACAACGCCGAGTACTTTTAAAATCAAGAGGGCCCTCTGAGCACTACTGAAATAACTTAGGTATTCTCCCTCCTTTTCATCTGCAAAATAGTCCAAAGCGGAAAAAGATGGCGTTAAAATATTTTCCAAACCTATCACTACAGTAGCTCTATCTAGGATATTGAGCACTTTTCTCCCGGACAACGCCGAGTACTTTGAAAATAAAGGAGGCCTCCTGAGCACTACTGAAATTACTTAGGTATCCTCCCTCCTTTTTATCTGCAAAATAGTCCAAAGGGTAACGAAGATGGCGTTAAAATATTTTCCAAACCTATCACTACAGTAGCTCTATCTAGGATATCGAGCACTTTTCTCCCGGACAACGCCGAGTACTTTGAAAATCAAGGAGGCCTCCTGAGCACTACTGAAATTACTTAGGTATCCTCCCTCGTTTTTATCTGCAAAATAGTCCAAAGGGGAACGAAGATGGCGTTAAAATATTTTCCAAACCTATCACTACAGTAGCTCTATCTAGGATATTGAGCACTTTTCTCCCGGACAACGCCGAGTATTTAGAAAATCAAGGAGGCCTCCTTAGCACTACTGAAATTACTTAGGTATCCTCCATCCTTTTCATCTGCAAAATAGTCCAAAGGGGAACGAAGATGGCGTTAAAATATTTTCCAAACCTATCACTACAGTAGCTCTATCTAGGATATTGAGCACTTTTCTCCCGGACAACGCCGAGTACTTTTAAAATCAAGGAGGCCTCCTGAGCACTACTGAAATTACTTAGGTATCCTCCCTCGTTTTTATCTGCAAAATAGTCCAAAGGGTAACGAAGATGGCGTTAAACTATTTTCCAAACCTATCACTACAGTAGCTCTATCTATCTAGGATATTGAGCACTTTTCTCCCGGACAACGCCGAGTACTTTTAAAATCAAGGAGGCCTCCTGAGCACTACTGAAATTACTTAGGTATCCTCCCTCCTTTTTATCTGCAAAATAGTCCAAAGGGTAACGAAGAGGGAGTTAAAATATTTTCCAAACCTATCACTACAGTAGCTCTATCTAGGATATTGAGCACTTTTCTCCCGGACAACGCCGAGTACTTTTAAAATCAAGGAAGCCTCCTGAGCACTACTGAACTTACTTAGGTATCCTCCCTCGTTTTTATCTGCAAAATAGTCCAAAGGGTAACGAAGATGGCGTTAAAATATTTTCCAAACCTATCACTACAGTAGCTCTATCTATCTAGGATATTGAGCACTTTTCTCCCGGACAACGCCGAGTACTTTTAAAATCAAGGAGGCCTCCTGAGCACTACTGAAATTACTTAGGTATCCTCCCTCCTTTTTATCTGCAAAATAGTCCAAAGGGTAATGAAGATGGCGTTAAAATATTTTCCAAACCTATCACTACAGTAGCTCTATCTAGGATATCGAGCACTTTTCTCCCAGACAACGCCGAGTACTTTGAAAATCAAGGAGGCGTTCTGAGCACTACTGAAATTACTTAGGTATCCTCCCTCGTTTTTATCTGCAAAATAGTCCAAAGGGGAACGAAGATGGCGTTAAAATATTTTCCAAACCTATCAATACAGTAGCTCTATCTAGGATATTGAGCACTTTTCTCCCGGACAACGCCGAGTATTTAGAAAATCAAGGAGGCCTCCTGAGCACTACTGAAATTACTTAGGTATCCTCCCTCCTTTTCATCTGCAAAATAGTCCAAAGGGGAACGAAGATGGCGTTAAAATATTTTCCAAACCTATCACTACAGTAGCTCTATCTAGGATATTGAGCACTTTTCTCCCGGACAACGCCGAGTACTTTTAAAATCAAGGAGGCCTCCTGAGCACTACTGAAATTACTTAGGTATCCTCCCTCGTTTTTATCTGCAAAATAGTCCAAAGGGTAACGAAGATGGCGTTAAAATATTTTCCAAACCTATCACTACAGTAGCTCTATCTAGGATATTGAGCACTTTTCTCCCGGACAACGCCGAGTACTTTGAAAATCAAGGAGGCCTCCTGAGCACTACTTAAATTACTAAGGTATCCTCCCTCCTTTTCATCTGCAAAATAGTCCAAAGGGGAACGAAGATGGCGTTAAAATATTTTCCAAACCTATCACTACAGTAGCTCTATCTAGGATATTGAGCACTTTTCTCCCGGACAACGCCGAGTACTTTGAAAATCAAGGAGGCCTCCTGAGCACTACTGAAATTACTTAAAGTACCCCCCGGGTCCCTATACTGTACAAGTACCCCCCCGGGTCCCTATACTGTACAAGTACCCTCTCCCCCCCGGGTCCCTATACTGTACAAGTACCCCCCCGCACCCGATACTGTACAAGTACCCTCTCCCCCCCGGGTCCCTATACTGTACAAGTACCCCCTCGGGTCCCTATACTGTACAAGTACCCCTCGCGGCCCCTATACTGTACAAGTACCCCCCGGGTCCCTATACTGTACAAGTACCCCCCCCGGGTCCCTATACTATACATGTACTCCCCGGGTCCCTATACTGTACAAGTACCCCTCCGGGTCCTATACTGTACAAGTACCCCCCGGTCCCTATACTGTACAAGTACCCCCCCCCCGGGTCCCTATACTGTACAAGTACCCCCTCCGGGTCCCTATACTGTACAAGTACCCCCCCCCGGGTCCCTATACTGTACAAGTACCCCCCCGGGTCATATACTGTACAAGTTACCCCCCTGGGTCCCTATACTGTACAAGTACCCTCTCCCCCCCCGGGGTGCCTATACTGTACAAGTACCCCCCCGGTCCCTATACTGTACAAGTACCCCCCTCCGGTCCCTATACTGTACAAGTACCCCCCTCCGGTCCCTATACTGTACAAGTACCCCCTCCCAGGCCCCTATACTGTACAAGTACCCCCCGGGTCCCTATACTGTACAAGTACCCCCCCCGGGTCCCTATACTGTACAAGTACCCTCTCCCCCCCGGGTCCCTATACTGTACAAGTACCCCCCCGGGTCCCTATACTGTACAAGTACCCCCGGCCCCTATACTGTACAAGTACCCCCCCGGCCCCTATACTGTACAAGTACCCCCCCGGGTCCCTATACTGTACAAGTACCCCCCCCGGGTCCCTATACTGTACAAGTACCCCCCCGGGTCCCTATACTGTACAAGTACCCCCGGCCCCTATACTGTACAAGTACCCTCCCCGGCCCCTATACTGTACAAGTACCCCCCGGGTCCTTATACTGTACAAATACCCCCCCTGGTCCCTATACTGTACAAGTACCCCCCGGGTCCCTATACTGAACAAGTACCCCCCCGGTCCCTATACTGTACAAGTACCCCCCCGGCCCCTATACTGTACAAGTACCCCCCGGGTCCTTATACTGTACAAGTACCCCCCCGGGTCCCTATACTGTACAAGTACCCCCCGGGTCCCTATACTGTCCAAGTACCCCCCCGGGTCCCTATACTGTACAAGTACCCCCCGGGTCCTATACTGTACAAGTACCCCCCGGTCCCTATACTGTACAAGTACCCCCCCCCCGGGTCCCTATACTGTACAAGTACCCCCTCCGGGTCCCTATACTGTACAAGTACCCCCCCGGGTCCCTATACTGTACAAGTACCCCCCCGGGTCATATACTGTACAAGTACCCCCCCGGCCCCTATACTGTACAAGTACCCCCCGGGTCCTTATACTGTACAAGTACCCCCCCGGGTCCCTATACTGTACAAGTACCCCTCCGGGTCCTATACTGTACAAGTACCCCCCCCGGGTCCCTATACTGTACAAGTACCCCCTCCGGGTCCCTATACTGTACAAGTACCCCCCCGGGTCCCTATACTGTACAAGTACCCCCCCGGGTCATATACTGTACAAGTTACCCCCCTGGGTCCCTATACTGTACAAGTACCCTCTCCCCCCCCGGGGTGCCTATACTGTACAAGTACCCCCCCGGTCCCTATACTGTACAAGTACCCCCCTCCGGTCCCAATACTGTACAAGTACCCCCCTCCGGTCCCTATACTGTACAAGTACCCCCTCCCAGGCCCCTATACTGTACAAGTACCCCCCGGGTCCCTATACTGTACAAGTACCCCCCCGGGTCCCTATACTGTACAAGTACCCTCTCCCCTCCGGGTCCCTATACTGTACAAGTACCCCCCGGGTCCCTATACTGTACAAGTACCCCCGGCCCCTATACTGTACAAGTACCCCCCCGGCCCCTATACTGTACAAGTACCCCCCCGGGTCCCTATACTGTACAAGTACCCCCCCCGGGTCCCTATACTGTACAAGTACCCCCCCGGGTCCCTATACTGTACAAGTACCCCCGGCCCCTATACTGTACAAGTACCCTCCCCGGCCCCTATACTGTACAAGTACCCCCCGGGTCCCTATACTGTACAAATACCCCCCCTGGTCCCTATACTGTACAAGTACCCCCCGGGTCCCTATACTGAACAAGTACCCCCCCGGTCCCTATACTGTACAAGTACCCCCCCGGCCCCTATACTGTACAAGTACCCCCCGGGTCCTTATACTGTACAAGTACCCCCCCGGGTCCCTATACTGTACAAGTACCCCCCGGGTCCCTATACTGTCCAAGTACCCCCCCGGGTCCCTATACTGTACAAGTACCCCCCGGGTCCCTATACTGTACAAGTACCCCCCCCCGGGTCCCTATACTGTACAAGTACCCCCTCCGGGTCCCTATACTGTACAAGTACCCCCCCGGGTCCCTATACTGTACAAGTACCCCCCCGGGTCATATACTGTACAAGTACCCCCCCGGCCCCTATACTGTACAAGTACCCCCCGGGTCCTTATACTGTACAAGTACCCCCCCGGGTCCCTATACTGTACAAGTACCCCTCCGGGTCCTATACTGTACAAGTACCCCCCGGTCCCTATACTGTACAAGTACCCCCCCCGGGTCCCTATACTGTACAAGTACCCCCTCCGGGTCCCTATACTGTACAAGTACCCCCCCGGGTCCCTATACTGTACAAGTACCCCCCCGGGTCATATACTGTACAAGTTACCCCCCTGGGTCCCTATACTGTACAAGTACCCTCTCCCCCCCCGGGGTGCCTATACTGTACAAGTACCCCCCCGGTCCCTATACTGTACAAGTACCCCCCTCCGGTCCCAATACTGTACAAGTACCCCCCTCCGGTCCCTATACTGTACAAGTACCCCCTCCCAGGCCCCTATACTGTACAAGTACCCCCCGGGTCCCTATACTGTACAAGTACCCCCCCCGGGTCCCTATACTGTACAAGTACCCTCTCCCCCCCGGGTCCCTATACTGTACAAGTACCCCCCGGGTCCCTATACTGTACAAGTACCCCCGGCCCCTATACTGTACAAGTACCCCCCCGGCCCCTATACTGTACAAGTACCCCCCCGGGTCCCTATACTGTACAAGTACCCCCCCCGGGTCCCTATACTGTACAAGTACCCCCCCGGGTCCCTATACTGTACAAGTACCCCCGGCCCCTATACTGTACAAGTACCCTCCCCGGCCCCTATACTGTACAAGTACCCCCCGGGTCCCTATACTGTACAAATACCCCCCCGGGTCCTTATACTGTACAAGTACCCCCCCGGGTCCCTATACTGTACAAGTACCCCTCCGGGTCCTATACTGTACAAGTACCCCCCGGTCCCTATACTGTACAAGTACCCCCCCCGGGTCCCTATACTGTACAAGTACCCCCTCCGGGTCCCTATACTGTACAAGTACCCCCCCGGGTCCCTATACTGTACAAGTACCCCCCCGGGTCATATACTGTACAAGTTACCCCCCTGGGTCCCTATACTGTACAAGTACCCTCTCCCCCCCGGGGTGCCTATACTGTACAAGTACCCCCCCGGTCCCTATACTGTACAAGTACCCCCCTCCGGTCCCAATACTGTACAAGTACCCCCCTCCGGTCCCTATACTGTACAAGTACCCCCTCCCAGGCCCCTATACTGTACAAGTACCCCCCGGGTCCCTATACTGTACAAGTACCCCCCCCGGGTCCCTATACTGTACAAGTACCCTCTCCCCCCCGGGTCCCTATACTGTACAAGTACCCCCCGGGTCCCTATACTGTACAAGTACCCCCGGCCCCTATACTGTACAAGTACCCCCCCGGCCCCTATACTGTACAAGTACCCCCCCGGGTCCCTATACTGTACAAGTACCCCCCCCGGGTCCCTATACTGTACAAGTACCCCCCCGGGTCCCTATACTGTACAAGTACCCCCGGCCCCTATACTGTACAAGTACCCTCCCCGGCCCCTATACTGTACAAGTACCCCCCGGGTCCCTATACTGTACAAATACCCCCCCTGGTCCCTATACTGTACAAGTACCCCCCGGGTCCCTATACTGAACAAGTACCCCCCCGGTCCCTATACTGTACAAGTACCCCCCCGGCCCCTATACTGTACAAGTACCCCCCGGGTCCTTATACTGTACAAGTACCCCCCCGGGTCCCTATACTGTACAAGTACCCCCCGGGTCCCTATACTGTCCAAGTACCCCCCCGGGTCCCTATACTGTACAAGTACCCCCCGGGTCCCTATACTGTACAAGTACCCCCCCCCCGGGTCCCTATACTGTACAAGTACCCCCTCCGGGTCCCTATACTGTACAAGTACCCCCCCGGGTCCCTATACTGTACAAGTACCCCCCCGGGTCATATACTGTACAAGTACCCCCCCGGCCCCTATACTGTACAAGTACCCCCCGGGTCCTTATACTGTACAAGTACCCCCCCGGGTCCCTATACTGTACAAGTACCCCTCCGGGTCCTATACTGTACAAGTACCCCCCGGTCCCTATACTGTACAAGTACCCCCCCCGGGTCCCTATACTGTACAAGTACCCCCTCCGGGTCCCTATACTGTACAAGTACCCCCCCGGGTCCCTATACTGTACAAGTACCCCCCCGGGTCATATACTGTACAAGTTACCCCCCTGGGTCCCTATACTGTACAAGTACCCTCTCCCCCCCCGGGGTGCCTATACTGTACAAGTACCCCCCCGGTCCCTATACTGTACAAGTACCCCCCTCCGGTCCCAATACTGTACAAGTACCCCCCTCCGGTCCCTATACTGTACAAGTACCCCCTCCCAGGCCCCTATACTGTACAAGTACCCCCCGGGTCCCTATACTGTACAAGTACCCCCCCCGGGTCCCTATACTGTACAAGTACCCTCTCCCCCCCGGGTCCCTATACTGTACAAGTACCCCCCGGGTCCCTATACTGTACAAGTACCCCCGGCCCCTATACTGTACAAGTACCCCCCCGGCCCCTATACTGTACAAGTACCCCCCCGGGTCCCTATACTGTACAAGTACCCCCCCCGGGTCCCTATACTGTACAAGTACCCCCCCGGGTCCCTATACTGTACAAGTACCCCCGGCCCCTATACTGTACAAGTACCCTCCCCGGCCCCTATACTGTACAAGTACCCCCCGGGTCCCTATACTGTACAAATACCCCCCCTGGTCCCTATACTGTACAAGTACCCCCCGGGTCCCTATACTGAACAAGTACCCCCCCGGTCCCTATACTGTACAAGTACCCCCCCGGCCCCTATACTGTACAAGTACCCCCCGGGTCCTTATACTGTACAAGTACCCCCCCGGGTCCCTATACTGTACAAGTACCCCCCGGGTCCCTATACTGTCCAAGTACCCCCCCGGGTCCCTATACTGTACAAGTAATCCCCGGGTCCCTATACTGTACAAGTACCCCCCCCGGGTCCCTATACTGTACAAGTACCCCCCAGGCCCCTTTACTGTACAAGTACCCCCTCCCAGGCCCCTATACTGTACAAGTAACCCCCCGGGTCCCTATACTGTACAAGTACCCCCGGCCTCTATACTGTACAAGTACCCCCCCGGCCCCTATACTGTACAAGTACCCCCCCGGGTCCCTATACTGTACAAGTACCCCCCGGGTCCCTATACTGTACAAGTACCCCCCGGGTCCCTATACTGTACAAATACCCCCCCTGGTCCCTATACTGTACAAGTACCCCCCGGGTCCCTATACTGAACAAGTACCCCCCGGGTCCCTATACTGTACAAGTACCCCCCCGGCCCCTATACTGTACAAGTACCCCCCGGGTCCCTATACTGTACAAGTACCCCCCCGGGTCCCTATACTGTACAAGTACCCCCCCGGGTCCCTATACTGTACAAGTACCCCCCCCGGGTCCCTATACTGTACAAGTACCCCCCCCCAGGCCCCTTTACTGTACAAGTACCCCCTCCCAGGCCCCTATACTGTACAAGTAACCCCCCGGGTCCCTATACTGTACAAGTACCCCCCCCCCGGGTCCCTATACTGTACAAGTACCCCCCCCGGGTCCCTATACTGTACAAGTACCCCCCCCCCCCCGGGTCCCTATACTGTACAAGTATTTCTATCTAGGACATTGAGCACTTTTTCCCGGACAACGCCGAGTAATTTGAAAATCAATGAGGCCTCCTGAGCACTTTTTCCCGGACTGATATCACTCAGGTATCCTCTCTCCTTCTGATCTGCGAAATAGTCCAAAGGGGAACGAAGATGGCGTTAAAATATTTTCCAAACCTATCACTACAGTAGCTGTATCTAGGATATTCTGCACTTTTATCTCGGACAACGCCGAGTATCTGTAAATCAAAGAGGCCTACTGAGCACTACTGAAATAACTTTTATCGATTCCCCCATCCTTTTCAGCGTAGATGCTGTTAAAATATTATCCAAACCTATCACTACAGTAGCTCTATCTAGGATATTGAGCACTTTTCTCCCGGACAACGCCGAGTACTTTTAAAATCAAGGAGGCCTCCTGAGCACTACTGAAATTACTTAGGTATCCTCCCTCCTTTTCATCTGCAAAATAGTCCAAAGGGGAACGAAGATGGCGTTAAAATATTTTCCAAACCTATCACAACAGTAGCTCTATCTAGGATATTGAGCACTTTTCTCCCGGACAACGCCGAGTACTTTGAAAATCAAGGAGGCCCCCTGAGCACTACTGAAATTACTTAGGTATCCTCCCTCCTTTTCATCTGCAAAATAGTCCAAAGGGTAACGATGATGGCGTTAAAATATTTTCCAAACCTATCACTACAGTAGCTCTATCTAGGATATCGAGCACTTTTCTCCCGGACAACGCCGAGTACTTTGAAAATCAAGGAGGCCTCCTGAGCACTACGTAAATTACTTAGGTATCCTCCCTCTTTTTCATCTGCAAAATAGTCCAAAGGGGACCGAAGATGGCGTTAAAATATTTTCCAAACCTATCACTACAGTAGCTCTATCTAGGACATTGAGCACTTTTCTCCCGAACAACGCCGAGTACTTTAAAAATCAAGACTGCCCTCTGAGCACTACTGAAATAACTTAGGTATTCTCCCTCCTTTTCATCTGCAAAATAGTCCAAAGCGGTAAAAGATGGCGTTAAAATATTTTCCAAACCTATCACTACAGTAGCTCTATCTAGGATATTGAGCACTTTTCTCCCGGACAACGCCGAGTACTTTGAAAATCAAGGAGGCCCCTGGAGCACTACTGAAATTACTTAGGTATCCTCCCTCCTTTTCATCTGCAAAATAGTCCAAAGGGTAACGATGATGGCGTTAAAATATTTTCCAAACCTATCACTACAGTAGCTCTATCTAGGATATCGAGCACTTTTCTCCCGGACAACGCCGAGTACTTTGAAAATCAAGGAGGCCTCCTGAGCACTACGTAAATTACTTAGGTATCCTCCCTCTTTTTCATCTGCAAAATAGTCCAAAGGGGACCGAAGATGGCGTTAAAATATTTTCCAAACCTATCACTACAGTAGCTCTATCTAGGACATTGAGCACTTTTCTCCCGAACAACGCCGAGTACTTTTAAAATCAAGAGGGCCCTCTGAGCACTACTGAAATAACTTAGGTATTCTCCCTCCTTTTCATCTGCAAAATAGTCCAAAGCGGAAAAAGATGGCGTTAAAATATTTTCCAAACCTATCACTACAGTAGCTCTATCTAGGATATTGAGCACTTTTCTCCCGGACAACGCCGAGTACTTTGAAAATAAAGGAGGCCTCCTGAGCACTACTGAAATTACTTAGGTATCCTCCCTCCTTTTTATCTGCAAAATAGTCCAAAGGGTAACGAAGATGGCGTTAAAATATTTTCCAAACCTATCACTACAGTAGCTCTATCTAGGATATCGAGCACTTTTCTCCCGGACAACGCCGAGTACTTTGAAAATCAAGGAGGCCTCCTGAGCACTACTGAAATTACTTAGGTATCCTCCCTCGTTTTTATCTGCAAAATAGTCCAAAGGGGAACGAAGATGGCGTTAAAATATTTTCCAAACCTATCACTACAGTAGCTCTATCTAGGATATTGAGCACTTTTCTCCCGGACAACGCCGAGTATTTAGAAAATCAAGGAGGCCTCCTTAGCACTACTGAAATTACTTAGGTATCCTCCATCCTTTTCATCTGCAAAATAGTCCAAAGGGGAACGAAGATGGCGTTAAAATATTTTCCAAACCTATCACTACAGTAGCTCTATCTAGGATATTGAGCACTTTTCTCCCGGACAACGCCGAGTACTTTTAAAATCAAGGAGGCCTCCTGAGCACTACTGAAATTACTTAGGTATCCTCCCTCGTTTTTATCTGCAAAATAGTCCAAAGGGTAACGAAGATGGCGTTAAACTATTTTCCAAACCTATCACTACAGTAGCTCTATCTATCTAGGATATTGAGCACTTTTCTCCCGGACAACGCCGAGTACTTTTAAAATCAAGGAGGCCTCCTGAGCACTACTGAAATTACTTAGGTATCCTCCCTCCTTTTTATCTGCAAAATAGTCCAAAGGGTAACGAAGAGGGAGTTAAAATATTTTCCAAACCTATCACTACAGTAGCTCTATCTAGGATATTGAGCACTTTTCTCCCGGACAACGCCGAGTACTTTTAAAATCAAGGAAGCCTCCTGAGCACTACTGAACTTACTTAGGTATCCTCCCTCGTTTTTATCTGCAAAATAGTCCAAAGGGTAACGAAGATGGCGTTAAAATATTTTCCAAACCTATCACTACAGTAGCTCTATCTATCTAAGATATTGAGCACTTTTCTCCCGGACAACGCCGAGTACTTTTAAAATCAAGGAGGCCTCCTGAGCACTACTGAAATTACTTAGGTATCCTCCCTCCTTTTTATCTGCAAAAAAGTCCAAAGGGTAACGAAGATGGCGTTAAAATATTTTCCAAACCTATCACTACAGTAGCTCTATCTAGGATATCGAGCACTTTTCTCCCGGACAACGCCGAGTACTTTGAAAATCAAGGAGGCCTTCTGAGCACTACTGAAATTACTTAGGTATCCTCCCTCGTTTTTATCTGCAAAATAGTCCAAAGGGGAACGAAGATGGCGTTAAAATATTTTCCAAAACTATCACTACAGTAGCTCTATCTAGGATATTGAGCACTTTTCTCCCGGACAACGCCGAGTATTTAGAAAATCAAGGAGGCCTCCTGAGCACTACTGAAATTACTTAGGTATCCTCCCTCCTTTTCATCTGCAAAATAGTCCAAAGGGGAACGAAGATGGCGTTAAAATATTTTCCAAACCTATCACTACAGTAGCTCTATCTAGGATATTGAGCACTTTTCTCCCGGACAACGCCGAGTACTTTTAAAATCAAGGAGGCCTCCTGAGCACTACTGAAATTACTTAGGTATCCTCCCTCGTTTTTATCTGCAAAATAGTCCAAAGGGTAACGAAGATGGCGTTAAAATATTTTCCAAACCTATCACTACAGTAGCTCTATCTAGGATATTGAGCACTTTTCTCCCGGACAACGCCGAGTACTTTGAAAATCAAGGAGGCCTCCTGAGCACTACTTAAATTACTAAGGTATCCTCCCTCCTTTTCATCTGCAAAATAGTCCAAAGGGGAACGAAGATGGCGTTAAAATATTTTCCAAACCTATCACTACAGTAGCTCTATCTAGGATATTGAGCACTTTTCTCCCGGACAACGCCGAGTACTTTGAAAATCAAGGAGGCCTCCTGAGCACTACTGAAATTACTTAAAGTACCCCCCGGGTCCCTATACTGTACAAGTACCCCCCCGGGTCCCTATACTGTACAAGTACCCCCCCCATGCCCCTTTACTGTACAAGTACCCCCTCCCAGGCCCCTATACTGTACAAGTACCCCCCCGGGTCCCTATACTGTACAAGTACCCCCCTGGTCCCTATACTGTACAAGTACCCCCCGGGTCCCTATACTGTACAAGTACCCCCCCGGGTCCCTATACTGTACAAGTACCCCCCCCCCGGGTCTCTATACTGTACAAGTACCCCCCCGGTCCCTATACTGTACAAGTACCCTCTCCCCCCCGGGTCCTTATACTGTACAAGTACCCCCCCCGCACCCGATACTGTACAAGTACCCTCTCCCCCCCGGGTCCCTATACTGTACAAGTACCCCCTCGGGTCCCTATACTGTACAAGTACCCCCCGCGGCCCCTATACTGTACAAGTACCCCCTGGGTCCCTATACTGTACAAGTACCCCCCGGGTCCCTATACTGTACATGTACTCCCCGGGTCCCTATACTGTACAAGTACCCCTCCGGGTCCTATACTGTACAAGTACCCCCCGGTCCTTATACTGTACAAGTACCCCCCCCCCGGGTCCCTATACTGTACAAGTACCCCCTCCGGGTCCCTATACTGTACAAGTACCCCCCCGGGTCCCTATACTGTACAAGTACCCCCCCGGGTCATATACTGTACAAGTTACCCCCCTGGGTCCCTATACTGTACAAGTACCCTCTCCCCCCCGGGTGCCTATACTGTACAAGTACCCCCCTCCGGTCCCTATACTGTACAAGTACCCCCCTCCGGTCCCTATACTGTACAAGTACCCCCTCCCAGGCTCCTATACTGTACAAGTACCCCCCTGGTCCCTATACTGTACAAGTACTCCCCCCGGTCCCGATACTGTACAAGTACCATCTCCCCCCCCGGGTCCCTATACTGTACAAGTACCCCCCCGGGTCCCTATACTGTACAAGTACCCCCCCAGGCCCCTTTACTGTACAAGTACCCCCTCCCAGGCCCCTATACTGTACAAGTAACCCCCCGGGTCCCTATACTGTACAAGTACCCCCCCCCGGGTCCCTATACTGTACAAGTACCCCCCCCCGGGTCCCTATACTGTACAAGTACCCTCTCCCCCCCGGGTCCCTATACTGTACAAGTACCCCCCCGGGTCCCTATACTGTACAAGTACCCCCGGCCCCTATACTGTACAAGTACCCCCCCGGCCCCTATACTGTACAAGTACCCCCCCGGGTCCCTATACTGTACAAGTACCCCCCCGGGTCCCTATACTGTACAAGTACCCCCCCCCCCCGGGTCCCTATACTGTACAAGGACCCCCCCGGTCCCTATACTGTACAAGTACCCTCTCCCCCCCCGGGTCCCTATACTGTACAAGTACCCCCCGGGTCCCTATACTGTACAAGTACCCCCGGGTCCCTATACTGTACAAGACCCCCCCGGCCCCTATACTGTACAAGTACCCCCCCCCCCCCCCCGGCCCCTATACTGTACAAGTACCCCCCCCCCCCCCCCCGGCCCCCTATACTGTACAAGTACCCCCCGGGTCCCTATACTGTACAAGTACCCCCCGGGTCCCTATACTGTACAAGTACCCTCCCCTGGTCCCTATACTGTACAAGTACCCCCCCGGGTCCCTATACTGTACAAGTACCCCCCCCCCCCCCGGGTCCCTATACTGTACAAGTACCCCCCCCCCCCCGGGTCCCTATACTGTACAAGTATTTCTATCTAGGACATTGAGCACTTTTTCCCGGACAACGCCGAGTAATTTGAAAATCAATGAGGCCTCCTGAGCACTTTTTCCCGGACTGATATAACTCAGGTATCCTCTCTCCTTCTGATCTGCGAAATGGTCCAAAGGAGAACGAAGATGGCGTTAAAATATTATCCAAACCTATCACTAAAGTAGGTCTATCTAGGATATTGAGCACTTTTCTCCCGGACAACATCGAGTATTTGAAAATCAAAGAGGCCTCCTGAGCACTACTGAAATAACTCTTATCGATTCCCCTATCCTTTTCAGCGTAGATGCTGTTAAAATATTATCCAAACCTATCACTACAGTAGCTCTATCTAGGACATTGAGCGCTTTTTTCCCGGACAACGCCGAGTACTTTGATAATCAAGGAGGCCTTCTGAGGACTACTGAAATCACTTAGGTATCCTCTCTCCTTCTGATCTGCGAAATAGTCCAAAGGGGAACGAAGATGGCGTTAAAATATTTTCCAAACTTATCACTACAGTAGCTGTATCTAGGATATTCTGCACTTTTATCTCGGACAACGCCGAGTATCTGAAAATCAAAGAGGCCTACTGAGCACTACTGAAATAACTTTTATCGATTCCCCCATCCTTTTCAGCGTAGATGCTGTTAAAATATTATCCAAACCTATCACTAAAGTAGCTCTATCTAGCACATTGAGCACTTTTTTCCTGGACAACGCCGAGTACTTTGAAAATCAAAGAGGCCTCCTGAGCGCTACTGAAATCACTTAGATATCTTCCCTCCTTTTCATCTGCAAAATAGGTTAAAGGGGAACGAAGATGGCGTTAAAATATTTTCCAAACCTATCACTACAATAGCTCTATCTAGGATATTGAGCACTTTTCTCCCGGACAACGCCGAATACTTTGAAAATCAAGGAGTCCTCCTGAGGACTACTGAAATCACTTAGGTATCCTCTCTCCTTCTGATCTGCCAAATTATCCAAAGGAGAACGAAGATGGCGTTAAAATATTATCCAAACCTATCACTAAAGTAGGTCTATCTAGGATATTGAGCACTTTTCTCCCGGACAACATCGAGTATTTGAAAATCAAAGAGGCCTCCTGAGCACTACTGAAATAACTCTTATCGATTCCCCTATCCTTTTCAGCGTAGATGCTGTTAAAATATTATCCAAACCTATCACTACAGTAGCTCTATCTAGGACATTGAGCGCTTTTTTCCCGGACAACGCCGAGTACTTTGATAATCAAGGAGGCCTTCTGAGGACTACTGAAAAAAGGTATCCTCTCTCCTTCTGATCTGCGAAATAGTCCAAAGGGGAACGAAGATGGCGTTAAAATATTTTCCAAACCTATCACTACAGTAGCTCTATCTAGGACATTGAAGAGAAGAAAAAAATTCAAAACCTATAACGCTGACGTCGTATACCTATTACTGTGACGTCACGTGCACAAGAATAAGTTGGTTGAAAACAAAATTATTATTACATAATTACATTGGCTGATTTGCGAATTACTACTGAATAACATTGGAAATGTTTAAAAAAACCAGACCCGCTGCCGAAGACTGGTCCTGTTGCCCCCAGCAACATTTTTTTTTGTTGTAATTTTGAGATATTATGATCCCAGGTGTTGTACGGTGCTGAAGATATCAACTTTTTGACATGTCGCCGCGTAGTCTTTGAGGAGAAGCTTCACATACAAACAGACATACATACATACAGACAACTGCCCTTTATAGCGGCGATAATAATAACAAAGACAATAATATGTGAGTCGGGTATAGGGTAAGAGTATAAGAGGGAAACACACATAAACATGCCAAGCAACACAAATAGTGTGAACACTATTTTTATTAATATAAGAATCTCTTTCCGCTACGAGCGAAGAGCGATTGAGATATATTATAACAAGGTTCAGGCGCCAATTTTTATCATTCTGATTGGAATTTGATCATATATCTTTTTTTTAATGAAATATCTATTTTTAGAGTGCGCATGATACGCTTCAAGGCTGCAGCTAATGATAGGGTCAGTGGTTAATATGTGGTACTAACCAGATATTGCATGTATCAATTAGGTGGCGTTCAAAAGTTCGGAAGATATTAACTTACTTTCAAATATTTAAATCATGATTACAAAGATACCTAAACACTATATATCAATGCGCATTTATATCTTAATTGCGTAAAACTTTATTTCATTAAAGAAGTTGATTTCAGAAACGCGAGTACATATGGATGAACATATTCTTGGTTAGTTTGATCATAATGTTTCAAATTTTAAGTTGATGATATCAAAATGTTCATAATCTAACTAAGTATAACATGAAAGCTTATTATTTATTATTTCATCAGATCATTTTTAAAACTAAATTTCTTATTAATCGATCTCCTGGGGATATCTGTAATCGTATTGCTTTTTCATTGGCAATTGTACTTAGACATGTAAACATATATGCTCTATCTATTGTGGTGAACACTTTTGTAATGAGATACACCATAAACATATATATATATATACATATATATATAATTGGGGAGTTCATATTCTTTTGAAGCATCTTGTAAGAAATTTAGCATAAAATTGAGGCAAACGCCTACAAGCATAGTAGATGCAGAATATTATATTATTAAAAATGCAGAATATTATATTATTAAAAATAAAAATCAAGACAGATTTTTATTTTCGATCTAACTTTCATGAATTTATTTTCTATTTTGCGATTATTTCGCCAGAAACCTAGCCTTGTCAAGCAGAGATTTTGTAGAAGTAGTAGCAGTACCTGTTTATAGTTGTCCGTTAGAATATATATATATATATATATATATATATATATATATATATATATATATATATATATATAAAGGGAGTCGCGAGAGCGCTCTATTACTTAATAGACTCGCGAATTGCCTATGCTTGAAATCTCATTTATTTGATCAATCATAACTCAAAAACCAATAAACTAAATTAGTTAAAACTTTGCAAAAATGTTTTATTTGATAGGTTCTATAAGTGTGTAGAATTTCAGCATCATTAGTCAAGGCAACTCAGAGATCTGGAAAGTTCAATCATGAAATCATGTTATCTGTGTGTACGTACGTACGTACGTACGTATGTACACACTGTATCTCATCAACTATGTGATGGATTCAGCTAATTGTTGGCAGAGATAGTGGTTCTAGGGTCTAGTTGATGGCATTTTGATTTCAGTTTACCATATACCTTAGTTTTCCAGAAAATTCCGAAAATCTTTTAAATGAACAGTATTAATACACTTTATTCTATATCTTATCGACCATTTGATGGATTCATCTGATTTTTGGCAAAGATAAAGATTCTAGTGTCTAGTTGATGGCATTTTAATTTCAGTTTGCCGTATGCCTTGATTAGTCAAACTACCAACTATATCAGTTATGAGAAGACACTGTATTGAGGCATAGCTTTTACAAAATTAGTGACATTCCATGAAAAAATTCAGTATACTGAAATCATATGCCCTTAATAGGGTTAAGATGAAAATTCATATACACTAAATGTAAACAAGCAAGGAAATTCCCAAATTTGTACACTGTTATTGTAATTAACGGTATGCGAGCACAATGGAGCTATGTATTTTACTGGTAGGATTTTTTCTTCAGCGCACCTCACACACTTCATCCACTCATGCATAGAGATTTATACTGTAGTGATGTGATAATGAAATGGTTTGGTTGATATGTAGTCATACCCTTAATGACAATAAAAGTGTAAAAATTTCGGAATGTCCTTGCTTTTGTACATTTAGTGTATATGAATATATATCTTAACCCTATTAAGGGCATATGATTTCGGTATACTGGCATTTATCATGGAATAATGTACACTTTGTGCAATTTTTATGTCAAAATATCATCCGTTAATTATTATTTCTGCATGAAGTAACATCATTATCTAAAGAACTCCGTATACTAACGGGCACTTATCTGTCAATTATTTTACACTTTTATTATCATTAAGGGTATGACTACATATCAACCAAACCATTTCAGTATACTATCACTACAGTATAAATCTCTATGCATGAGTGGATGAAGTGTGTGAGGTGCGCTGAAGAAAAAATCCTACTAGTAAAATACATAGCCCGGTTGTGCTTTTGTACATTTAGTGCATAAGAAGGTTCATCTTAACCCTATTATGGGCATATGGTTTCAGTATACTGGCATTTCTCATGGAATATATATATATATATATATATATATATATATATATATATATATATATATATATATAAACCCTGTGTATCGCTTTATTGCAGGTCAATATTTTTTAAATTTTGAAATTGCTATGAAACGCAGAGAAGTGAAATTTGGTACACTGGAAGAGCATAACAAGGTGCCTTATTTCCCTGATTTTTGTGGAGTTTGAACAAATATTTTGAAAATTATGCTAATTTTTCTATTTTCTGTTAATTTAAAGTGTATATCACTTTATTGCAGGTCTCCCAAAATGCCTAGAAAGGGTCGATTGACAGCTAGTGAAAAGGACGTGTTGTTGCAGGCCTTGCAGAAGGTTTATCTCTCGTAGATCTAGCCAAGGAGCTTGGAAGAGATCGAAGAACATTGTCTTCATTCGTTGAAAATCCAAACATCAAACCAAGGAAGGACAAAAACACAAGAAAGTCAGTTTCTGCTCGTGATGTTAGAAAGATTCGCCGTCAACTTATCAAGCAGCCGGGCAGCAACAGTGCTGCTATATTTGACAAGGCTGAAATATCTTCCTTGTCCAGAAAGACACGCTGCAATGTCTTAAACGAAATTGCAAGAAGCATTAAGCCCATAGCAAGACCGGTTTTAAACCAAACTCATAAGGAAAAACGTTTGGCTTGGGCTCAGAAATACATGAAAACCAGCTTTGAAAATGTTCTTTTCACCGATGAGGCCAGAGCAACCCTTGATGGACCAGATGGGTGGGCCAAAGTTTGGAGTCCTCTTGGATTCCCTACCCCTCATCGATTCCGTCGTCAACAGGGAGGTGGCGGTGTCATGTTTTGGGCTGGAATAATCTGCGATGAACTAATTGGACCATTTCGAGTGCCAGAAGGTGTCAAACTGACAAGCCAGTCTTATATTTTATTTTTAAATGAGCATTTGTCACGATGGCTTGATGACCTTCTATTGGCGCGTCACCGCAAATTGATTTTTATGCACGACAATGCGCCATCCCACTCAGCCAAGGCTACGGCATCCTACCTTAAGTCATTAGTCATTAGTGGAGAAAATTTGATGACATGGCCACCTTGTTCTCCAGATATAAATCCAATTGAGCAGCTTTGGTCAATAATAAAGATGAAAGTTTATGAAGGAGGTGTTCAATTTTCGTCGAAGGATGAACTTTGGAGGAAGATTTTGGACGTTTCCTATAGCATCACATCATCTCAAATCCGCCGATTGACATCATCAGTTGACAAGAGGCTATTCAAAGTGATTTTGAAGCATGGGAGTTATGTTGATAAATAAATATTTCCTTAAACAAAATAATGTGAAATTCGTTCTTGTTTTTGGTTAATATTGTTACTGGATATGTTCTTTATTTCATATAAATAGAAATATGAAGTTAGAATATTGTTTTATTACCGAAAATATACATTTTTAGACACTTGCAATAAAGTGATACACACTTAAAATTACCAGAAAATAGAAAAATTAGCATAACTTTCAAAATATTTGTTCAAATTCCACAAAAATCAGGGAAATAAGGCACTTTGTTATGCTCTTCCATTGTACCAAATTTCACTTCTCTGCGTTTCATAGCAATTTCAAAATTAAAAAAATATTGACCTGCAATAAAGCGATACACAGGGTTTATATATATATATATATATATATATATAT
Organism: Sepiola atlantica; assembly: GCA_963556195.1. Classification (NCBI taxonomy): domain Eukaryota; kingdom Metazoa; phylum Mollusca; class Cephalopoda; order Sepiida; family Sepiolidae; genus Sepiola; species Sepiola atlantica. The sequence continues at coordinate 10,627,436 of OY744528.1, read as the reverse complement.
ATATATATATATATATATGCATGTAAAGTTCTTTATCCCGGACAATTAAGTATTTAACTGCTCTATGTATTGCATTTAACACTTTTGCCATAAGATATCCCACTTCCCAAATATAAAAGTGGATTATTATCATTATTACAAGTCTCCCCAGATTTCCAGTATTCTCCACCTCTTTTCGATAGCCACCGAAAATAAGCTTGTACTAAGAAACCTCCCTCTGTCGCAGCAGTCTCTGCACTTCCAGTAGAGGTAAGGTTCGTGCTGTCCCTCCTCGGTCTTCTCAATCGTTCTTGACCGTATTCAAACATGGGGGTGGTGTCAACCAAGGCTGGTACCATTTAAAAAAACTTCTTTTATTATTATTATTATTATTATTATTATTATTATTATTATTATTATTATTATTATTATTATTATTATTATTATTATTATTATTATTATTGTTATTATTATGGTGGTTATTTTATTATTATTATTATTATTATTATAATAATAAAAATAATAATAATAATAATAATAATAATAATAATATTTATTATTATTATTGTTATTGTTGGTGGTGGTGGTGGTGGTGGTGGTGGTGGGGTTGTTGTTGTTGTTGTTGTTGGTGGTGGTGTCGTTGTCGTTGTCGTTGTCGTTGTCGTTGTCGTTGTTGTTGTTGTTGGCGGTAGTGGTGTTGTTGTTGTTGTTGTTGGTGTTGTTGTTGTTGTTGTTATTATTGTTATTATTATGATGATGATGATGATGATGATGATGATGATGATGATGATGATGATGATGATGATGATGATGATGATGATGATGTATGCCAGACAATGCTAAGTGCCGTTTATCACAGGCAACGGTGTGTTAAAACACACCATTTCTATCACTTTTGTTGAGAACTTTTCTCATAAGATATAACACACACACACATACATATATATATATATATATATATATATATATATATATATATATATATATATCTATATATATATATATATGTATATATAAAGAATCAATTAATCTCAACTTGTATTTTTATTTTAAGAAATAAAAGATTAAGCTGTGTATTTCGTATTTGATTTAGGTTTGAATTTTTGAAAATATGATAACCTTATTGGATATATTAGTGTCTTTTTATGACACACGTGTGATTCATTGCCAAGCAGATAAGTGTGATATTGTTTGAACGAATGTGATGCTTTTACACCTTCTTTAGTAACCAAATTGTATGTTGATGCACACTTAATCGTATTTGAAGGCAATAAGATCAATTGTAGAACAATTTAACCTTCTAACAAGCTGTTGTATCGCTATGAAGTATCGATTTGTATATACAGCATCATTTATTTACGCGTCTTTATGATCATGATGCTATTTGCAATAAAATGTGCTTATTAGTCAAAAATGAATTATAATGTGTATTATTCTTTAAACATAAGATTTGTATTCATATTTAGACAGAACATTTTATGGGGCTTCCCCTCTGCTAATCATAATTGTTGTGAAGTTGTCCAACAGTAAATAATAAATAAAGGAAGTCAAGTCGATGGTTGGTTTAACAAGTGTATTAACAAAGTAAGAAAGTGACTAGAACTTGGCTAGAAAGTTACAAGACTGTGCTTTGTCTTCTCTGTGTCTCTGGTGACTCGCACTATTTATAGTGACAACCGGTGTAGTTTCTCCTGTGTAAGAACGGCCGGTGTAACAATAATGATTGCATAAACATTAAACCGCGCTACTGTCAGTGAGACAAGCTTAAAGACTCACTTCGTTTCACGGGGGTTATTCTTTACTCGAGCCGAAATCTCGCACTATAAATGCGATTAAAGTATGGCCTACTGCTCAATTATTCCTTATTGCCACTCACATACAAACACATGTATTGGAAGAATAGTATATTAAACGAAGATAACATGCATTAACATGTTCGTAAACTTCTAAGGAATTAGATTCCTGAATCCTCATCAAGTTTCGCAGCGAAATAGCCCGAAAACTCTTATTTTTCTTTGCAGCAGCGGTGTTTGTACTTTTATTAGTAGCGAGTGTAGAGTTGTCTGTCTCTCTTTTTGTTTTGCAAAATCGGCACCGAGGGTCCCTATCTACATGGTTGTGTGTAGAGTCGCATGTGCAATTCTTTCGCATATAGTAGCCGTGGTAATAATTGATAATGAATCGTTTTATATTTTAAATTGTGTTTACTTAAATTGTTTTCAGCATAATACACAATCTAGGTCTTCCAACTACCCGTTCCCCGTAGACCTCCGAAATACTTATACTTAGTTCTGCAGTACAAACACAACATGATCGACGTACATTAATTCTAACGTCATATTCTATCTCTATCACGGATAGTTACATTGGTCTGTGTTTTATAATCTTTCAACTATCAAGCGATTTTTAACTCAGTCTTTAACATACTTGCATACTGAATCAAAAATATAATTAATCCTCAGGTTTGATTTCTAAAATATTCTTTATTTTAATTGCAGCAAATATTCTGCCAACATATAACAAGCACTCAATCATTTATAGGTTGTCTGTGTGAATTTTATTCAGTTTTCGAGTGTTGTATGTTATATTCCTTTTCTTTTGTTCATCCTAAACAATGCATATTCCACTGGGACGTTGAGGGCTATTATGATTAGGTGTGATACAATGGAGGCCGCGATGATCGGAAGGGACTCATCGACAGAGACAAAAGAAAATACGGGAGTGGTCAGTAATGAAGGCCGCGAGGATAGGAAGTGACTCATCGACAGGTACAAAAGTAAATGCGGGAGTGGTCACTTTCCATTGTTCAGGACAGGTGACTAAGAAAAGAATACCGTACACGACATTTAGGAGTGACAGCGTTTTACGACATCTGACTACAGTAAGGTAGGTTAGTTTTACGACAGTTTTACGACGGTAAGGTTTATTACAAAAGGTTAACGAGTTTGAGTTTCGGAGAGAAGCCGGGCAGTTAAGATCGAACCTCTTCAGGAAGTGGATCGGACCGGGAAAATGATGAGATGAGCTGACGCTTTGAGAAATGACAATGGGGGTCTCGACAGTCCGCGACGGTGTCACACACACACACACACTCATAGTTAAAACTAAATTATACACAACGTATATGTGTTTGTGTTCTTTCTCGAGAGTTGTGTTTTTTTATTTAATTGTGGACCAGTGCTGCGCCCTCGACGATTCGTCAGTGGATAGACGACTCGGCTAGACGATGAAGACACAGAAAAAGACCACGGACAAACAACGTTGAGGTTGACGGTCGTCGAGAGGGGCAGCATGGTTCTACATAGGGACTAGATTTACCAAGGACCCCTTAAGTGGGTTGTGTAGCAAGACATTCGTTCATATTACATTGTAATGTCTTCATATCGGTACAGTCATGAAAAAAGGAACAGGGAGGGAATTCCGAAGACAATCCAGACGAGTACTCAATCTATTGGAGTAAACGGTATACTTGCAGGTGAGGAATTGTACTGTGAAGGGTGGGGCATTGCTGCTAAATGGTTTGGTGAGTGGTATTTACGTTTAAGGGATACAAGTGTTGTAAGTTCGTCGAGCCAGTATTTCTCAGTAAAATCCTGTAAACCTTCAATGAATTACTGTTCAGAATTTCGTAATATCTGTTCAGTCACCGATAAATATAAAAATGTTTGTATATGCTTATATATATAAAATTATCTTAGCAGATATATTGCGTGCATAAATTGTAATAATTGCATTGATTAATTAAGTAATTATTTATTTTGTGTAAATAATTAAGAACAAAAAAACATCCGTAAAAAAATATATCAGCATGATCCTGTCATTTGATTGATTATATTTTGTTTTGTTATAACATTTTCTGCTCGGATATCGTATATGTAAATAAATATAAGCGTAATTTTTCAAATCTGAAAATAATAAAACACAAATGAAAACAACATTGTAAGAAAGAGGATATGTTATCCCCTATCTTATAGTCAACTCACGAAATGAAATAAAGAAACCTTTTTACAACAAACGGGGTTTATTCAGATAGAAGGTTATCTATACCGTTTGGTGTAGATGGAAAAATTGTGACAGTGTCTGAAAGAAGAAGAAAATAATGCGTATCAGTGTCCCTGTGAGCGGGTTTGGCCAATCACTTGCAGAGCGCATTGATATCATTAGTTACCTGAAGGACTACTTGAGCTCCCTTAGTGTATTGTAGACGATGAGCAGACGGTACCCTGGCACCAGCCAAGAAGGATCGCCTGAGAGACTCCGGCATACAATGAGAAAACACGTTCTTTCTCCTCCCTGGACGCTCACAGTACCTATTATCTTCGCCTTAAGAACATGTGTTCTTCTTCTTTCGGAGACTGTCCAAATTTCTTCCACCTATACCAAACGGTATAGGTAACCGTTTATCCTAATACAGCCCTTTCGTTGTTGTTGTAAAAAGGGTTCAGTGTTTCATTTCGTGCGTTCAATATACGACAGGGGATAACATCTCATATTTCTCACAAAATGTTCTTTAGGCGAAGATAGTAGGTTTATTCAGATAAAAAGTGTCCTATAGCGTCTGGTGTAGGTGGAGGAAATTTGGACAGTGTCCGAGAGAAGAAGAGGAGAATAAGTTCTTAGGGCCTAGAAAATATCTTCAGGCGAAGATAGTAGGTGGTGTGAGCGTCCAGTGGGCAAAGAAGCAAGAAGGAAACGTGTGTCCTCGCTGTTTGCCGGAGTCTCTCTGATGCGATCCTTCCTGGCTGGTGCCAGGGTACCGTCTGCTCGTCGTCACAATATCGTAAGGGAGGGCAAGTAGTCCCTCAAAGAACTAATTATATCAACGCGCCCTGTGAGCTGATTGGCCAAACCCGCTCACAGGGGCACTGATACGCATTACAAAGTAAATGTAATTCACGACTGCTACAACATAACTTTAGTAACATTATTCATAGTTGTATACATTTTATTTCAATAAATAATTTAATTGTCAAGCAGTATGGTAAAAACTGAATTGAATATTAAAACTCGTATTTAACAAAACCAATACAGTTGTGTAAATATAAGTATTGTTTAGAAAAAAATGTGCAATAAAAATTGAAATAAAAGGGTGTCCAGGCAATGCCAAATATCTACGTTTATTAGTTAAATAAGATAAAGTCTTTTTTCCCATGAAAAGAAAAAGGATTCTGAGTGTTTTATTGTTTCTCTATCTCCCAAAAGGATCGAAACAGAGGATAGAGAGAAGAAAAGCGATAAAAAACAAATAAAGGATTCATTTCTCTATTTTACTCCGGTGTATATACAAATATTTATGTGATATGAAAATACAACACGTTGATTTGGTTAGTAGTGTGAGGGCATGCGACTGTAGAAGGGTTACCACCCCCGACTTGTTCTATGATATTCGTGACCAAAACAAACACGGTTGATCGGATAAAATATGTAATCTGATGAATGTGATTAGAAAATGATTATTTCGTGTTAAAAATAACACAGTTCGATAACTGCCCTATCTTATTAAAGAAACATACTTTTTTATCTTTGTTAATAAGCTATCAATAATTAGGTGAGGTTGAATCGACTCTACTTCATATAGAAGATTGATTATAGTTTAGTTTGATATATATGAGACAACGATTGACCCGTTGGGACAGTATTTTTTAAATTGTCTTTATCTCTCTCCTGCTTTCTTTCTTACTCGCGAATCTCTTTCTTTCTCTCTCTCCCACTCTCTCTCTAAATCCTTTTTCTCCTATCTCGTAATGTTCCCTCTTTTTTATATTAATGAAGTCATTCGTTTCCTGTTACAACTTCTATAATCGTTGTTATTTATTAACGATATTCGCTTTCTGTGATGCCAGCCTGTGTTCACCCAAGATAACGAGAAGGCAGGATACACAGATTGCCTTTTCAACAATATAATATTGGAAATATTACCGTTATATTCATAGTATCGGTTTTTATAGTAAAATGACTCATAATAGTTGTATTATTGCACGTAATAACTTACAATATTTTAGTTTAATACTAGCGTCCCCATGATATATAGACGTCTGTATAGTAGATAACACGTGGCCATTATGGTCAGATATCGTGTGGATACAACCTGACAAAAAATGACTTCCCCCGTTTTCTCTATATAAGTTGATAAATGGCATCATCATTTATGACATCATTCACTGTGCACAATTAACTTTCTACGTGTTCATGACAGCATAATATTTTAGAGCCATTCCCTTTACACGGGGACAAAATAAGAATTTGAATGCCTATCATACACCATCCTCGAGTCTCTTAGGTCTCTCTGTACAAGGGTTTGTCAGGACAACCTGGCATGAGGATACGTTATCCTACAACTAAACCTTGACCAAATATTCAAAATAACATAGAAGTCGAAGCCCAAAATAAGATCTCTTCGGTATGACCACACATTTGCGCATACGAGAGATGGTGCACCTTCTCCAAGTTGTGGTGCCACTAGTTACAGCAGTAAGCTAGAAACTCCACCAAATTAGATTAATTATTATCCTGGTATTTGGTAAAATGAAAAGACCACAAAAAGATAGACTATAACATAGTTAACTAGTCAGTTAAGGAAAATAAATAATTGTCCTACACTTATTTACGAAGTCAACGTTTGAAAGCTTAAGGAGAACTTTAATGAAACATTCGAATATCTATGTATCTTATATTGAGATTAATTATTAGCCCCAGGAAGGGTCTCCTTAATTTCTGAAAACATGAAATGAAAATTAAAAATAAAACAAAAACAATATGACACAGTTTTATTTGTCTACTAGACGCTCAGAGCTGTTGACTTTAGTCTAGATTAAGGATGTTTTTTCCCGTTCTTTCATTTGATAAAAGAACTCATTAGTTGGATGTTTTCATCCAGTGTGCATGGGGTAACATTATAAGCAAACACGGACAGCAACATTTTAAAAGAATATAGATAGATAATTTAATGTAATAATTTCGAGTATAATATACACTACTTTATTGAATGTTAATATAATGTCCCCTTTTTCTTATTTCTTTATTTATTTATTACTAGCGGGACCCGTGGAAAGTCCACATTTGTATTCTTACACTTATGTATATTGCTGTCGTGCTTAAAATATTTAGATTCTACAGACGCCCGGCGCGACCACAGTCTTCTAAGTATTGTACAACCTTAGTTAAAACTGTAAGAAAACTGAAATATAGTTATCTAACTACTCTGGTTAATATATTTTAGGAATATATCTGGTCATAGTGCTTTACATCCAATACCCTTGATCTATTACCATTATATTGATGTTTGAGGCGAACGTAAATATAAAGACACATTACTGTGCCATCTTTGAACAGACGAAATTCTACATTTTCATTCTAACACGAATGTAAGTTCGCTTCAGTTGCACGCTCGACATGATAGAATCTTTGTTATAGCCCAATACAACGATTATGATAATGGTGACGCGCAGTATGCGAGTATGGAGGCGCCGAACGACGGACATGTTCCAGCAGAAAGATAGCAGGACACACCGTTGCAGCGAGGATCGACAACAACACCAGCAACAACAAGAATTATAATGACACTAGACGGTTGGTTTGCGTGTGTGAGTGTTGACTGTATGTACTGGGTGAGAATATCGAACACCCGAAGTTCAACGTACAAGTAGACAGCCTAAACGTTACAATTATACAGATAATAAATACTAAGACGAAACCTGTGCAGATTCCATGCTGGCTTTCGTACCAATTTTTCATAGCGTAAAACTACTTATAAAGTAGATATTTATTAAGTGAATGAAACGTAACTGTTAATATATAAATTAATTAATTTATTATTAAAAGTGTGACCTTTAAAGAATAAATGATCCTTTTCACACCGAAAGAAGATTGTGAGCCTTATAATATTTTTAGTAAATAAAACGAATGCTATTTTCAAATTAACCTTACCATAGAATTATATTTATGACGTTTTTTTTTCATTTGGGAATAGTTCCTTTTAACACATGTAAAATCTAAATTGTTGAACACCACATGTGGGACAACTATCAATTAATTTCAGAGTTGACGATGGCGAAGTTTACTTTTCATAATAAAAGTACCATAAGATACGGTACATGCACGCATAGATACAAGCGTATTATTATATAACTATTTTATACTTTTATGACATATACATATGATTTTGCATAGTTTATTTTATCATCTGCAATACCATTAAAAATTACTCGTGATTTATTTATAAAATAGAATTCATCTAAGAAATGTATGAACTAATAAAGTTTATCGCATGGGGTTTTATTAATAAATAAATATGGCCGCCAGCATTCACTACCAGATCCTCCGGTTTCCAGAGAAAAGCATTAAGTGATTGAACAAGTTACAAAATAAAGAAGAATATTTTTAAAAAATCCGTCCCCTTATTTAGTCATTATATCCGTATTCCCTGAACTATGTTTGTCACAGAGAGACGAATTGCTGTTTTCTGAGTTGGATCCTGTTTTCACTAGATTGTATATGATAGTGTTCTATTCTCTCATAGTATTTATTGTCATTCAAATATTCATATATCTACTTTTTTTACGTTTTCACAAGATTGTATATGATGATTTTGTATTCTCTCATAGTATTTATTGTCATTCAAATATTAATATATCTATTTCTTTTACGTTTTCAGTAGATTGAATTTATGATTTTCTATTCTCACATAGTATTTATTGCCATTCAAATATTGATATATATATATTTCTATTACGTTTTCACTAGATTTTATATGATTATTTTCTATTCTCTCATAGTATTTATTGTTATTCAAATATTAATATATATATATTTCTATTACGTTTTCACTAGATTTTATATGATTATTTTCTATTCTTTCATAGTATTTATTGTTATTAAATATTAATATATATATTTCTATTACGTTTTCACTAGATTGTATATGATTATTTTCTATTCTCTCATAGTATTTATTGCCATTCAAATATTTATATATATATTTCTATTACGTTTTCACTAGATTTGATATGATTATTATCTATTCTCTCATAGTATTTATTGCCATTCAAATATTTATATATATATATTTCTATTACGTTTTCACTAGATTTTATATGATTATTTTCTATTCTCTAATAGTATTTATTGCCATTCAAATATTAATATATATAGATTTCTATTACGTTTTCACTAGATTTTATATGATTATTTTCTATTCTCTCATAGTATTTATTGTTATTGAACTATTAATATATATATTTCTATTACGTTTTCACTAGATTTTATATGATTTTTTTCTATTCTCTCAGTATTTATTGCCATTCAAATATTAATATATATATATTTCAATTACGTTTTCACTAGATTTTATATGATTATTTTCTATTCTCTCATAGTATTTATTGCCATTCAAATATTAATATATATATATTTCAATTACGTTTTCACTAGATTTTATATGATTATTTTCTATTCTCTCATAGTATTTATTGTTATTCAAATATTAATATATATATTTCTATTACGTTTTCACTAGATTTTATATGATTTTTTTCTATTCTCTCATAGTATTTATTGCCATTCAAATATTAATATATATATATATTTCTATTACGTTTTCACTAGATTTTATATGATTATTTTCTATTCTCTCATAGTATTTATTGCCATTCAAATATTTATATATATATTTCTATTACGTTTTCACTAGATTTTAAATGATTATTTTCTATTCTCTCATAGTATTTATTGCCATTCAAATATTAATATATATATATTTCTATTACGTTTTCACTAGATTTTATATGATTTTTTTCTATTCTCTCATAGTATTTATTGTTATTCAAATATTAATATATATATTTCTATTACGTTTTCACTAGATTTTAAATGATTATTTTCTATTCTCTCATAGTATTTATTGCCATTCAAATATTAATATATATATATTTCTATTACGTTTTCACTAGATCTTATATGATTATTTTCTATTCTCTCATAGTATTTATTGTTATTCAAATATTAATATATATATTTCTATTACGTTTTCACTAGATTTTATATGATTATTTTCTATTCTCTCATAGTATTTATTGCCATTCAAATATTAATATATATATATTTCTATTACGTTTTTCCTAGATTGTATATGATTATTTTCTATTCTCTCATAGTATTTATTGTTATTCAAATATTAATATATATATTTCTATTACGTTTTCACTAGATTTTATATGATTATTTTCTATTCTCTCATAGTATTTATTGACATTCAAATATTAATATATATAGATTTCTATTACGTTTTCAGTAGATTTCATATGATTATTTTCTATTCTTTCATAGTATTGATTGTTATTCAAATATTAATATATATATATTTCTATTACGTTTTCACTAGATTTTATATGATTATTTTCTATTCTCTCATAATATTTATTGTTATTCAAATATAAATATATCTATTTTTTTACGTTTTTAGTTGATTATACGAAATAGTTTATTGTTAAATCAGTTGAGGTGGCTCACAGACAGCTTGAGAAACTAGTGGCAAAGGGTGTGCGCGCATATTGATATCTAAATAAAACCCTATGCTATAAACGTTTTTATTACATTCAATACTTATAATATGTATATGTACGTAAAGAATTACGAACATTCAATATGTTGATATATGAAAAAGACATATAAGAAAAGTTATACTAAATTATTTTAACTAAAACAATATATGTTTCTGGATTTGATGAAAAATCCACTCACTGTCAGAGATTTATACAATGTTTATTATATGTCCACTATTCTGTAATTAGTAAATCACTGTAAACATAAAGTACTAATTAAAAAAAAATTAATTATACGTAGGCCACTTAAATTATTCTTTTTTTCATTCCTAGAACAGAA
>OY744528.1:10581579-10611579 GCA_963556195.1 Sepiola atlantica | reverse complement strand
GGACCCTATCATAGATAATATAGGTCTAAGTGGCACCCCCTTCCTTGTGCATTTTAGGAAGACCATATAATCTAGGTCGCAATGACCCAGAGGGTCTGATCCTATCATAGACCTCCTTTGAAAAAACCTTCTTTTTAAATAAAGAAAGAAGACGCTTCTGCATTTTGATCTCGTTCTTATCTGCAGACTCGACAAGGCCAAGTCTACAGAATTTAGTAGTGTCGTTAAGAATAGATACCATTTTGTTAACGTAGTCACTACGATCCAATACCACAACTCCAGCACCTTTGTCTGGTTTGCAAATATAAATGTCCTCATTAGATTTTAACGCTTTTATGGTTTGCAATTGTGTTTTATTTCAAATAAAGTCACTGTGGTCATTGCCACCTAGATTATATGGTCTTCCTAACTCCTTCACAATTTTTTTTATCCCCTAACGTAGTGCCTTTTAATCGACTTTTAACGAAATCATTAAATTGGATTTTAATCGCTTTATCGTTAATTTTGGCACACTCAATTTCCCCATTTTGCTCTTTCTTTCGACGTTATTATTAATTAAAACTATCGATTTTCACTTGACGAGATGCTAGTCGAAAGGGCCTTAGAGAGATTTCCGCGTATTCTTTTTAAATGTATTTATAAGTTTTGAACCTAAAAACATTTATATATATATACATATATATATATATATATATATACACATATATATATTTACAAATTTAGAGACAATAACAATTACAATGAAAGTTTATCTTTAAAATATATATCATCTTGAAAATGTAATGCTCAATATACAAGTTAGAGTGATGAGAATAAATCCTGAAAAATTTACAATATTTTTTTAAATCATCAAATATTTGAAACAATTTCATACTTATATATATATATATATATATATATATATATATGTGTATATATATATATATATATATATATATATATATATATATATTTATATATATATATATATCCATATATAGGCAATGAGATTAACCGTGTAATAATTGAGGTGAAGCGATAATTCTAAATGGTTTTTAATTGAAAGTATAGCGAAAAAACTGAAGAAAGATTCCCTCATTTTTCACGAATGCTATGAAGCTTAAATATAATATCTCAGTATGTAAATTAGATCCAACAATTAATATAATTGACAAAATATTAATGCTATTCAGTTAACCCATTGTTTATTTAACAAGCTGAAAAGATCAAAGTCAACATCTTTTAAACAAACGGTTAAAATGCATTCGATGAAGCAAACTGTTAAGAAGGAAAGTAATAATACAATGAAAATAAAGTGGTAAATTACGATCCTAGTATGTAGGTAACGTAAAGCAGTTACGCTGATTGATTGTCTACGGAATTAAACAAACGTTTATGTCTTGAATATTTGTAGCAAGTATAATTAAAAATTCATATACATATTTATACATATTCTAATTTACTTTATAATGTCTTGACTACACATCAGTGTCGATTTGTGTTCGGGGTTCGCGCCCACCGACCGTTGGGAATTAGCTTCCTGCACTGAAGATTGCGTTAGCATGAAACATCGATGTCTGTAGGTAATAAATAATTAATATTTATTTATATATATTATTATATATATATAAATATATATTTACTTTATAATGTATATATATATATATATATATTTACTTTATAATGTATATATATATATATATATATATATATATATATATATATATATATATATATCAGGAGAGGTAGTTTGCTTGAAGCATTGTGTGTAATACGTATATAGAGGAGTATTAGATGGCTATCACAATATTTCCATTTCTTGCAATGTGATAGCCTTCTAATACTCCTCTTTCTTTATATTTATATATATATATATATATATATATATATATATATATATATGTAATATTTATAAATAAACATTAATTATTCATCACATACAGACATCGATGGTTCATGCTTACGCAATCTTCAGTGCAGAGAGTTAATTTCAAACGGTTGCCGGGCGCGAACTCCAATCACAAATCGCCACTGATTCGAAGTCAAGAGCGTTTCCCATTGAATTAAGGAGGAATTAAACTTTGTAAATACCACATCGGCGAGTATTTTACAACGAGCAGCGCATAGAGATCTACAACAACAAACTGTGTTGGATCTCGCACAGAAGCTAGTAGTACTGCTTGTTATTGAACTCACTCAGAGTGGCCGACCTAAGTAAAGGGGGCTTTTAATAATATTTATAAATAAATATTAATGTTTTATCACTTACAGACATCGATGTTTCATGCTTACGCAATCTTCAGTGCAGGAAGTTAACTTATATATATATATATATATATATATAAATATTTTAGTGTTTTATACCTACATATGGAATCGTTTCGGGCGTTCTACCCTCATCAGTGCAGGAGTAGTGGTTGCAAGCTGTCGTAGATTAGAAGCCTAAACTAAAATGGTCGTGATAAATCACAACAGACAATAATTGAAATAAAAGTACACTTACCTGGGAAGCGAGAGCAAGCGTCATGTTTTCGATAGTTTTAAACGCTCGAGCGGAACTTGCTTAATCTTAGAATGGCATCAATTTTGTAATTTCGAACATGGCTCTATTATAAAAACGAATAAATTTTAAAAGGGCATTAACTACGAATATTTGTTTGAATAGTAAAGTGTTTATACCTACAGATGACGTCGTTTCGGGTTTTCTATCATACACAGCGCATGAGTAGTGGCTGAAAGCGGCCGCATTGGCTCGAGCGCACTTCGTAGATTCAGCATAAAATTACAAGCCAAACGCCCAAACCAATACAGCCACGTGAAATCACCACAAGCAGTAATTGAAATGAATGTAAACTTACCCAGGATGCGGAGGTAAGCGTCATGTTGTCGATAGTGTCCAACGCTCAAGTGGAGCTTTGCTTAATCGCAGGATGACAACAATCTTGTAATTTACAACAGGACTCTACTATTAATGCTGTTGAATCTGAAACGGGGCATAAACTATAAATACTATATATATATATATATGTATATATATATATATATATATATATATATATATGTATATATATGTATATTTATATATATATATATATGTATATTTATATATATATGTATATTTATATATATATATATATATGTATATTTATATATATATATGTATATTTATATATATATATATATATGTATATTTATATATATATATATATATATATATATATATATATATATATATGTATATTTATATATATATATATATATATATATGTATATATATTTATATATATATTTATATATATATATATGTATATATATGTGTATATATATATATATATATGTATATATATATATATATATATGTATATATATATATATATATATATCCCTTGGAAAATAGGTAACTATAGAAACAAAATTTTTAAAATGAAAGCAATAAAACTAGTCGAGAAATGTTGACGGTAATTCTAAGCTCTTATCAAAAGTATGTACGCTTATATATAAATATTTCAAGGGGAATCTCTACTATTCTTCTACTTAAAAATAACGAACTTAACGAGGTTCATCTGGTTTCTACCTAGAACTTAAACATGTCTGCAAATGTGTAGAAAAATACATCTGTATAAATAAAGTGTTATACCATATAAATGTATACATACATTTTTCTTCTGATCTGTATATGGCACCAAGCCATGACGATGAAACGACCAAAATAAATTGAACTAACTTCACTATTGCAACCAAGAATAGCTTGTTAATAAGTTCTCTTCGGTGGAAACCCGACCCCTTTGTTGCAAAAAAGCCCGTTCTGGCACGATGCCATATTCACAGAATGCAAAGTAATTAATGATTGACATCAAGATCTTTTGTTGACATTGTTACTGCGTAACTGTTAAGTTTTCTATAGAGTTATTTAGCTTTAGATATATATATATATATATATATATATATATATATATATATATATATATATATATATATATATATATATGTGTGTGTGTGTGTGTGTGTATTGTCGTTTAAAGAACTCGTTACAAAGTTTTGTTTTCTTTTCTGTTTATCTCCGTGTACGCTTGCTTTTTTCTAGTTATATAGCTGTACATTCTTTAAGTTTCCCGAACATATGCTTACTTGTATTCTTTTGCGAATAAACTGCCTGTATCCACAACGTCATTATTTCTTTCTCGTCAGAAAATATTTACAATTTTTAAAAGATCATTCGATTAAAAAACTATGTCATTAAAAATCTCTTTTCCATAACTTCAGAAAACGTCTTAGAAACTTTTTAAATTCAAATCTAATAAATACTTTCATGTCTGCTTCGTTTTAACTGTTAAATATATAAGTAATAAGTATAAATAAGACACACTTATTCAATAGATGTATAATGTTTTACTATTGTAGTATTGAATAATTATGATTATGATTGCATTTTATCGTTTATGCATTGGATATATTTTATTTTCCTTGAAAATTTACGAGTATTCCTATCTAAACAAAAACTACATGTAATAATTATCTCCGTATGTGAGTCAGTCGAATTACTGTAACGCGTTTTCAAAATGAAAAACATTACTTTCTTCCAAATTGATTCTTTTTTTAAATTATATATCCGATCATTTATTTAATCTTTGATTACTAATTTCAGCTTGAAGGTTGGAGTTACAAACCCTTCGTCCGCAGTATTAGGTCTTATTTCTGAGAGTTCATGACTCTGTAAAAGATATACGACACATATCTATTTAGTATCGCTTCTTCGTAATACACCGTCTGTGCGCTCACGTTATACACATCACTACGCATATCAGTAATTATCCGGCTAATAAAAAGTTAATTCTTAAAATTTCAAATAAATCAGTCTTCCAACACATTCAGTACATGCAATTCTTTCAGTATACATAACAAAACGTCTCCTACACTTATTTATGCTCCGTTTTTACATTTCGTCTGTAGCACATTAACGCTTCGTGTTTTTTTTATTAATCAATTTATTTCAGATATTTTATGCTATTGCATTTTTTTATTTCAATAAATAATCGATAAATCGAGTAATGATTAATTGCTGAAAAGTGATTTATGAATAAGGGTGAGGCGAAGTGGTAACAGAATCCTATTAATATAGATATTTGATATTAAGTAAAAGAAAAACGGACAATTATTCTTTAGTTTAACATGTATCAATTAGTGCTGAACAGCCAAACCCCGTTGGTTTCATGAAGTTTAAAAGAAAAACAATAACAAATAGCAACTACAACGGGAAAGTGCAAAACAACAACAACGACAACGGCGTGCAGTCGTGTTTTGTAATTTTGCACTTTTTCTTTGACTAAAAACAAAAATAAGACATGTTCGTGGCTCATAATAGTCAAACTCCGTTAGTTCCATGACTTTTAAAAAACGACATCCAAATAACAACAACAAAAAACAACGGCATGAAATCGTGTTTTAAATTTTCGCTACACTTTGAAAAGAAGGAAGTAAATATCTGTCGGAGACTTATCCACTTACAGTTTTATTTATGAAGCGACCTGTCCCTGTAAAATATTCTTGCTACGAAAACAGTCAAATTATGCCTAAATCGAATTCTCATAGATTCGATACATGACTTTGATTGCCTCGTATGTCTCAGGACATGTGATTTCCTAATTTAAGGTGGTATCCATTTTTTGTTATCTTTGCTTACCCATCACGTAATACGTCACGCGCCTAACTGAGAAAATATTTATTTTTAGGCAACATTCGATTTTATTCACCAACATGGTCTCCTTTATGAGTGATACAATAATCCGAACGTATATGTAAGAAATCGATGCTGTTTTTGAAGACGTTATGTTTAGGTTTCAATATATACCTAAGTTTTCAATATCACTTCTTCATTTCTTGTGTATCATAGTTCATCCCAAACAAGGCATAGCACCACTGTAGGTGTAAGAGGCTACTGAGAAAAAGGGTGAAAGTTTGGAGGGGTCAACCTAAATCGGGAGCTGTGCAGCGAGATGCTAATTTACTTAGTTTTAAATTTCTGCATGTCAGTACCGTCAGAATAACATGAAGCAGGGAGCGAGTTCTAGAGTCCAGCAGAACGAGGAAATAAGCTTTTGGAGTAGAAAGCTCTTCGGCATCTGGGGACCTCTACAGTGAATCGATGGGAGTTGGGAGACTGTCGGGTTGGTCTAGTGAATTTTCGTCGTGGGGGCACCAGAGCAGCAAGTTCATCAGAGCACAAGCAATTAACTTACTTTTAAAACAGGCACAAGCGATGGGACAGGGGTTGGTGCTTGGTGGATAGTGAGGGACCTATTAAGTTGGCGACTCTTCATTGACCTAGTCCAAGAGGGAGAGACTAGTTGATGATGCCCCCGCCCAGATGTGGCAACACTACTCCATGCATGGGCGGATGGTGGCTTCGAAGATATATAGGATAATTCTAGGTGTGAAAAGTTTACTAGCATGTTAGAGGAAGCCCACCTTCTGTGTAGCAGCCCTGGTAATGTCTGCAATGTATCTGTTCTTATTCTGTGAAAGTTAGGCCGAGGAGTTGAAATGATTAACCTTCGAGTAGGGTGTTATTTGCCATGACAATCGGTAGAACGAAATCTCTTTCCCTGGAGCATTTATTTGAGGTCCACAAACAGCTAGATATGGAGAATAGGATTCGTGTCGAAGCAATTCAAAGAGCAATTCATGTAGTTTGTTGCGATCGACTTGTGACACGATTCATTATCTTTGTAGAAAAAGCATTTTTTCTTTATTTATTTGTGACCGTTTTTTGACGATTTCATTCTTAAAAAAAAAAACGATGATTGTATATAGTATTCGCTATTTATATTTAACTTATATTATTAAGAAAATTAAAACCAAAAGTAACTTGCGCATACAAAAATTCGGCGACTAAAATGTTGCCTGTTGATATTTGCATCGTCGGCTTTCAACGGCTGTTGTCCACGCAGCTGGCGGCTAATCTGACTCCAGAGGCGAGTGGTAGATCTTTGTTTCATGCATTGTCACACATTGTCGCAATTAATTTCAATTTTGCTGCGCTAGAAACGGTGTCAAACGACAGTCTGAATCGTCGACGAGTTGTTGTTATTGATCGACGATGGGTAAGTGCGGCAATCACTTTGAACACAGCTGTTTTGTTAAAAAAATGTTTATGCAAAATTGTGAATAAACGTACTTTGGATATTTCTACTTCTCTTCTATTTCACGCAACTACGATTTACGATCGGCCAATAAGATTTCGATGAATTTGTTTAATGTTTTCGAAAACAACTGCCGAATGACGCTGACCTGAGCGTCCAGCATCATTTTTCTTTGAACGACCGCGTTTAAAGTCAACCTGCCATCTAATTGTCCGCATCAGTAAACTATGGTTTATCAGTTCAGGGTATTTGGATTCTTCCATTATTTTAACAAATTCGCAACAGTCCATTCACTCAATTCTTGTCATGCATGAATCTTTACAGAAATTCTACGTATCTGATCTAACTTCGTTCTTGAATCACGCGCCTTAAGGTTGAGCTGAGTTCCAAAAGATAGGTAACGACTAATAATGGAGGCAACACGTATCCCTTGATGCTCTTAATTATCAAAGACTCAAATATAATTGGTCAAATCAACATTTATGATAATTTATGACTACTTTTTGAATTATTTGCTGTTAAACAACAGTATGCATCATAGGGTTACCTAACTGTAATCTGTTAAATAATAATCTGATTGGCTCAAATTGTGGCACGTGTCATTTGAAAAGAATTACTTAAAATAATTCATACGTCTTATTGTTAACGGCGCCATCTATATGCAAGGCCCAGGATATATTGAGTGCTGTGTTATTTCAGATGCATTCACGTATATTTAGAAGATGGTATACCCATCGCTCCGCCTGTCTATCACGCTAACGTTTCATATCTGACTATACATGAAGTATACTTGCCGCCGATATGATTGTCGGTCACGCTCAAGATCAGTCGGTCGTAAATATTGAACTTTTAAATAGCATAGTCTGATGCTTCCACGGATCTAATGAAGCGCATCGGTCCGGGGATCTGTCACGCTTAAGTTGACATAGCACTTTATTCACTAAACGCGCAGACTGAACTGACGCATCTTATTGTAGAGGTGTCTGAAAATATCTATGAGATTATTTTTTTCGTTGGACTTCCTGTCACGCTTAGGTTTTAAATATATTATTTACTGTGCTTGGCCTTTTGGCTAAGATCAAAGTGTAGTATATGTTCCGATGGATACTGCACCCCATAGACTGGTATTGTCTTGGCCTTCGGGTCTTGATTTACGCCGGTCTATGGGTCTGTCCTGTGCAGTTCTAGGAGGTCCACCCTCCCAGGCTTCGTCTCCCCTCTTTGGGGAGGAGTAAGTTTATTGCTTACTGCCTGAGGCGCCCCTACCGGGGAATGCCGACGGGGCTGCCCAGGCAATTTTTAAATCCCACTTTCCCGACCCGACCTTGGGTCACATCTTACTTGTGGGAGTAAGATAAAAACTGGCCTTGTGCCTAACTCCTGGAGAGGAGTAAATCAATACTGCTGTGCCTTTTGGCTTGCATTAAACAACTCTATTGCAAAGGATTACATAAACATGTGGTTAAATGTCATATGACCACATGCTTCAAAGACACGCAAAGAAGAAGAACTGTCATGTCCAAATTATGATCAACATGTGTATATTCGTCTATGAATCTTTATAAGACACTAATTAAAAAAAAGTTTTTAAAAAATACACAATAATGCGTATTGCACCCACCCATCGTTGGCTTTCATTTGTTAGGCCTGTAGCTACATTCATCTGGTTATGTTCAGGGTCAAAGCCTTTACGTTGCGATCCATGTTGAATAAAAGCTACTGTGGATCGCATCGCGGAATTATAACGAGCTATCTCTATGAGATTTTGTGAACGCAATAAAATATAAAATGATCATTTTATGCAAATACTAAATAACACGAATGGATTCAATGCTCTTCAGTGCGTAATTACACTTTCTGTTCGCTGCTACACTCCACCGTTTGTCTCTTTTTACGGTGTCCGGTGTATTTTTTGGCGGGTATCTTCTTCAAAATTACCCTGAGCTCTGTCTTAAGTCTGATATTTTTAAATCTCCAATAAAATGGGCATTACTAAACGCGCTAGTTAAATGGAGGCATCTTCTTCTTAATGTTCGTTTATAGCGCTGTCAACTGACGTATATATATAGTTTTTTTTATTGTATATATAGGTTGTGTATTTAAATCGTGTTGTGATATATGCAACGATTTTGTTTTTGTGACTCGCTGTCATTGTGGAGAATGGGAGAAATTGTAAAAAAAAGATGTTATAACACAAAATAGAAATAAAATGCAGAACAGGAATTTCTATTGAATAGTTGAATCGTAAGAATATATATATAAATATATATATATATATATATATATATATATATATATATATATATATATAGATAGATAGATAGATAGATATATAGATATATAGATATATACCTGTTTCCGTTCGTGTCTCTTTTTAATTTTTTTTTTTAGAGAATATCATTTCAAGCTGATATAGGTAACTCTTAAATCACTGACGATATTTCTATTTCTTTCAATTTGGATATGTTTTTTTCTCACTTAACGTGAATCTTAAAATGTCTAGACTCATCTATGTCAGAAATAGTGCCAAGTTTTTAATTGTAACTCACACGTAATAATGCGCGAATAAAGAAACACACACATCTATGAAAAAATGGCACGACTAGTATTTGTAGATCTAAGAAAATGTGTTATTTTGTTTAAATCGTACATTTGTCAGTAATTAAATTGAGACTATTTTGAAAAGTGGGCACATGTTAACAATTTGACGACAAATAAAGGCGAGACTATCATGCATAATAAGACATGAGCATTGAGAATCCGGTATTATTCGCGTCTATGCATATAATCAAGCCCAGATGCGTGCAGAGTTATGGTGATGCCATTAAGATGACCTGGGTGCCCCCGGGACCAACCCTTTGATTGTAAGGCCAAACGACTCAAGTACATTTTCGAGTACTGAGAAATATTATGAGCAAAAAAGATAATTGTAATATGATCGGATGACTTGCCAAGTTGGATTTCGGAGCCCATGGCTTCGATCGCAAACGCCCTCGATCGCCACTGTTAAACCCTACATAAAAGAAACTATATGTGAGTTGGGCAGTACACATGAGATAACATACGGACAAACAAGCATGTTCTTTCATTTCTTTTGTGCGTCAGCTGGTTATAATGATTATGAAGTAACCTGATTGTTTTCAATGTTTGTATTAGCCAAAATACCACTACACCATAAAAACAATGTTTTGTGACGAGCTATTTTTAATGAATTAGAAAAAAATAATCGAAATATATTTTACTAGAAGGTGAGTAGTGTTGTATTGGTTCTGTTGTCATAAGCCCTAACTATAACCTAACCATCCTTTCAAGAATTACTTCTTCCTTTATAAAGGGGTAAGGGAATAATTCTACGTAGTAGATCGTTTTTTATTGTACATAATGTTTGGTAGTGGGTTAGGGTTAGGGTAAGGGTTAGGGTAGTTTAGTATCAATTCTGTTGTCATAAGACTGTCTTCTCAGGAAAAAAAAAACGTTGTCCTTTTTTAAGGGTGGGATGGTAATCATCCCAGGTATTACCTCCTTCTTTGGTAGTGTGTTATTTATTATGTTGACATAGAGCTATATTCCAAGATATTACCTTCTAATGTGTTTTTTTGGGGGGTAGGGGGTAGGGAGTTAAGCAGTATCTCTTATGTTGACATGACATTATATTCGCAGCCATTACTTTCTCATGTAATACGGGATACTTCCAGGTATTAGTTCATTTTTAGAGTCAGTAGTGTAGTATCTGTTCTTTTATTATTACATCCGCCCAAGTATTTTTCTACCTTTGGATGGAGGAAGGGGGCATGTAGAGTATGATGCCATACTTCTTAGCCATTACACCCTCTTTTTTGAAAGAAATGAATCCTGCCAGGCTTTACCTCCTACCTTTAGGGTGGTGTAGTATTTTTTACGGAAATCGCTCCAGACAAGGCATGAAACCACTTGATGTAAGGCGCTAAAAATACTAATTCATGATAAAAAAAACAAAAAACTAGCTAACGATAAATATTACATGGATAGATTCCGAGCCAGTAAACAGCAATTTGCCCTCCTTCGACAGAAAAATCGCTCATGATTTGTGAGGAGTAGAAGACAAAATAAGGGAAGCGAGAGTTACGAGGCTTCCAAAAGTAAACCCAAGGACGACTTTCTACTCGCCTTATATATATATATATATATATATATATAGGATCAAATATAAACCAAAGTAAAAACTTTTAGTAGATGGAACCTAATTGTGAAGAGGATTAGCTCAATATACGAGATAGAGCAATTGTAGAAATAGAAGAAAAAAGAGTGATAAATATGAGACGATTGTCCAAATTTATTTCAAATTTCAATTGTTCAATGCAAGGTGTATTCAGTAATAAACTTATCCATCTGTATTTCTCCACTGATGGTAAGATTTCGATCTTTGAAAAGCCTTGGCATAAGGAAAGAATAATAAACACTAGTTTATTACTGAATACACCTTGCATTGAACAATTGAAATTTGAAATAAATTTGTACAATCGTCTCATATTTATCACTTTTTTTTCTTCTATATATATATATATATATATATATATATATATATATATATATATATATATGTGTGTGTTCATTATTCATGATAGATCCGTCCAAATTATTACCCCCTCTTCCTTTGAGGGGATAATATATGTTGCTTCTTCAAAATACCAGCACCTCAGTATTACGTTGTTCTTTTTTTGGGTGGGGGCTTATATTGTATATATTCTGTAGACAGGAATTAACTAATTACTTTTTAGGATGTGACGGATAGTGTAATCTACGTGCGTTCCTCCTAAACCATATTTTCAGTCATTGCGTCTTTCTTTTGGGGTCAGTGTTGTATATGATTGCTTACCATTATACCATCCCTCTATGGAGGCAAAAACTATTTGATCGGATTGAGAATATATTGCTAGTCTGCAAAAAATTGGCATTGCAAAATGTACAAGTTCACAATACCATGTCTATTCTTTCCAGTTACGGCTTTCGTCATCGTGAAGAATATAAAAAAATAGTAAACGGAAATCTTACGAAATAAAATGAAAAGATGAAGAACACGGAAGCTCTATTGAATTGTTACACCTGAAGAATATATATTCGCGTTTCCGTTCGTCTCTCTCTCTCTTTCTCTATCTTTTTAATTTGTTTATTCTTTATGGAATAAACTGTCTTGTTAACATACGTTACTCTTAAATCACTGGCGATATGTTTCGTTCACTTTTCTCTTTTTTCTCTCTCACCTCACGTGAATCTGCAAATGTCTAGACTCATCTATGTCAAAATAGTGTCAGGTCTCATATCACGAATGTCTACTCACACATAATAATGCAAGAATAAAGCTTGGCTTCAGTATAAAAGTAAAGAAAACATTTCAGAAATAAATGACGATTATTTTTACTTCATTGCTATATGTAAGAAAACGTGTCATTTTTGATTGAATCGTAAATTTTCCCGGTAATTAAATTGAAACAATTTTGAAAGTTGTAAACATGTAGACTGTTCTACAGTAAATAAGTTCGAGACTCTAAAGCGTTTTATGTCACGAGAGTTGAACATCCGGAGTTCAAACTTTGCTGTCTCCTTGTCCATATCTATGCACAATCGCATGATGTCTTGGTGATACTGTGACCAGCTCCTTGATTGTATGGCTTCCATATTAAAGTATAACTTCTAGCACTGATACATATAAAGAGTAAGGGAGACAAATTGAATATGTGTGGATCCATCGCAAAATGTGGATACCTTCGACCGTCGTGCGCCACTATCGGCACGTGACTGAAAAGCCCTAATATATACGCTACCATCGATTGGATATTCACGTGAGATGACCGACGGACTTACAATAGAATATAAGAGTTTTGCGGAAATATAGCTAGCCATGCGCAGTGCGCACACACGTCCGTGACTTACCTTTTTTTAATTTGTCTAGTCATGCATAGGTTTAAGGTTAGAATATAAATGTTCACTTTGAAATCGATGAAAATATTTCTCGCAGTATAAACTGACCTGTTTGCGGGACTTAGAATTCGCGGACTCTTACCCCATGCAGAGGAGTGTCCTCTCTCCAAAAAGGGTACACCTGTTGGTCGTGCGTGGCGATACGTAATGGTGTAGGACGGGAGCTTGTGGATAAGAATTTGTCTTTACTTTGGCTGGACGGGAGGTCAGAAAAGCCCGATCTGATCAATCGACCGGTCATGTCATAGCCTAGTATTTATGTTTATCCCCGACCATATTATTCAATTTGATTCTTCAAAAAATCAAAACCATAGTTTTCATTTTTTTTCTCCCCAAACAGATACTAGGAGGAGATTGCTCAGAGTCAATCACGTTGAGAGCAACGAAGTTTATCAGTGCAAAAGAGTAATGTTTTCAAAGAGTAATGTTTCTAAAGCAGTATTTTTCCTGTGAGTAATGTTTTTTCTTAGAATGATGTTTTCTGGGAGTAATGCCGATCTTTTTCAGTAGAGGTCCCTTCTAAAGGTAATATTTCCGATTTCAATACGACATTTTATTCTGACATTATCTATTCCGAGATAAATGTATTCTGACATAATGTATTCTGATATAATGTATTCTAAGAGCAATGCATTTTTGTTATCAAAGAGGTATTGTGTTCTTGTTATCACTGTAAAATGTATTCTGTTTTCTAAGAGCAATACATGCTGGTTATCGAATCTATTCTAGGAATATAAATAATTACCCTACTTATGAAATTATATTTGGCAACTATATTTGAAACAACAGAACAATAATTGTATTCGTTAGCCTCTTGTGGAATTGTGGAGTTTTTCCAGCTTGGGTATGGTTATTCTCAACGAGTAAATTTTTACAAATAGTATTGTATTCAAAGATTAATATCTGTAAATTATTATATATTTAGATAATACTGTATTCTAATAATAATATATTTAAAGCGTTATGTATCCTAGGAATATAAATAATTATCCTACCTATAGAATTATATTTGACAACTTTATTCGGCATTAAATAACCCCCAGAGTGTTGATATGCCGTAAAACATAACCAAACCAAACTAGCTTAGGTGTGGTTATTTTATAAGAGTGATATTTTCAAAGAGTAATATTTTCAAAGAGTAATGTTTTCAAAGAGTAATATTTTCAAAGAGTAATATTTTAAAGAGTAATGTTTTCAACGAGTAATGTTTTCAAAGAGTAATGTTTTCAAAGAGTAATGTTTTCAAAGAGTAATATTTTCAAAGAGTAATGTATTCACATGATAATCTCTGTAAAGTGTAATGTATTTTAAGAAATAAAAATAATTATCTTACCAATAGAATAATATTTGACAACTTTATTCAGCATTAAAGTACCTACAGATGGTTTATATGTCGTAAAACCCCTAAATTGAACTCAGCTAAAAAAAAAAAATCTAGAAATTATCAGAGCTCTTTCATTCTGTCAGATGTTGTGTCTATCTGTTACCTTTGAAATCAATCTTCATTCCTAAGCGCAGATTGAATAGAGCAATCTTAAGAATATCCGGTCTCTTCTTTCCGGTTATGGCCTCAATTGTCGTCAATTGTCAGACCTGTGTCTGACACGTTTGTGTTATTCTGTCGTGTTTTTTGAATGCGTCAATTTCGTTCATGTAACTCGCTGTCAACGTAAAAATATCGAAGAAAATGGTAGAAGAAAATCTTTAAAAATTATAGAAACAAAATGAAAAAGGCAGAGAATTTGTTTTGAATAGACGCATCATAAGAATAGATATTCCAGTTGTCTTGTTCGTGTCTCTTACTAATTTGTTTATGTATTTAAAGAATATAATTTCAAGTTAACATAAGTAACTCTTAAATCACCAACGATATTTTTCTTTCTATCAATTTTGATATGTGTTTCTCTCGCCTCCATAAACAGGTCTCAGCTCATCTACAGGGGTTAAACAAAACAATAGAAACACTTTGAGATTTTAAATAAATTTATAATTTATATCCATGAAATTCAGCCTCGTGATAATCTCAGCGAACATTTTTTTTGTTGAAACATGATCATCTAGATGATTTTCCAGCTCTGCTGTTATTTTTGGCGCCGTAGTTTTGTGCCATTTCCTCACACAGGCTCTACGATTTCTTTCAGACAGATTCAACTTTCTTTTAGGATTTTGTTGAGCGGAGGATGTGTACTCTTTCTTTTTTTCATAAGTTGTCACCTTCGAGATAGTTTCTCTCGATACGGCCTCATCTCAGCCTTTTCCATTACAGTATTGATTTACTCCTCTCCAGGAGTTAGGCACAAGGCCAGTTGTTTATCTTACTCTCACAAGTAAGATGGGACCCAAGGTCAGGTCGGGAAAGTGGGGTTTAAAAATTGCCTGGGCAGCCCCGTTGGTATTCCCCGGTAAGGGCGCCGCAGGCAGTAAGCAATAAACTTATTCCTCCCCAAAGAGGGGAGGCGAAGCCTGGGAGGGTGAACCTTCTAGAACTGCACAGGACAAACCCATAGACCGGCGTAAATCAAGCCCCGAAGGCCAAGACAATACCAGTCTATGGGGTGAAGTATCCATCGGAACAGATACTACACTTTGATCTTAGCCAAAAGGCCAAGCAGTAGCACCTGTCATACGGGCACCAACAATATGGCGTCTTCGGAAATCTGATATATCTTTTATCTACTTAATTTATTCAATACGCACTATCATAAATACAAAAATACATTAACCGAGTAATTCAGGACAACAATAATCATAAAAAAGAAACCAACATTTTCGTAATATTTTTCAATTTTTATAAGTGTTTTAAAATTGATGCAAAGTTCGAAAAGTGTTTCCCTTTTTTTGTCGAACTCCTAATATGTTAAACTAGTGTTATGTCTGGAATGTCTACTTGCACGTGCCAATGCGAGGCTCACACGTTGCTGTATTGTAGAAGAAAGGAAAATGATTATTAAAAAAACATCACACGATTATTTTTACTTCATTAGTAAATATTAAAAAAAAGCTGTCATCTGTATAAACTCGGAAAATTCATCAGTAATTAAATTAGAATTATTTTACGAAAGTTGGAACATGTGAATAATTCAACAGAAAGTCGTAGTAACTCACGAGCTTCGAAAATCACGGGATAGGATATTACCGTGTCCCTTACAATGTCTATGATAATAAACAGGCCCTTATATATACGTACACCGATTGTGGGTTCAGTCTGTTTGACATATCAGGCAACATGGAGTTTAATAGGTGTATAGCAGATGCTGTCTTGTTTGCCGAATAGAAGGAAGGCTCTATCTACAGTACTTGAAAACATATCTCATCTGCTAGTATTCTACAGAGAAACCATTCGTTCGTTTATGAATATACTTACACGAACTTACCACATTCACAGGGAAATATACCCGACCAACTTGACTAGCAGAAAAATTCCATCTTTTCACTCCAGATCCATCTAGGTGCCAAACGATGTTTTTTTCTAATAACTTCTTCCTTTGGAATAGCTTTACTGCCCTCCGTTTTCCTGAACGTACAACACACAGAAATATAAATGTAATATGAAGAATGATCTGGTTGGCCTACCAACTACCCAGGTGTCCCGCTATAAATATGGCTCTTTCGTTTCCGATCCAATACGGATCGTTTAAGATGACAAAGTGTTAAAAAGAAAAAGTTCATACGGGATAACTAACATTCTAATGTCATTATTGCGTACGCAAACTGGTGATTTTATTTTGAAACGGTTCGATGTTTCTATCTCGGTCGATACGCGTTTGATTTGCGAGAGAACCTAGTTTCGTCACGAAAGAAATCAAATATTTTTCTTCCAGTCCTTCCTAGTTTTATTCACTGGTTATTTCCTTATTAAACCCTAACAGGTGCCTGTACTGCCAGGTCCCTATTTTGTTCGTGACAGCTGGTGATTCCGTTACGATGAGGACCGCGTTTCAGCTATCGATCTGTCCTCGTTTGTTTGCAGGAGCTAGTTACTTTATTATAAAGCAGTCTGGGGATCTTGTATTGATAGTTTGACGTTTTATTGCGATCGGGGCTGATTTTGCTATGAATCGGTTCAATGTTCACATATCGAATGGTCACGACTGATTCATAACAGCTGGTTATGTTCTTATTTCGTGGTACCATGCGCCTGTATCGATTTGTCTCTGATGGGTTTTCTTTTGATAGTTATGTCGGTATAAAACTGTATGGGGTTCGTGCATCAATCGGTCTAGGTTTGATATGCGGTAGCTCATTATTTATTTGGGATACAGTCTGGGGTTGGTTTCTCAGCGTGTCCCCGTTTGATTTGTGGTAGTGGCTAATGTTCTATGAAGTTGTTCGAGATGCGTGTCAGGCTTGCCCCTCGTCTTATTTGTAATAACAACTTCTCATATACAAAACGTATTACATGTATCGTCTTCTCTCGTTATAGCTTATTAGCATACTCTTAAAGATAATAGAACGTCAAGTTTATTAGAGTGAAGTTGTTGCACATAGATTCTTATATTTATTAGCTGTTATTCTTCTGAAGATTGTGAATAATTCTGGCAACATTTGATAAACTTTTCAATTTCAGCCGTTTTATTGCGTATATAACTTTAAGGCCGAATCAGTGATAATTTGTAAACCAGTTATCATGACGTAATAATTATAGTAGAACAGGTACTACGAATTTTAATGGCCAGTGTTTGACAAGTTGGCAACAATTCGGAATCGAACAAAGTATTTAAGACATTAAGTAACATCTACAATATATATTTATAATATTTAGTTTGTACAAAATTAGACTATATATAATGAAGTAAATACAAAAAAATATAATGGTTCACAGCCAAATAATCAAATGCTGAAGTCCGAACTCGTTAACCTCATGATCATCCTTACCCTAACCTTAACCCTTACCCTAACCCTTACTCTAACCCTTACCCTAACCCATAACCCTAACATTTACCCTAACTCTAAGTCTATCCTAACCCTAACCCTTACCCTAACCCTAACCCTAACCCTAACCCTTACCCTAACCCTTACCCTAACCCTAACCCTTACTCTAACCCTAACCCTTACTCTTGACAGCGAAGAGTGTTTCTCACACAATCGTGTGGAAATATTTCGAAGTGGGCTTGAGAAAATGACGAAGCAATAACATTTAAGTTAAATAGAACATTCTACTAGCTTAACAGTGAAAATTAAATATACGTGTTCAAGATATGACGCCATGGACAGGAAGTCGCGAGCTACATGTAGCGAGGAAGATAGTGATATCATTCTCTTTGCCTTTCGCTTTGATCAAATTCAGAATATATTGCTGGGCTATTCTGCCACCAATCCAAGAGACAAGTAAGATGAGCACTGATATTATCTAATATTTTATAAGATACTAATCAATCCCCTTGTCGTAAAGTATAATGTATGTTTAAAATAAACAAAAAAAACATCACTAATAGAATATCATGATAGCCCGTCGCAATAATAATTGTTGGTGATTTTTGAATTGGTTAACAAGCCCAGACAAAATAACAAAAAGATAAAACAAACAATCAGAATGAGAAAGACTCTACGCCTTATATATTATCCATAGGACGATTCAAATTAGTTCTGATTTACAAATAAAATTAGTCTACAATTTATTAAAACATTCAAACACTTTTGTACATAAGTGTTTATCATCTTGTCCGTGGATACATTTCGGTCAACTCCAATGAATAATTCAACGGGTGTCGTATTGTAATTATGGCATATTTATTCACTATTTTATACTAATTATCACAGTATATTATTTATTCAATGTGTCCCTACATTAAATTTATATTTTTTTTACTAGGGACAGGGGTGGCTATTTCCACAGACACAAGTAAACTATTTATTAAACTAAGTGTTCACTTGTTTACATGTTTATATTTGTTTTGTTAACAAAACAAATTAAATAAATGAATTTTTCATTTAAAATTGCAAGATTGTTTGATTTTCAAAATATTTCATTTTAATAAATTATAGTCCGTGCTTCTAAGATGTTGACTTCCTTTCCTTACTTAAAAAAGCGCCAAATCAGCGTATACAACATCGCCAGGACTAAAAAAAAAATAACGTCGTAAGATCGTGACGTCTTTTCGACCCCTCAGGATTAATACCACCAATATGAGGAGGAAAAAAAACATAAAAAACACTATAAGACAGTCTCGCTTGAGAAAGTTGTATTTACAACGAAAATTCGCGAAAATAAAATTAAATTAATGAATTTTTCATTTAAAATTGCACGATTGTTTTATTTTCAAAATATTTCATTTTAATACATTATAATCCGTGCTTCTAAGATGTTGACTTCCTTTCCTTACTTAAAAAAGCGCTAAATCAGCGTATACAACATCGTCAAGACTAAAACAAAATAACGTCGTAAGATCGTGACGTGTTTTCGACCCATCAGGAGTAATACCACCAATATGAGGAGGAAAAAAAACAACAAAAAACAAACACTATAAGACAGTCTCGCTTGAGAAAGTGTTATTTACAACGAACATTCGCAAAAAAAAATTAAATTAATGAATTTTTCATTTAAAATTGCACGATTGTTTTATTTTCAAATATTTCATTTTAATACATTATAATCCGTGCTTCTAAGATGTTTACTTCCTTTCCTTACTTAAATATATATATATATATATATATATATATATATATATATATATATATATATATATATATATATATATATATACATGTACCCGCAACTTATATACATATTATGCCGATCAATATCAAACATTACAATTTAAAATCAAAATGTTGTACCAATTGAAATCTTGGTGAAGGTAACACGTCTATGGCTAATATTCATTCTTATATTTTCCGATACAAAAAATAAAGCTATTTTATTTAAACATATTTATGATAATCATAATACCACCATTTTAATTTACTTCATTCATGCAAGTTTAATTGGTTAATTGAAGTTAAATGAGTTAAATAATTCACAAGTGTACAAACAATTTAAAAGTGCGTTTACATTGAAACGCAATATATATATATATATATATATATATATATATATATATATATATATATATATGAATATATATATATATATATATATATATATCTATATATCTATATCTATATCTATATATATATATATATATATATATATATATTAACTCTTTAGGAATAAACTTGATGATAAAATGAATATGAATAGACGAAAAAAATATGTATTGAAAGTGTACAAACAATTTAAAAGTGCGTTTACATTGAAACGCAATATATATATATATATATATATATATATATATATATATATATATATATGTATATGAATATATATATATATATATATATAACTCTTTAGGAATAAAACTTGATGATAAAATAAATATGAATAGACGAAGAAAATATGTACTGAAATGTAGCTATTTATATCAAATATGAACCTGTTTCCATGGACTTCGTGTCAGCAGCGTTTGGGCTTGTTACGTAAACACCCGAGAGATTATGAAGAAAATGATGGCAGACGATACATTCGATACGTTGCTGCGTCGTTTTTTTTTCAGTTTTATTTTCAGGAAAGATAGCAAATAACAAAAGAAAATGAACAAAACATAGCGAAATCACTGTTAATAAATAGTTTTGTTTGTTTTTATTTTTGTAACAAAACAATACTAAACAACTGTTAATAAATGCAGTATTAGTATTTTTTTTGCATTTTTTTTTTGCATTCAGTCAACCGATTTAAAATAGTTTTGTGTGGTTCGTTCAACTGAAGATGAAATGTGTATGTCTTTTTGAACGTTTTCTTTTTTCTTGGGGGGGGGGGGCTAGTCTTTGTTGTTGTTTGCTATTTCAAACGGTCAATATGTAATTTTTTTCAGTTATAGTTTGAAATATTTTTCTTATTTTTAGGGGAGGCCCTTTTATTTGACTTAGTTAAGTTTTCTATGGCGCAGCGAGAACAGAAAAGCAGAAGAGGAAGAGTTAGTCGAGGAAGTGAAAGGAAACTGGTCAACCAGGGAGGATTCTGCTATCTGCGCTAATGACGAAAGGGTTGCTTCAAAACTTTTGCTTTCACATGAATTCACGCAGATAGCTGTTTACGACGTCCCTGCTGGTGCCACATTCTTTTTTGTTCCTTTGCTTGGCTTACTTCCACATTCTTTCTACGTGGTTGGTAGTCGCCCTCGTTTATGGGTCGGGATCTCTCGGTTGTTTACGTAACATGCCCGGACGCCGCCGACGCGAAGTTCACGGAAACTGTTTCATATTCGATATAAGTACCGGAATGTACCATTAACACACAAACACAATTTACATGTTTTTTCCAGAGTGTTTTACTATTACTACCTAGTCGCAGTTTAAAAAATTATAATAGAATCAAGTTTTCAGATCACTGAATGATTAATTGATATCTAATTAAAATGTTTCATTAAATTAAAATAAATAGACCAGGATAACCTTTGTATGTTTATTTCTTATTAATGTTCTCCAATAAACAGTAAAAATCCGATACTATTTTTACATACGACATTTGATCTTTTTATAATTAAATTATCAGTATTAAATCAATATTCCCAAATGTGCCAGATTCAAAGAAAGTATTTTGTTTTTCGAATGTTGTTGCGTTCAGAGCAACTGATTATAACTTGCTAATTCCGTCAGGTTCAAAAGACTTATTTTATCTTTCTAATATTGTTTGGTTATAAGAAATTCGTTCACTGTTGCCAATAAGAGCAGGTTCAGGAAAATTGATTGTCAATGTTATTAAGATCAAAGAACTAACTCAATGTTGCCGATGGTTCAAACGGACAGATTCAATCTCCTTAAAAACAACTAATACAATGTTGCCAATGTTTTCAAGTAGAAGGGAAGTGATTCAATATTGTCAATGATTTCAGATTAAAACGGACAGATTCAATCAAATTAAAAAGAACTGATAGAATGTTGCCCATGTTTTCAGGTAAAAAGGAAGTGATTCAATGTTGTCGATCGTTTCAGATACAAACGAACAGATTCAATCAAATAAAAAAAGAACTGATACAATGTTGCCAGGTAAAAAGAAGTGATTCAATGTAGGCAATCTGTTCAGATTAAAACAACTAATTCAATGTTTTCAATGTTGTCAGATTCAATGTGACTAATTCAATGTTCCCAACGGTTTCACATACAAAGTGATGGATATGAAAATTCATATTGTGATTTTAAAAAAACATTTCTTCTCCGTGATTATTCTTTCGTAAAAAAGAATAGAGAAATCTGTGACTGCACATATTTTTTTATATAAGTAAGAAGACTTCAAATTTTTATTTGTGGCAATGGCGCAGTTCATAAAAGCTCGGATTATCTATAAGCAGTGTAAATAATTTCCATTTTCTTTTCTGTGTACTTAAAACTGAACAAAACTTCCATGAGCAAATGTTTCTTTCTTAAAACTACCAATGTGAGGAACACAATACCGCGGAGCTGTTTCCAATCCGACTACAACATGGTCGTTTTCTAGTCAATTGTAAAAAAAAATTACTGTTGAGCCGTCCTCTAAAATAATCCAATTCTGACCAGTTATAACCATCGTTACTAATCCTCACGATGTTGTCTTAACGCCCACTTGGCAAACACGTTTACCTTTATTCTCGTGTTGCCTGTGGGCTTAGATAAGCAGTTATTTGTTTGCAAAATTATATCAAATATTTAATTTTGAGCCTAAATTACTTACATGTCTAACTATAATGGAGAACTTTGATACAGCGAACATTGTGCATGAAGATATACGTTTATATATATATATATATATATATATATATATATATATATATATATATATCTTGGCAGCATCTTTTCTTTTATACAAGTATCATTAAAAATAACGGACATCTGGCTGATAAAATTGCCAAAGCTTCCCAAAGCGCTTTGGGACCCTTCAAGGTCCATCGTCAGTGGAGTAATGTTAACCAGGCATAGACCTAGAAGTGAATATATATTCTATTTAGGCGGAAAAAATAGGTCTATGCCTGGTTAACATTACTCCACTGATGATGGACCTGGAAGGGTCCGAAAGCGCTTTGGGAAGCTTTGGCAATTTTATCAACCTATTTCCGTCTGAAACTAAGAACCGAATCAGAAAAAACGGATAGGATCATAGAAAAAATATCCAGGCACAAGATGTCCGTTATTTTTAATGATACTTGTATATATATATATATATATATATATATATATATATATATATTCGTTTTCAGAATACGATTCACTACTTGGATTGTTTTTTAATCGACTTCTTTGACGTCTTGCTAGAAATTGTTTTTAACTTTATGACTTGGATGAACTGTATAAGTTTAACAAAAAGTGGGTTTTGGGCCAATATATTTGATGTTTTATATAGTTTTATATATGTGTTTATATATTTTAATATATATTTAAAGCTAAATTGTATTACCTGCAGTAATGTCGTTGCGGTAATTGCCCTCTGATGGGAAGATCTTCTTTGAAAACTCATGAGTTAAGGACGCAATATCCCTCCTTGTTTTTTAACATTACTAAAATCTGATCAATGTCTCATTTTATTATGTCAGTCAATTAATATTATTGCTCTATACACTATATTGAGCTTTCTTTTATCCTGATAGTCTACTGATTAAATATATTATTTATATCTTTAAAGTATTATCTTACTCTCTCTCTCTCTCTTACTCTCTCTCTCTCTCTCTCTCTCTCTTTCTTACTCTCTCTCTATCTCTCTCTCTCTCTCTCTCTCTCTCTCTCTCTCTCTCTATATATATATATATATATATATATATATATATATAATTTATAGGAAGTAAATATATTTCCCGTTAGATCTAAAGCCAAAGAATGTGGCTGTTTTCGATATTTCTAAGAGATTTTCGGCAAGGAACCAATCTAAACATTATGACCGGCACAAATTGAATATCGACAAAAACTAAAAGCTTTGCGAAATATCAGAAAAAAACCGCTGCGAAAACAAGATAGATAGAAGAAACAAACGATGAATCTAAAGTGATAATATCCTTATTTCTATTATTTCTTGTAAACTAACCGAACGTTTCTTTTCTCATGTAGTAATTCTATTAGATTTGAACCCAACTAATGGATAAATATGCGGTGTTTTGTTTTCTGATTGGCATATTCGTTGGCTCGCTCTGTTAACAATTCTGTAACAATAGTTATTTATGATGTATGAGTGTAATCTGCGTGATTTCACTTATGTAGACCTCCGTACACACACCCAGAGAAATACGCACACACACACACCAACGCACACACACATACACACACACACACATATATATATATATATATATATATATATATATATATATATATATATAAAATATTTAGGTCGTACATATTTCTAGACAAGTGCCTTGATCCAGTGGTAAAAACGCTGAACTATTGACATGAATATCGAAGGGTCGATCCTTGTCTCAGGTAGCCATGCTGATGACGGCTGTGAGCCAGAAACACGTGTCCATAAATTACTGTTATGTACGTATAAAAGTAATATATATATATATATATATATATATATATATATATATATATATATATATATATATATATATATATATATATGTGTGTGTGATGTTGTACTTATTCCCTGAAACCAACAGTATATACAAAACAGAGACAACACAGTCCAGGAGTTAAGGATAACGTGTGTGTTCGATTTGCTTGATCGAAGCTAAAGACCACGTCAGCGTTCCACTATTTATTTTTATACCTATTTACACGGTGCAAAGGAATTAACTCCCGCTTGTCGGGTTAAAGGGAGATAAGCAGACATTTCATCTCTCCTCTTCTTAATAAAGTCACATATTTACACATATATATATAGTCCATGCTTTCTCGTGTTGGGGGTACAGTCCATAAGTCCATACATTGTTTAGCCAAACCGGAGGGAGTCTCGCATTAGTGTCTTACCACTGGAGGGTAATGTTTCGGAGTTTTCGGTGCTTCAGCTGGTTTCTCCGGTTCTAGACGTGGGTGACACTCACGTCTGGAGTCTGGTTCTTCCGGTTGTGGACGTGGGTAAAATTAATCTTCAGAATTTGATTAATCACTCCTTTCTCCAGAAGAGCTGTCTGGCTTTATTCGCTAGAAAAGAGAGGAGTTTCGGGTGATTTGGAAATCTCCTCTCTGTGCTGTCACCATGCTACCGTTTATACTTCTAATTGCCAGTTTTGGGGGATTGAAAGGTGGGGACAGCTTGCTGAGACGTTTCTGCCTGACTAGCAGCGTGTCACCTAGGCAGAGGTGCGAGACCTTTGCCATTTTGTGTCGGCATGGGTCTTAATTTTTCTCTTTCCTCGCGCATCATTCTCTGCTATGTGGGTGTGGATCGACTCTGGCATGGAGTATTTCGGGACAGCAAGTGTGCCGATTTTTATCTTCCTTCAAGTGAGGTCTTCAAATGGAGATATTTGAGTTGTACTGTGGGGGTGGCCCTGTACTGCCTTAGGAAATGAGTTAGCTGGGTCTTGCAGTTTAGGCCCTCCACGGTGGTGGCGCGAACATACCTGTTTAAGGTTCTTATGAACCGCTCAACCTCTCCATTTGCCTCGGGCCGCATAGGAGTGATTTTTCTGTGGCGGAATTCTGTCTGGGAGACGAAATCCTTGAATTCCTACCCCTGGAATGGGGGACCATTGTCTGACTTGACAATGTCGGGGTAGCCTTGTCTGGCAAAGATTGCGTCGAGGCGAGGAATGGCTACTCTTGTCGATGTCGAGGGGAGTGTTTCTACCTCCGGGAATCTGCTGTAGTCGTCGATGGCGACTAGCACGTAGTCTCCAGATGGGAAAGGACCTGCGAAGTCCAGGGAGATCTCAGTCCATGGGGCAGCAGGAATTGGTGTGGTGCGTATGGGTTCACGGCGTGATGATCGCATCGGGTTTGAAGCCTGGCAGGCGATGCCGTTGCGCACCGTCTCCTCCACTAGCTTGTCGATTCCAGGGAACAAGACCTCCCTCATTAGCTGATTCGTCTGAACAATGCCCTGGTGTGCGTAGTGAGCTATGGATACGGTTCTTCTTCTGCAGAGTGGACGGGAGCACCAAGCGGTGGCCCCGAAGAATGAGACCATCATATACAGATAGTTCATCCTTGAACCGTGTGAGACTGGATATCTGCGGGTCATGCCAGTTTCCGTCTGAAAGTGCAGTCATCACTTTAAGTAGCAGAGGGTCTTCCACTATGGCTAGCTTCACCTCTTCTATGGTGATGGATTTAGGTAGTGCATGATTAGCCACATATCATATTATGCCTCAACCGCATTGTCTCTCTTGGGTTTGTGGTGAGGATGTCGGCTGAGGTAGTCAGCGAGGTTTTGGTCATCTTTTCCAGGTTTGTACACTAAGCCATACTCATATGGCATGAGGCGCAGGCGCCAACGTTCAATTCTGGATGTGGCCGGCTTGAGACTCATGACGATAGCGAGAAGTGGGTTGTGGTCAGTGGTGATCGCGAACCTTGACCCATACAAATAAAGGTGAAAGTGTCCTGCGGCGTACACAACAGCTAGCATCTATATTTCCGTATATGAGTATCGCTGTTCCACGTATGTGAGGGCGCGGCTGGCATAACACAATACTTTCCTGTCTTGTGTAAGCATTGTCCCGAATCCAACGGGGCTCGCGTTTACAAGGATATTTGTTTCCTTGTTTTGATAAAAATAGACCATAACTACAGCTCCAGTCAGAGCTTTTTTTACCTGGCCCACTGCCGTTTCTTCTGTCCCTGACCACCTCCATTTTCTGTTCTTTCTCATGAGTTGTCGGAGTGGCTCGGTGACAGTGGCATAGTGTGGGATGAACCTGGGCACGTATTGGACCATGTCCAAGGATGAGCGAACTTCTCCAACGTTAGTGGGTGATTTGCAGTTTGCAATTGCTGCAATTTTCTCTGGGTCTGGTGATACCCCATCTCCACTGAAGGTATGCCCGAAAAAGGTGAGCTAGTTTACTGAGAGAAGGCACTTTTCTCTATTTAGCCTGGCCTCGGCATTTCGTAGACGCTCGAGCGTGGACCTCAAACTGGCATCATGTGAGGTTTGCTCACGTCCATAGACAGCATTTACTGCGGCAGCATTTACTCCGGTACACGGAATAGTCCAACATGTGTATTGAACGTGGTGAAGTATCTGCTGGACTCTCCCAGCTATAATTGGTGGTACACGTTCGACAGGTCGAGCTTGTTGAACACTCTTGATTGGTTTAAATCTGCAATAGATCGTCCACTGTCGGCATCGGGTATTTGACCCTTTTAATGGCCTCGTTTGCATTTCGCATATCTATGCAGATTCGCACGCCACTAGTTTTTTTTGGGGGGGAGGGGGACTATCACCACGGGACTCACCCAGTAACATCCTCAATCACGTCCATTTCCTTGAGGCGTTTTAATTCTGCCTCGATGTCCTTCCTAACGTGGAAAGGTATTCTTCGATGTCGTTTTGTCACCGGTGAGACAGATGTGTTGATGTGTAGCTTGACACTTGGTCCGCAAATCTTTCCCATCTTCCCGTCGAATAATGAGGGGAATTTATCAGGTATAGATATCGTCACGCGAAAAGTGAAGTTAAAGGATATCATTCCCTGTGCCTCGGCAGAGTGGGCACTGAGTAAATTTTGTAGATCGTGGTCGAACAAGGAGTCTTCATGGTCGATGACGTACATTTTCGCCTTGCACCATCTCCCTTTAAATTGTATAGGGTCGGTAATGAATCCACGAACGGGCATGGGTTGTTTGGGCCGATACGCAAATATCTGCGTGACTGTACTGTGTAACTTAGGTCTGTGTTGAAGACCGTCGTACGAGCGTCCAGATATTATGTTGACACTGGCACCGATGTCTAGAACAAAGGTCACTAGGGAGTCATTTACGAGAATGGTCGCTGTGGGCGTTCTTGTCGAGTAGAAGATTTCACTGTTAGCACAGATTCATCGCTAGACGTAGAAGGGGATCCTATTCCATTCCGATATTAGCCTGAAACCTGGCTTACCGGTTTCGAGTTGCATACCTTCGCGAAATGATTCGTTTTCCGGCAGTTCCTACATTACTGTCCCTTAGCGGGACATGTCACATGTGTTGCCGAGTATCCACAGTAGTGGCAAACATGTCCGGCGTCTTTGCCACGTGGTCTGGGCCTCGGGGTAGATTTGTGGTTGTAACCTTGCGTGAGTCCGTGGTGACGTTTTCCGTCTGTATTTTTTCTTTCTTTCTCTCTGCGTGCGTAATGCCTTTGGCTTTCTTTGTTGTTGGGGGACGACAAGGCGTGGGCCACTTCTTCTCTCTCCTTCGTTTTCGATGTGCCTGATCAAAGCTAATGACCACGTCAGGGTTACAATAATTATTTTTATACATATTTACACGGTGCAATGGAATTAACTCTCGCTTTGCCGGTTTAAATGGATATAAGCAGACATTACACTATTTATATATATATATATATATATATATATATATATATATATATATATATTAACGAAAAATACGTCCTATAAAGTTAAGGGCGACTAATAATGCAATTGTCTGTATCTTAATCACTTAGCAAGTGAGACAATCGAAATAATAGTACGCAAAAAAACAACGAACGCTGCAATCACCAATATAGATAATCACATAAATATAAATTACATATTTAGGTGATAAAAATCGTACATATTTCTGGACAAGCGTCTTGGTTTAGTGTAAAGACGGTTTACTATAGACATCAATATCGAAGGTTCGATCCTTGTCTAAGTTAACCATGCTGATGACGTCTATGAGCCAGAAACACGTGTCCATGGATTACTTTTATGTACGTATGAAATTAATATATATATATATATATATATATATATATATATATATATATATAGAAAGATGAAGATAAAGAATTGTACAAAATTACATAAAGTTACATAAATTAATACAGATCTTATTACATCGAAAGTTCAGATGCAAGGAGTTATATTAATCCTTAAACCATGATTTTTCAAAGATAGAACTCTTCTCGTCAGAGGATAATATCAGGAAATATGGTATTTATAACAATTAAATATTACGTAGTTCCATTTCACTTTGAAAAATTGAAAAATAAAAAAGAGAAGCCAGGAATTGAAGGCAGATATGAACTTTTCCACATAACGCCTTTCAACAGACACTCTTAACCTCGGATTTGCCGAATTGGATATTTAAAATACTAATCCAGGACTTTTACTTGTAACTCCACGGAAATATACATATAACGGAGTACGAATCTATATGGACCAAGTCAGATAGTTTGAACCCTCCACCTTTTACTTGTAAATTGTTAAAAAACTTTCTTCAATTCTACAAACTGTTACTTTTACTATTAACTATCTACACCATAACGTCCATTTCGTCTTCAAAAATCACTTCGCAATACTGCTAATGTTTTACTTCCCGGCCTTTTATTTCTTAATCCCCAACCTTTTTTGTTTTGTTATTTTTCAATTATTCAATGGAACTAGGTAATATTTAATTGTTATAAATACCATAAGACGAACGTGAATTGTCTCCAAGATTGTTTAGATGGTATAACGAGTGAGCATGACTGAGAATGGTGAATGGTCCATGATAACATTCTTAGCGCACGGCGGGTTTTTAAGTAAATGGTCTGTAATGGAAGACCCGTATGTGTTTTTTGAACGTCCGTTGACCAGAAGGTTCCATTCCTAATCTTACTCGGAATGTGTTTTCTACTCTACTATCCAATCTTAACGTCATCCTGCCAACGTAGTCAGCACTGCAACTACATATAAAATGATTACTTACATTATTTTTATGGTGGGGCGGGGTAAACGTCTTTACGAGAGGACGCCAATAAAGGTTTTGTAGAAAACACAACACGCACATTCGAAGAAAAATAGCAATTTTCAACTGCTGAGCTGATTTGATTGGGGAATTTCTGACTTGTTGTGCCTAACCAAAGTAA
>OY744528.1:10554079-10574079 GCA_963556195.1 Sepiola atlantica | reverse complement strand
TGACGTTACTGACATGCAGAAATGTAAAACTAATGTAAACAGACATCCCGCTTCGCAGCTCCTAACTTAGCTTGCCACCTCCCCCGAACATTCATCCTTTCTTCTCAGTAGCCCCCTTACGTCTACACTGGCGGCCTGCCTTGTTTAGGGTGAACTATGATAAAAAAAATTATATAGCATCATGTCTGCCACATGGTGACTATTTCTTGATATGCGTAGGGTTACAACAACATAGGACAGGAAACTGGTTTAAATTGATTGGTTAACATTAATAAATATTTGTTGAATATAGTTTTTTTTAATTACTGTTTTAAGTCATGTTCGTAATTTGTTGACTGACTAGTAACGTCGATATTTGACGAGGAACACTATGTAGTTTTTCATAATGCTCATCACACCGTACTATTTTTTTATTTTACTGTATCACCACCCCGCTTCGCCTCCATAACGTAACCGGAAGACACTAGAAATTTGGAAAACTCTTTCAATAAGTGTCTTTTACACATGGTTAATTTAATTAAAATCGGTATTACAAGTCTTTATGCGTTTTCTCCCCCATGACTCCTTTAGATGGGATCATAGAGTGTCTGTACATA
Source organism: Sepiola atlantica (assembly GCA_963556195.1). NCBI lineage: Eukaryota > Metazoa > Mollusca > Cephalopoda > Sepiida > Sepiolidae > Sepiola > Sepiola atlantica. The sequence goes on along the minus strand of OY744528.1, from coordinate 10,573,483 downwards.
GAGAGACACGTAGAGCTTCGGAAGAACTTTTTTTATCTTCCCCATAGAATGCTATACATATAATTTAAATTTCATCAAAATAGATGTTTTTCAAGTGTCAAAGAAAATGTATGCCATCATTATTAACTTAGTGAGAAAGAAGCACTTAGATATATTTGACTCTTCCATTGTTTTTCTCAGAAAATGTTGCATTAAATACGATGTTAGTGTTTAGGTAGATTCTGTAACGTTTCTTGTCATAGTGATTACACACAGACGTTTGCATGGATATGTAGTTAGAGATGTGCTTATTTTCTTACTGTATTATGGATATTTGTTTTGTTTATTTATTTGTGTGCATTTGTTTATTTTGGTTATCTTATATTATTGTTTTTATATAATTCATAAACTAAATAGTATGCAAGTGACTGAGCAAGGATTTATTTAAATGTAATGTTAAACCTGTGTTTAAAAAAGAAAATATAACTTACAGTCCTTATTCACTTGCCTCCTCACGACGACAGAGATGGATAAAAGGTTGTTTTTGAATGTGGAAAAAAAAAACTTTGCAAAACAAAGGCAGTCTGCATTTGAACAAAAATAAAAATTACCTCGGTATAAAATAATTGTCTCTGCAATGACCGTATACAAATACGATAAAGTTCCGTATCAGAGCAGATAGTAAACGTTGCTCCACCCCTGGAGTCATACAGTGTCGTATACAAATATTTTTGGTTGTTTTGGTTGTTTGGTTGTTTTGTTTTACGGCATATCAACCCTTTTCAGGTTATTTAATGCCGAATGCAGTCATTTTGGTGAAAGTTTTTATGCTTCAAGTTGTTTATATCTTCAAATATTTATTCATGGTGCCTAGTTTGGTTGTCCCGCTTTACGGCACATCAACCCCTTTCAGGCCACTCAATGCCGAATGCAGTCATCCTGGTGAAAGTTTTTATGCTTCAAGTTCCTCACACGTTCAAATATTTATTGATGGTGTTTGGTTTGGTTGTTAAAGTATATTTGTTTTCTTCTCTTTTTTGTTTCTTTCCCCTTTTAATATCTGTTTCTATTTAACCCATAGTTGGGACCCTAACAGGTACTACCACTCAGGGTACGGGTGGACCTGGGAGCAATGGTAATTAAGAGGAGGCTCCACATTCCCCAAAGTCCGTAAGCTGGATCTCACCATCGAATGTAGTTTAAGGTCATATCCAGGACCGGGAGTAGGGTAGGAAAAATAAAATAAAAAAGGGGAGGGAGAAAGGGAGAGGGGCTGTTGTTTTTGTTTTTGTTTTTGTAGAACATAATTAAGTTTTACAAAAAAAAAAAAAAAAAAAAAAAAAAAACGTCAATGTAGGTGAATTTCGTCTCAGGGAGCCACAGGGCAGCCTGATCTGGTATCACCAGCAAATATTTTTAAAGCAATTGTAAAACTATTTGTGCAGAAAACAGCGATGTTACTGTTAGTTTAATGCTTCTACGCGGAATACAGACGAGCCGTGAGTGAATTGAAGGTATACTATACACATATAAACCAATGATTATCTGCGTTTTCAGTTACTGACTAGCTGCTACATTCAATAGTGAATTAATCCGTGAAACGAAACATTGGGAAAATACATTGATATATTTCTCATTCGCCTTTACGTTTGTATTCGTTTGTCTCTGCCTGAACAAAGGCGAAAACGTGGAAAATATATTCATTCAAGCGAGTATGCATTCACGTGGCATCGCGTATTTCGTGAAATAAATGCTTTTATTCAGTGTTACAAGTCAATATAATATTGATATACTTTTTGTTTTACATTTGCACTATTATTGTTTAATTTAAGCTTCCATCAACGCATTCTAAAGTTCATCCGTTTCATAAGAATAGGTAACGTGATAATACGTAAGCAGCGCAAAGTTTGGTTATATGACTGAGAAACAAATAGTGTCGTAATATATAGTCGCGTTCCGGAAGTTAGGTCTACTTGTGAAATGTTCACTGGTTTTGTTTTCGAATAGACGTAAATATGGGTTTGAAATATCTTTTCCCTTTACTTTACAGGGAATGTATGTCTTGTGAGATGATGCGTAATGTACTAATTAAAATACTATTCTGAACAAAAACGGAAAAAAATAAACAAACGTAGTCTAAAGACCATAAATAATTATCGAGGGTATGTAAAAAAAATGTTTTTTTGAATTATGAAAAAGAAAAATGGGAAAGACATTCTTAAAGTACATCCATTATTTCTAAGTTATGGGTGTACTCATTTTGTTTGCACAGATACGGTTGTCGTAAATTGATAGTAACACCTTCGAGAATCTTTAAATGCGATTTCGAACGAGCTCTGTGCAATATAGAGAATGCTGCATAGGAGTACCCTCCATATATATGTATTCAATATTTAATTATTCCACTTACTTATTCAATATTTAATCATTCCACTCACGTATTCAATATGTAATGATTCCACTCACGTATTCAATATTTTATAATTCAACTCACTTATTGAATATTTAATGATTTTACTAACTTATTGAATATTTAATGATTCCACTCACTTATTCAATATTTACTGATACCACTCACTTATTTAATATTTAATGATTCAACTAACTTATTCAATATTTAATGATTCCACTCATTTATTTAATAGTTTATGATTCATCTCACTTATTCAATATTTAATCATTGGACTTACGTACTCAATATTTAATGATTCAACTCACTTATTCAATATTTAATGATTCAACTCCTTTATTCAATATTTATGCGAGTCCTGTTCAGAAATGTGTAGATGATGATTGATAATGTTTATTTTTAGGTTCATTCAGACCACTATTCTCATTTTGGATGTGATCGTAACAGGGTTTCGGCTTGGGTAACATCGGCTCTTCTTTCGGTACACTTTATAGATCTCAGGAATCTTTATATTGAACTCGGGAATCTATGTAAGATTTCGTACTAAACCTTTTATTATACCAACGCGAGTAGATTCACATTTTGTTAATTATGAACGTGTATATATTAAAATTGTATTCTTAGTATGAATCGCCTATAGTTAGGATCGAACCATAAACCCCCAAAAGACTGTCACTTAGAAGTCATTGTACTTAGCACCTTTATTGGTTGCGCTACGTCGACACGTAGCGCAACAAAAAAAAATCGCGTTGGATATTAAATACAAAAAAAAAAAACGATAGTACAAAGAATCTCTTGCACGCCTTGTAGATATAATTAGGGGTATATTTCTAGAGATCCTGCCCCTCCCCAGTTTAAAATTATGTAATGAGTTCCTATTGCTTTTATTTATTTGCTTTAATCGTAACCGATTATGTTCGTCCTGCTCACACCTAACCACCCGTACACACCCCCACTCGTGCAGTATGTGCCTAATCAGCCGCTAACCAGTCAATCAGGCTTCTGTTCTTCCGCATTTGGTTTGACTCGTATCTTCCATTGCTAATATATTGCCTTCTTCAACATTTCTGCCAGCGATGAAACCAAAAATAACGTTGCGAAAATTGGCTGTTAACCTTTAGGAAATATATCCGATTTGCAGGGTTCCGTTTCCTTATCGGAATGATTTCGCATCGGAAGTAGAGCTTACGTAGTGATTCTTATCTTTCTCTCTCTAACTATCTTTAATCTTAACCCTTTAACTTTCTCTCACACTTTATATATATATATATATATATATATATATATATATATATGAATAGAGTTTGTTAGGTACAGAGTTTTAATAAACAGTCAAATAATGTTAGACGCATTGCAATTATAATCTATAGTGTGGATTTTAAAAAAATGATTTATATTATAAAAGAGGAATAAAGAACTCCGAGAAGGGGAACAAAAATGAATCACTTTGTAAATTTCTTTTTTTTCCGTATGAGGATGTTTCTTTTTTTTTTTTTTTTTTAAACGAGTATTAAGACATAAATAAGGTAAACACAAATAAAATTACGGAGACGTCTTTCAATCGACACTTTTCAAAGTAATCGTCGACAGTGAGGAGGAATCACGATTTAAAACGTAGTCTAAAGGCCATAGATAATTATCGAGGGTATATAAAAAAATGTTTTTTTTTAATTATAAAAAAAGAAAAATGGGAAGAGACATTCTTAACGTACATCCATTATTTCTAAGTTATGGGTGTACTCATTTTGTTTGCACAGAGACGGTTGTCGTAAATTGATAGTAACATCTTCGAGAATCTTTAAATGCGATTTCGAACGAGCTCTGTGCAATATAGAGAATGCCTCATCCGAGTACCCTCTCTCTCTCTCTCTCTCTCTATCTCTCTCTCTCTCTATATATATATATAGTCTAAAGAAGCTTTCAGTTATTTTAAACAAAAAAGACAAAAAAAAAGAAGGAAAATTCAGTTTAAATTCCCACAGAAACTAACTAAATCCAAAATAGTGCAGACTTAATATTCGTTGGACAATTCATAAATAAATAAAATATATAATAGTAAGTAAATAAAATAAAAAGGGGGATTAAGTATCTAACAGTGAAACAAAAACAGGAGACCTTAACGTAAGCATCTAATATAAACACGGGGATCATCAGCTGTTTACCATGTAACTGTTTCGGAGATTTAAAAACAGGACAGTTATATGCATGGCTCTCCAATGGTACAATCAAATACCATTTCCCCAATATATATATATATATATATAATCAACATAACCTCAATATTGGTAATATTCTGTGTCCATCTTTCGTGTGCCTATTTTTAGATATTCTCGTACCAACGTAACTTTTTTAAATTACACATTATATTATGTATTTATTATTTATCAACGATATATGCTTATCAAAACCGTGATAGTTTAAAATCAAATGATATCATAAAATCTTATTTCTAAAAATAATTTAATTGCGACATGTTATCTACGAAAATGCATTTCTGATTTTTCGTTAAAAAGTAAGACAGTTTAATATTTGAGAAAAAGATGAACTATTTCTTAACCGTCAAACATGGAAATGAATAATAAAGGTTTGAAACTGGATTTAACAATCTTTGCAAATCCGCATGTATTAAAATATAGCATATTTAGGAATCTATTTTCATTAAATTATTTTACAAATATTAATTAAAAAAACATTACGTCATCAAAATTATTTTTTTCAATAACATGCTGCTTCGATTTATACCAAACAATATCGTAATAGTTAAATTTAACTTTGAAAATCATATTTATACTAAAACTCATTTAGTTAAGTATAGACTTTTTGAATACTGAAACGAAAATAAATATAAAAGGAGTCTATTGCACCGCCGGAAAGGTACAGATAATATAGCCGCTCTTGTCTGGCAGGTTGAGGGCACAGGTTTGACAAGTAGTCTAGATGCTCTTTCCGACTGATAGTACAAACCCCCTTACTCTTAGGTAGCGCTAAGATCGGCTGCTCTATCAACACTTGCATAATATGGGGGGATATAGGGCCATGTTGCGAGTGGAAAATGACCTGCATTAATTTGCAGTGACCTCTCACTTAGGCAACAGCTGCTAAGTGTCTACTTGTGTGAACGCATTTTTCTGGCAATCAACATACACCAACACTGCCTAACCAACTGAAATATCAATAAAAAAATAACTATGCCAAGAACAAAAGTATCAAACCAGACGTCTCCTAATTAAAGCAAATCGCCCCCACCATTGAGGTTCTTCTTCACAAGTGCTTAGGACTCACCCTTTCAATTCTCTCTTCTGGTAAACACCAGATATCCTACAACTAAGCGAAACTTATTTACACTCTTCAATCTCTTGTAATCATTTTGACATGCTGGAATACCTCCCACATTTGCATAAATACGCTAATACGCATGTGCACAGGTTTTAAGTGTGTGTCTGGTATCATATGATCTGACATGCATGTGGTTTAGATAAACTCTACAACACAGCGTTAGTTACCCATATTTCTTCAACCGTGCTCCTTCGAACCAGAACTGTACTCTACTTGAGTATGTCTCCGATAGTGTACACGCAACGATTTCTATAGATCCGAGTACCCTAATCAATATATTTAGAGGTGTGTATGTCCATCCCAGAGATTGGCTTGAATTCTCGAACAACACTGACACAGCCGGTAACACAGGCACAGCTTCTTTATTGCACATTCTTTTACAAAAACTATGATTTTGCCGATCCGCCTCCAAGTAGGTAAGATGAGTATTTTTCACATCTCGGCTTCTTCTTGACAACATTGCCCGAAGCGGTTATACGGATACCATAGACTACTCGAAAATGCTGATCACCTTGGGTTGATCGTTAATATCACCTTAAATACCCAACTTAACCGAAGCAGCGTTTGTCAAAAGAACGAGATACTATATACGGGCCGATGGTAATCCATCAGATTTTTTTTTCTTTTTTAGGATGAATAATAGTGAGAAACGGAAAAATCGATACATTAGCGAAGTGATATATATATATATATATATATATATATATATATATATATATATATATATATGTTAAATAAAATGTATTGGTATACTATACCGACATGTATATATATATATATATATATATATATATATATATAGAGAGAGAGAGAGAGAGAGAAATAGAAGAAAAAAGAGTGATAGATATGAGACGATTGTCCAAATTTATTTCAAATTTCAATTGTTCAATGCAAGGTGTATTCAGTAATAAACTAGTGTTTATTATTCTTTCCTTAAGCCAAGGCTTTTCAAAGATCGAAATCTTATCATCAGAGAAGAAATACAGATAGATAAGTTGGCTTTCGGAAAAACCAATATATATATATATATATATATATATATATATATATATATATATATATATATGTATGTGTGTGGGTGTGTGTGTCTCTCTCTATATATTTTTTTTCATTTATTGATCTAGTTCAAATATGTTAATAAAGTGAACATAAAACATTTTTTTTCAAGACTGGTTAATACCAAGAAGAGCATCTCTCTCTATATATATTTAGTTATTTATACTTATATATATATATATATATATATATATATATATATATATATATATATATATATATATATATATATATATATATATATAGTTAAGTATAAATAAATATAATATATGTATGTTTATATGTTCTTTTCTCATCGTTTTACTGGGGATTTGAGCATACTTTTGGATTCCATACATTCGACCGCTGTATCTAACCGATATATACACTTTTAGGATTCTTACCGTTCCTTTTGAGCGAAATTATACGTACCGTTCTTGCACTTGGTTCACTGGGTATATTCGCCAGGTATCTTTTGACATTATTTCCATCAGCTTCATCGCTTCCATGATCACTGTATTGATCGAGATATTCTTAAGATTCCAGTATTTCAATGTCCTCTATAATACCTTGGTATTTAGTCATCTTCTGCTTCTCAGCTATGTTTAAACCAGCATCATTAGAGACACTGACTTCAACTAGTGTTGTTACTTTTTACGTCATATCTCATATGACTGTCAAGTTTAACAACTCAGTTTTCTAGGTATGTGTATAGATATAATGGAGGTGTATAACCTATTTGAAGTAGTACTTGCTAATACATCGGATATTTAATTGTTACAAATGGTCTAGTCGAGATATTAACATACTTCAATGTGTAGCAATGTATATTTGCCTTATTCCAATAGAACTTAACAACTGGATGCCAGGCGGATCACACTCTCTACTTGTGTGTTGCAGAACCTGTACCTGTTGTTGTTGCTGTGACCACCGATCTTATTAAAGCGCTTATCTTCGCTAGCCCTTATTATGCTATCATTTTATGGTGAGCCGACCCTCTTTTTAGCCAGTTTATAGAGCTTTTTTTTATTTAGATGTTCTCTGACATTCAAGCAGATTGTGTTTATGTTAATAACCGCTCTTAACATATCATATATTTTGCATCATACAGAGGACATTTATTTATGGCCGGGGAAAATGATGGTCTTCTCTTCATTACTTTCCATTTGATGGTGATGGGACTCTTTTTATTTTAAAGGGACGGAATCTTTAAAGGATGTATCCACAGGAGGCAAGCACTACTTAGTAACTAAATCACCGATACACATAAAAAGTACCAATAATATACCCCGCCCAAAACATAACCTTATAATTTCCTAATAATATACTTACTTCCACCCCGGAAAACTTTCCCAACTATCACTCCCCATAAATATATAAATAATAAGAAAAAATATCTTAATATTTTAATTGGCCCATCTCTACACATAAACTTAAAACCAATAACTTATGCCACGTAAATATAGAATAATATTTTTTTCAAATAATAATGTTTGCAGTTGTTAAGAGGGTAATATCCACATTTAATGTTAATAAATTATCAGGGTTTTAAAATCTCCATAACAGTTTCAATCTTGTCGACCTATTCCTTCTTCTTATTTCTAGACCAGAGTCAATCAGTATACCAATACTATTACTTCCATAAGTCTACATATTGATTGCATCTTAGTTAAAAGTGTTTAATTAAAACAAAATCATTAAAAACTTTGTAGAGTTACTCTCCCTAGATTGATTGCCAGCTAGCGAGATCCGAATTTGGGTTAAATTTTATTTAAATTCCTTTTGGGTTTATTTAAAGTACTTTAATGTGGGCTTTGAATCTAAATTTGATGTATTTTTAATATCTTTTTTATTCTTTCGAAAGTTTGATTCTTTAACCCACATTCTCTCCTTCAAAACAACACCAAGTTGACCCTTCAAACATTTCACAACCTAATATACGCTCCTAATAAACATTGAGTCACAGGACTTGTATAAAGATGTATTTAATTTTTTTCAATTTTTAATCTAAACGGTTACATTGACCTCCCTCTTTGTTTGAACGTTATTAAACTTTGTAGTCTAACATTTATTTCCCTAACACCAATTTTACACATATATACATACAACTCCAAAGTAAATAACGTATCCAAACGAGAGTGATACGTGAATTTACATTTCTGTAACAGGTGACAACATAATCTGAAGAGAGCCGGATCGTCGTTAGGTCCTTCTGAGCTTGACACCGACTATACTAGTGTCATTCTAATTTTCTGTACTACTATATATATATGTATGTATATACATTATGCACATACACAGTAAATTTCCTTGACATTGGAATGTATTAAATAACATTACGACAATCATGTTTATGTTGTTTCCTCCAAATTACCAACATTTTAAATAGAAATTTTTTTTTTGTCTTTCTGTAAAAAAGGATGAATCTTTATTAATTGCTACCCGTAAGGCGGAGATATTTTGCTTATATATATATATATTTATATATATATATACATGTATATATATATATATATATATATATATATATACATGTATATATATACATGTATATATATGTATATGTATATATATACATGTATATATTTATATACATGTATATATGTATATACATGTATATACATGTATATATGTATATACATGTATATACATACATGTATATACATATATACATGTATATACATGTATATACATATATACATGTATATACATATATACATGTATATATATACATGTATATATATACATGTATATATATATATACATGTATATATATATATACATGTATATAGAAATTGTTTTTTGTCTTTCTGTAAAAAAGGATGAATCTTTATTAATTGCTACCAGTAAGGCGGAGATATTTTGCTAGTATATATACATGTATATATATACATGTATATATATATATGTATATATATATATATATATATATATGTATATATATATACATGTATATATATACATGTATATATATACATGTATATATATGTATATACTTGTATATATATATATATATATACATGTATATATATGTATATACTTGTATATATATATATATATATATATATATATATATATATGGGAAGAGAAGGATGAAGGTAATCCGACGTGATGGGAAAATGAAAAAGGAAAACCAAAAAATGGATGTTTTTTATGTGTACATCAACGTTTCGTCTTTATTTATAAGACTTCATCAGGATGATACATGTATATATATATATATATATATACATGTATATATATATACATGTATATATATGCGTTTGAAAATGGGATTAGAGTACATGTTATCTTTTCAAAACACAATGATTTTAGCGCGACTAATTTGAGTCTGATTCGGCATATATTCTACTACTCATATCAATACACTTTCTCTTAAATTATCGGATGAAATATTGAGGAGAATTTGATTTGTATATTCATATATATTTCTATAGATTCCATTCTTTTGAAATGAGATGAGATTATTGATTGAAACATGAAATTCTCACAGAATCATAATAAATACAAACTTTGCACTTTAACTATCTTTTCGAAATGAAAATATATTTTCATTGTTTTCTTGTTTGTTGTTTTCATATTTAGTTTACGTTCTTACTGTTCGCAATAACACTTATATTTCTACTACCGATCTGAATAGTATTTTTAGATATCTTTTTCTTTTCTTATGTCAGGATTTCCAAATAATTCTTCTTTGTCGTCTACGGTTATTTTTTCTGGTAAAACAAGTTTTACTATTTATATTCTGAGAAAAAAAGTATTGTTTTCAGATATTGCCAGATGGTACAACATGTGCAATTCATTTTTGTAGGTTTGTTTTTTAAAGGGTTACTTTTTCTGTGTTCATCTATACAACTATTATAACATTAGTTGTCTCCTGCTTTGCAACGTTCGCTACTGAAAATATATAATAAAAGACTAAAACTGTAATCCACATCACATGTAAAATGCAGTAATTTAAAGCAAAAGGAATATAGACAAATAATAACTGTGTGGGCCTAGTACTTCGCTGGAAACTGTGCAAATATTTGGACTTTCGACATGCAGATCAATTTTACAGCCATAAAGCGGGGCTTATATTGGAAAATAAAGGTATTTAACAGTAATAGATATAAAATACAAATAGACAAACTAATCCAAGCAAGAAGACCAAATGTGATAATTGTCAAAAAGGAATAGAAGACAAGTACTATATTTCGCCGTCTAAACAAAAAGATGTGCAGAAAACTTAGTAAATAGGTATACGCTTGCGAAAGAACTAGAATATATATATATATCTAACAATAGAACTACAGTAATACCATTAATTGGTAAAAGGGAATAGAGAGAAAAAAATCAAATCAAAGTGATGATTACAACACAGATGAAATTAGATAAAATATCATAAATGATATTCTCGAGTTGAACGCAAACGTGACATCGATTAACCACAAGTAAGTTGTTGCGAAAAAAGTATTTTTAACAACAGTGGAGTGATATTGCACAGTAGAATAATATAGCTATATAAATAAACGTATATTTAAAATATAAGCAGATATACATATTAGCTCAATAATTTATTGGTAGATGTACCAGAGCTATTATAAAGTGAGTAGAGATCAACAGAATTAGAACATCATATATATATATATATATATATATATATATATATATATATATATATATATATATATATATATATATATATATACGTGTGGAGGGGGTGTAAGGTTGTATATAAAAAGAAATCAAATCAAGTGCTCGATCATATAAGAGAGCTAATATAATTTATTTAGATACTGTATATTACATATTTCAGCAATGCACCGCGGTTTCATCCAAAAAAGCCAGATTTAATCATCTTTAGTAAATCTCCGTGCCCAGTGGAATCATCGACAAGCTGAAATGATTGTAGTCCCGTCCCGATAGGGAATGGCGTCAACAAAGTTTTCTGTCATTGTTCACGCCATTCCCTATAGGGACAGGACTACAATTTTTCAGCTTGCCGATGATTCCACTGGGCACGGAGATTTACTAAAGATGTCTAAACCTGCCCTATTGGATGAAACCGCGGTACATTGCTGAAACTTGTAATATACAGTATCTAAATAAATTAAATTATATATATATATATGTATATATATATGTGGGTGTATATATATATATATGTATATATATGTATATATGTACATATGTATATATATATATGTACATATATATGTATACATATATATATATATGTATATATGTATATATATATGTATATATGTGTATATATATGTATATACATATGTGTATATATATGTATATACATATGTGTATATATATATATATATATATATATATGTGTGTGTGTGTGTGTGTAATATATCGTTTAGTGTTCTCATCTACAACAGCCGGTTTAATAGTATTATAGACGTGGTGATATTTCTGTTCGTTCCTAATGGTATACTCAGATCGTTTTAATCTTTTCTAATTGTTACTAAAATACGTAGAACGGCTGGTAGAAACGTGAGTATTAGACCACGTATAGAATAATTGCTGGATGACACACAGCCTACATTGCAAGAGGGTAAAATTCATAGATATCAATTAAATAAGACAGGATAAGTCATGTTTAAATTACGGCTAATTAGAACAAATGAAATGACACGTTATTCATATATTACACAATTCAATTAATTAAGGATTATTCTAGCATGTATTTATTGTAATTAAATTATATAAAACACATCCTCTTTGAAGTAAACATCGATTAACCCAGATTTAGTATAATAATAGATACATTAACTCAGCATTAGTATAATAATAGATACATTAACTCAGATTTAGTATCATAATAGATACATTAACTCGGATTTAGTATAATAATAGATACATTAACTCAGCATTAGTATAATAATAGCTACATTAACTTAGCTTTAGTGTAATAATAGATACATTAACTCAGATTTAGTGTTATAATAGATACATTAAGTCAGATTTAGTATTATAATAGATACATTAACTCAGCATTAGTGTAATAATAGATACATTAAGTCAGATTTAGTGTAATAATAGATACATTAACTCAGATTTAGTATAATAATAGATACATTAACTCAGATTTAGTATAATAATAGATACATTAACTCAGCATTAGTATAATAATAGATACATTAAGTCAGATTTAGTATAATAATAGATACATTAACTCAGCATTAGTATAATAATAGATACATTAAGTCAGATTTAGTATAATAATAGATACATTGAGTCAGCATTAGTGTAATAATAGATACATAAAGTCAGATTTAGTGTAATAATAGATACATTAACTCAGATTTAGTATAATAATAGATACATTAACTCAGATTTAGTATAATAATAGATACATTAACTCAGCATTAGTATAATAATAGATACATTAAGTCAGATGTAGTATAATAATAGATACATTAACTCAGCATTAGTATAATAATAGATACATTAAGTCAGATTTAGTATAATAATAGATACATTGAGTCAGCTTTAGTATAATAATAGATATATTGAGTCAGATTTAGTATAATAATAGATGCATTAACTCAGCATTAGTATAATAATAGATACATTAACTCAGCATTAGTATAATAATAGATACATTAACTCAGCATTAGTATAATAATAGATATATTAACTCAGCATTAGTATAATAATAGATACATTAACTCAGCATTAGTATAATAATATATATTTTAAGTCAGATTTAGTATAATAATAGACAAATTAACTCAGCTTTAGTATAATAATAGACAAATTAACTCAGCATTAGTATAATAATAGATACATTAACTCAGCATTAGTATAATAATAAATACATTAACTCAGCTTTAGTAAAATCATAGCTATATTACATATTAAACTGGGATAATCTCGATAAACTAAAACGCATCACAACAATAAAATGTCGCCTCTGTCTTCCTTGCTTATTTAGTTCAGATTCCGTTACCCCCATCTTCTTCTACATCCCCTCCCTACTCCTTTTCGAAAAAGATTTGTAGAGTGGCTGTATCAATCTGATTCAGACGACATACAATGACAAGAGCCTCAGCCGGGAATTGGGAATATGTCGTCGACGTTCAGTGAAAACGTACGTCGTCCTTCTTACTCGATAGTCGACATATTTTCCTTTCAATTAATGAATTCATTCCAATCGGGAATTGTGTTTTTCTCTTCCGTACTTTTAATATAAAAAAATACAATTTCAACCAAAAAGAAAAACAGTTATTTGCCAGTTGTATACGTTGCTACCCGTGATATAATTTTGCTAATAGCAAAAAATAATATAGTTTAGATGCCACTAAGAATATACTTCAGTTGAATTCAACTTTACTGCGAGGTTGGTTGTCGGGTTTATAAGCATGTACACCGGCGTGTTCTGATGTTATGCCGATACCGTGCGTATCTTATCTATCCGATAGATAGATTTTAGTTAGAAAGATTTAATAGGAAACTGCTCGTATTCTGATTTCTGAATTTTTGCTTCATGGTACGCTAGTTAAGTATGTTTTAGTTGTCCAAAAGCTGCAAGTATCACAGCGACACTGCTTCCAAAAGAACCGCTTGTTATCACTGAATCTCTACCCGGTGCGCATACCATATACATGTATCCCTACCCGGTGCGTATTCTACATACGTATAGCTCTACCCGGAATGAAAAGGTGGGGGAAAAGAGTCGACCCGGGAAGAGACAGCTTTTGCTCCAGGCAACGAGAAGAGGTGAGGAGGTGAGGCGTGCGCCCAGGGAAGAAATAGCTTTCGCCGGAGGAGCGGGGAGAAGTGGGCAATGGGGAGAAGGGGCCGGTGAAATGGGGAATTCAAGGAAGAGGGGGGGGGGCGCAACACCGGGTATGTCTACTAAACAAACTAGACTTAGAGACTTACTGAGTAATTTTTCTATTGAACAGGCGAATCATCTTCATAATATGGAGCTACAAAGAACGAATTAGTATAAAGAAAATAACTGTTTTTCTTTTTTATTAAAAAAATCCAAAGACTTTTCTTTATACTAATTCGTTGGACCTAAATACCATTTAAGCTGACAAATCAAACTTTGCTTCTGACTAGCCAATTTGTAATTGATGTACTATGTTATTAGGACCATAGTAATGTTCTTTGCTATAATTATTTAAGAAAATAATTTGTCCGGCCCGGACGACAAGTAATATGCACTATTTTAAAATAATTTCTTTAAAATAATAATACGCGGGGATAAATACTAGTTTACATAAAAGAATAATAATAATAATAATAATAATAATAATAATAATAATAATAATAATAATAATAATAATAATAATAATGATAATAATAATAATATTATTATTATTATTATTATTATTATTATTATTATTATTATTATTATTATTACTACTACTACTACTACTATCATCATCATCATCATCATCATCATCATCATCATCATCATCATCATCATCATCATCACTACTACTACTACTACTACTACTACTACTACTACTACTACTATTATTATTATTATTATTATTATTATTATTATTATTATTATTAATAATAATATTATTAATTATATTAATAATAATATTATTAATAATAATAATAATATTAATAATATTAATAATAATAATAATAATAATAATAATAATAATAATAATAATAATAATAATAATAATAATAATAATAATAATAATAATATAGTGGTGTATCTTAGAATTAAAATCGTATTTCTTTTTCTGTAGTAGTTAAAATGTAAAAACATATACAAATTTTAAATTAAAATGGCGTTATTGCATCAGGAGGAGATATCAGTTTATAAAGAAATATACTTTTCGATTTGTTGATAAATTACGGTTTTGAAAGTGCGGATAAAACCTGAGCCAGACTTATAATAAAGATGAAACTGTGATGAATAGATTGTTGGGTTTCCATTTTATCTTTTCATATATATATATATATATATATATATATATATATATATATATATATATATATATATATATATTCACTTTTCTCAAACCAATATGAAAATAACGCATTTAAAAGTAAATACACTAAAGCAAATTCATGGTCATACCTACTCCCCCTCTATTTTTAAATAATTGGATCGCCTGATTGCCGAAGATGCACTAGAAACAAAATACCTTTGGGTTTTTTTTTAATTTCATCCGATGTCGCTGCTGTTTTAACCGTTTGACTTTAAGATAAAAACATTATATTTCGATCGAGGAGAAAAGTGTAGTATCCATTCTGCCGAAGATAATATAAAAATATAGTGGAATACGCGTTCGCGTTGGACGTTCATCAAATTGAAATATTTCACAAACCTTTTCAGGTGTTCTGTAGATAGACCTACATAACGAGAGATATTCTTTAACTACATCAACAATGTAATTCAGATAAATATGTTTGACAGAGGGTGTTTAATAATATCGTGAGATCTGCGTTCGCGTTGTACGGGTATAGATGGGGAATATACACCAAACTCCAACAAGTGTTTTGTGGATAGACCCCTATCACCAGATATGTTCTAAAACTAGATAAGAGAAAAAACAAAGCTGTTGAATGTTGAGGGGTCCCATCTGACTTATAATACGTAAGTATCAGTTATAAAATAGTTAAGATACATCTAAGAAAAGCTGCATATTATAGTTGCGTTAAATAGTTAGGCGTATATAATTAACTTCACTATTACTAATACAACAAATAGCCACCACAATTGACGATTATAGTTTCAAAATTATTTTGTATGAATTCAACAAATTCTGCGCGAACTCTTTGCGATACTTGGTGTAATACATCATTCAATACTCATAATACTATTTTAATTTAAACCTCAACGATTCGCTGCATGACTATCGGATGCCTAATACTTCTTGAAACGATAAAGTAATTTTAGGAAAATAAATTAGTTACTAATCTATCGCCATATTTGGGTTTTTATTTTGATTACTATTATTTTAATTATACTGGAGAAATTACCTTATATATGATGCATCTTCTTAATATCCAGACTGACCCTAAATCAGTTGTTGTAATCCTTGTTCTGGTTTACTTTATTAAATCAGAGGTGATGTTTGAAGTTCTAAATTAAGGTTGACCGCATGTGACCGTCATATGATAAAGGAATTTAATTTTTTTAAAATCGTCCATGAATAAACTAAGTGTACTATAAATTATCTTTCCTCAGGATTCTGCACTTTTAATATGCATTGTGAAGTCGAATAGCATAAATGCATCACATTGAACGTGGGGTGCATCGAATATACTGTAAATGGTTGAGCGTTGCTATCGGCGAAACTGATTGTGAACGAACGTTCCTAGTAGAATGTATTGAATTCACTGAAGCGGAAGTGACGTCACTGTCTTGTCTCTTTAATTAAGTCAAACAAAAATTTACTAAAACTAGGTGCTTAATGATCAGCCTTTTAAGATGAAAGTGTATTACGAATCTATAAGAAGCCATATCTGGCTCTTCTTCCGTTCCGGACGCTTAACCCTACATAAGCATTTTAATTCTTGCTTTATAATTTCTATAAATTTAAATGCTCAAGTAATCAATACAACGAGACTAAATAACATAATATGCCATCTTTCCGTTGTGAACGTACACCCATCATTATATTTAACTATTTTCTTGATCACCGTATCATGATAGCACACCTACATACGACGTGCAAAGTTGTCAATAAATTTGGAACTTCCCTGATTTTAGCGAATGACTGTCTTCAGTTCGAAAATAGTCTGCGAATGGTTTGGATAGATATTATCTGTTAGATAACACAAGAGATAAAAGTATGAGTTTAAGGGCCGGTAGGTGTAAAATCAACCCAGAGTCGTACCCTTGACGAATAATCTATATATTAATACGATAGCGTGTGTGTTCGTGTGTCACACTTCCGGCAAAAGCTCTGCGCATGCGTGCCGCACCTAGATTTAAAAAACAGTCAACTTGCTTTATTTTCAAAGCGTTTTGAAGTTTTTCCCTCTGGCGTAACGGTTAGCGACGTAGTATATTTTGACTTCGGCCCTACTGGTTTATAGTTCGATCCCAACCAACCTCTAAGATTTTTTTCTACATTTTAAGAGGAAGGGGAAGAGAGGTAGGGAGGGGACGACCGGGAAGACACATATTAATACAATAGCGTGTGTGATTTTGTGTGTCATGCTTACATCGAAAGCAACGACCTTCCGAATCTTTGTATGCTACTCACCTGGTTAAAAAGTACTTTTTTGTGTTGCTTTAAACTTAAAACTATTTTTTGTTTTTTTATTTGGCGTTTTTAAGGGCATTGTCTATTTAATTACGTTTTCTTTTGGTTGTAGAGAGGGCCAGTATTATTTTTTTTATTTTTATTTTTTTGAACGGATGGCATATCAATTTTTTTAGTAGATTGTACACGAGTTACCATTTAAAAAAAAATATTTCACTCTTATCTAGAAGGGGGGCTCATAATAAAGGAAGTGTAACTAACAAATAGAGGGTGCTTTGTTACATTAGTCCCCGCGCTAACTTTGACCCCGTCGTTAGAGTTAGGGTCAGTGTGGCAGACGATAACTTCGTCACTTTTTTCAGTTTTATTTTCAAGAAATGATTTAAACAAAAAAACGTACACAACACGGTGTAAGTAAAAATAAATATTTAAAAATTCCGTGTAATTTACACGGGTCCCGCTAGTATAATCATTAAAGTCGCATCGCTTTTGATAGAACGGAGATAAACAAACAAGTGGTGTAGATTAAAGAAATAAACTTTGTTAAAATGTCACATTAGTTAAGTTTATTTATACAAAATATGGTCCGATTGCAGTAAAGTTTTTAAATTTAATCTTATTTAAATATGACTATCTACAAACTCTAGACATATGAATATGGTTAACAAAAACTGGAAACGATATGAAACAACATTTAAAAACAATGAGTTCCATAATAAATTAAATACACATCATCATCATCATAATCATCATCATCACTATCATCATCATCGTCGTCGTCCTCATCGTAATAATAATAATAATAATAATAATAATAATAATAATAATAATAATAATAATAATAATAATGGGGAGAGGGTCGAGGAGGGAAAGCGCAAACCAGACCTCCACTGGAAGAGCGCGGACAGCTCTGGGACCGTGGGGAGGCTTGTTGCCACCCGGGCCCCAGAGGAGACCAATGGCCCTTATCACCGTGAAATCGGTGGTAAGTGGCTGTTGCGATACCGCAAGGTCATCAGCGGTGATGAACGAAAAGAAGTGGAGCATACTGGAAGTCTGAGGAGACTTGTTGTCACTCAGACTCCAGGGAATACCACAGGTTGTTAGCAGTGGGCGATCACTGACAATGACCAGTGTGATAACTCTTAGTGAGTAAATAATAATAATAATAATAATAATAAAAAGAAAAGAAATACAGTATGGTTTATCCACCTAATAATAATACAGAGATTTACAAAGTATGCTAGATAGTTGCCTAGAACTATAGATAGACATGTAACAAAAAACAACTATGTTTGTGTGGAAAAACATGAAAACAATACAATAGAAACATAATAAAACATTTGCGTTGTTGTAATGAACAAATATCCAGTGGCAAAAGTGATAATAGTATCATAGCGATAATAATGTGTTATAAACGATTCTAGTTTATGCTAGTCACATTGTGTCATTAAA
>OY744528.1:10509079-10551579 GCA_963556195.1 Sepiola atlantica | reverse complement strand
AAAAATATTTCTTCTCCTTCTCTTTCAATAGCATTCCTTAAGCACGGCTTTTCAAAGATTTAAATCTTATCATCAGAGGAAGTAGATATTGATAAGTTGACAGATAAGAACAGTCAACATTCAAAATTTGGAAAAAGGTTGTTTTTTTAAAGTTCTTTCTAAAAGGTATTAAAAGTTCAAACGGGTGTTTTTCAATGTAAATGAAAGTCACCAAATACGGAGATCCAAGTTGTATGGGGTTCAAATGTAATTGACTCACCTTATTTTTGCTCTATCCAGTATATTGAGCTTTCCTCATCTCAAAATAGGTCTAAATTACTAGATTAAACATTAAATAATAGGAAAAGCGTCACCATTTTATTAAATCAAATGACTAAACTATACAACGTGAGTTAATACTTGAAGATATTACAAAGATGAAGTGTAACAATTTTATATTAACACATTTGGATTATACATTAAGGAACCCGAAAAAAGTTATATGCTGTCAAATTGACAAGTACACATGATCGCGAAAGAGTGGATATACTTTTAAACGAAGCAATCAAAGCAACAAGTGTTCTCTGTTAAATAAATAAAATAATTTATGGATTTTTTTAAACATAGTTCAACCCAAACAAGGCAGGCAGCCACTGTAGACGTAAGGGGCTACTGAGAAAAAAAGGGAAATATATATATATTTTTCTGGGGGGGGGGGATTCAACCTAAATTGGGATCTGTTCAGCGAGATGTCTGTTTACATTAGTTTTACATTTCTGCGTGTCCGTACCGTCGGGGAAACCTTGAGCAGGGAGAGAGTTACTGAGTCCAGCAACACGAGGAAAAAAAGCTATTTGAATAGAAATCTCTCCGGCATCTGGGGACTTCCACAGTGAATGGATGGGATTTAGTTGATTGTCGAGTTGGTCTAGTGAATTTACGTCGAGGGGGATTTATTAACTTTCAAAAACTAATTACGACCATTTTAAAAACGTTAACATGCGACATCTTTTATTGAAATTATTATTTAATCAGCCGTCAAACACTTAGACTGATATCTCACCCAGGCCGCAAAACCAGTTTGCTATAATCATAAAATAAGTTAAAAATAATTTAAACATCTTTCGAAAGGCATTTGCCACACAATGTGAAGAGCTTTACATGTGTATATTTAAATGGATATGCTATATAATCGGACATTAAAAGAAGAATGCGCACTCTGTGAGGCGCGCGTAGTTGAATCGCTTCGTACCTGAAGCAACGCCTCAGATCTGTTTATCCTGAAACACGAACGCTGCCTTTGTTTGGAAGTGCATATCTGTGCGAGCAGCTGTTCTTTGTGCTGGAAATGAATATAACGTCACACAGAAACTTTCTCTAGAATGACCACCTGCAGTTTATCCCGAGGCTTTTGAACACACAGAAGCTTGCCATAGAACACCAATGAACACGTTGCCAAGAAAATATGCCAGCTATCCCATCTCGAACAAGATTGCATATAGAAAAAGTAATGCTTTTATTATTATTGTGATGTTTACTAAAAAACACATTTTATATTTATATTTACTTTTCATTGCAAAGTAGTTTATTTTGTATTTTCTAATTGTCAGAGACCATGCTATACTGAGCCAACTATTTTAGGCATATAACGTTAAAATGTATTTAATTTCGGAATAAAAGGGTGACGGTAGAAATGTCTCCTATGAAACTGTTAATACAATTCACTATCCGGTCCTTATGCCTTATAACAACGAACCAACTTTCCTTCCTTATTTCTCGAAGAGTGAATCGAAAGGAGAGATAATTTGATTGTTTTTCAGAAGGGGAAATAATTCAAATTCTCTTAATTCTTTACTTGATTTTCCGAAACTTGATGTCAATTCGTTAAATCTTCCAGACATTTAATATTGTTACTAGAAATAAGGCAACGTTATTAGATTTTTTCGCAAGTGTAAAACTTTTTAAATAAATATGTACTTTATATGGGGAGAATTCTTTCCCAGATTGTTAAATTGTTTCAAGTGTATTTTTCATACTTTTATATGTTATGTGATGCTAACGTTACTTAAATAAATCCAATTTATTCCCATTTTAATACCGTTTCTTGATGTATTTTATTACAAAAATAATGTTATTTAATGTATTTTATTACAAAAATACTGGTTTTTGAATGTATATCTTTACACATTCTGTTGCTGTTCCATCTGTGTTACGGTTTCGCGTAAGAGAAAAATGCGAATATAATCGTTTCGTTATGAGTCTCCGTAAAAAAATAATCGAATTATCTCCCCTTTTGATTGACTTTTCGAGAAATAAATAAGGAAATTTGGTTCGTTGCATAATGCATACTCACCTATCATCCTTTCTGAAATCAAACTTATTTGATAAATATAAACGTCAGTTTATTCTTGACTTGTCCACAAACGTTCATTCGTGTATGTCCAAATCTGTGTTTTATCATGAATCAATTGTAAAGAAACGTGGATACTACTCTGCCATAGTTTTATTTATGATGGTATTTTTCAGTTCAGGTATAATCTTGGGATTGTTTTTACAAACATGATCTTTGAGAAACTCCCACAGATAAAAACCGGGGCTAATCAGGTCCGGTGAATGTGAAACACATCCAGGATCACATCTTCTCCTGATTAGACAACTGTCCAAATTAGCCCTAATGTAGTTTACTCCAATACAATAGACAAATTGTTGGAAATTCTTTACTGAAACTTCATGGACAAGTCGCCAAATTACTGACGTTTATTTGTACGAAAGATGGTTAGATTGCAGAATGGATTGTTAATTTTTTCAACGATTTAACGTGTGACATTTTTGGAGTCAACAAGTGTACTCTATTTAAAGACATTTCATGTTAAAAAGGATTTAGTTTGTTCGATAATGTTTATTATTTTCGGGCTGCGAACGGACATCAACTTTATTTTCTAGCTTTGTGTACGATCGGGTTATACACGAGGAGGACTATTGAGTGTTGTTTGGCAGGTCAGAGTGCTCACCTCTCGAGCGCTGGCTTTTCAACCCCCACTTTCCGACCCGACCTTGGGTCACATCTTACTTGTGGGAGTTGGATAAAACTGGCCTTGTGCCTAACTCCTGGAGAGGAGTAAATAATACTTAGTGGCTTCACTTTCTTGGCCTTTTGGCTAAGATCAAAGTGTAGTATCTGTTCCGATGGATACTACACCCCATACTGGTTACGTCGGTCAATGGGTCTGCCCTGTGCAGTTCTAAGAGGTTCACCCTCCCAGGCTTTGCCTCCCCTCTTTGAGGAGGAGTAAGTTTCTTGCTTACTGTCTGAGGCGCCCCTACCGGGGAATGCCGACGGAGCTGCCCAGGCAATTTTTAAACTCTACTTTCCCGACCCGACCTTGGGTCACATCTTACTTGTGGGAGTAAGATAAAAACTGGCCTTGTGCCTAACTCCTGGAGAGGAGTAAATCAATACTTAGTGGTAGCGAACACGTGTTATAAAGGATAAGTATTGTCAGTTAAAATATAGTGAGACATGTTTCGGATAATTTGTATTATTAGGGAATTTTAGAAAGAAAGATTTCATCCTGGATGTAATTCTCACAACGTTATGGCCGATGTAGTCTTCTAACTTCTTCAACTGCGTATGGTTGAACTCGGAAATCTTTATGTTCAACTCTGGAATCTGTAACAGATTTCAAACGGAAACTGTGATTTAACGAATTTCAAACGGAAACTGTGATTTAACGAATTTCAAACGGAAACTGTGATTTAACGAATTTCAAACGGAAACTGTGATTTAACGAATTTCAAACGGAAACTGTGATTAAACGAATTTCAAACGGAAACTGTGATTTAACGAATTTCAAACGGAAACTGTGATTTAACGAATTTCAAACGGAAACTGTGATTTAACGAATTTCAAACGGAAACTGTGATTTAATCTACAGAAGTAGACCCACTAGTTATTGACAAGTATATGTGTCTAAATCTCCATTTAGCCACGTATTTCGAACTATCAATTATCTTTGAAAAGGCAACATTAGAAAAAAATAAATCACAAATATAACACACAGAATGATGTTTAGCGTTATTCATTTGTAATGTTGCTGTCCTATTTCCTACGCATATGCAACAGTTGTGTCGATATTTTGAGTAATTAACCAATAAAAAAAAGTGTGAATTACTTTAATTAAAAAACAAACATTGTTGATTAATTTTCAACGGAGGTTATACAAATTAAACTAACATGGCTCGCAAGAAAGAAATAAAGATGAACTGACGAATCATGAATTATCCCTTTACTTGACACTGTTAGGTTCATAATTACTATGGTATTATACAAAATAATAATAACCAAAAAAAATGTGCATTTGGTGTATTCATGGTGAAATCTTTTTAATATTATATCCCATTTAATAACATCATAATCTGTATTGGAATAGTTTCGTTCAAACATCTTCTCTTTAGCTTGTTTAATTTTTCTCGTCCAGTAATTCGTATTTGTATTCCTGATATCGCTCGTAATTATGGATTGAATATCAAACGTCTAGCAGTTTTTCACTTAGAACGAATTATTACTTTACTTCGTTGCGCCAAGTTTGACATAACGATTCCTGTGTCTGACAAGACATATCAGAGTAGGTCGGGATTACATCGGCCGAAACGTTGTTAGAATAACACTCAAGATGACGATGACCTAAATTATCTAAATCATCATTTCTCATCTAAGAAAAAATTGCGAAATATGTATCGGCTATATAAAGATAAACATAAAAAGCATGGCTTGCTTGAACTTTAATATATGCGCGTGCCGAGAGCTACAATGGCTTTAGTCATCATTTTGTTAAAATTTTCTAGCGTAGAACAATCACAAACACGGTATCCAAAGTTCACCCATAAGTATTTCCAGTGCCTGTGCCCTCTTACACTTCTAAATTGAACTTTTCAAGTGATTTCCATCATCACTATATACACACTCTTATCAAACATCAATTTTAGCTCGTATGTCCTTCCATAGAAAACAAATATATAACGTAACAAACACTTTATGTTTCATAAAAAGAGGATTACGAACCATTAAAAATTGTGGACGACGGAACAAACAGTTAGAGATTTAAAACCGTGCTCCGCTTGCCACCTTATGCCTAAGTCGGTTTGACAAGCCGCAACGTCTATTAGCGTCCAAAAACACTGAATAGATTGTTTACATCAATCAAATGCGTATGCTTGTCGGAAAGAGAAATCGATGGAAACCGCAGTCCGGTTAGAATATAAAATAAAAACATCCATAATTATTCTGGTTTTTAACTGTATTTTAGTATTGTTGGGTTTTTTTTTTCTATTTCTATTTTAACTTTTTTGTAGTTTTATTAAAACATCGCCGGTTGCAAATGCATCGATATTTGCAAATCATCTTTACGCTTGCGATGTTTTGGTTACAACATCCTAGAATATTTTCAGCGGATATTCCTTTCTTTTATTTAAAATTGTTTATTATTATTATTATTATTATTATTATTATTATTATTATTATTATTATTATTATTATTACACATGCTATCTCTCGTTTTATTTCAATGTATTTTTTTAGGTTTTTTTACGCGTGTATACGTAATTGAAAAATAATACGAAGTAAAACTAGTAATATATATATACATATATATATATATATATATATATATATATATATATATATAGAGAGAGAGAGAGAGAGAGAGTGAGAGAGAGAGAGAGTGTGTGAGAGAGAGAGAGAAGTGAAGCTTCCAACATTTGTAAATTTTTTTTTTTACAATTGTTATTTTATTATTTTTTCATTTTATGATTTTGTGATTTCATAACGCGTTGTGAGGGGCGTGTGTGTGTCTGTATGTATGTGTGTGTGTGAGAGAGTATATGTATGTATGCACAGGGGCAGACACGCATGTATACGCGCGGGTTGCCCTACGCACACGGACCAAAACAACACACACACACACTACGCAAGCAGACATTGTGACGGCAAAGTCAACCACCGCACACGAAGATGACCAGTAAGATAAAAGTCAGAATCACACATACTAAAAAAAACATAACTTTGACCCATTGAAGCAAAAACTATGACAACACATACACACGCACACACATATACGCGCACACATGCGGAGAAACATGAAACTGTAAATAATAAAAACCATTTTAAGAACACATGAACTCATTTTGAGAACACATAAACCCATTTTGAGAACACATAAAACCATTTTGAAAACACATACAACCATTTTGAGAACACATAAATTCATTTTGAGAACACATGAAATCATTTCGAGAACACATAAAACCATTTAGAGAACACATGAAATCATTTTGAGAACACATAAAACCATTTTGAGAACACATAAAATAAATGCCATAACACATAAAACCATTTTGAGAACGTATAAAACCATTTAAAGAGCACAGCAAATCATTTTGAGAACACATAAAACCATTTCCTGTACGAAAATTTTAATGAAACAAAAAACTTTTCTTTCCCCGGTTATTTATTCGAGATTCTTAAAACAATATTCACATTTAACAAAATATTGCACTCATTACAAATGTGTTACCATTATTTCTATTACCAAACATGCACATAATAACTTTTCGACCGCTATAACCTCCGGCCTTTCTCCGGTCTATCTCTTCGAACTCGGGAATAGTTTTGTCGAACTCAGGAATATGGACAAAATTTCGAATGTAACCCTTTATTTAATCCACGGAGGTAGCATACTCTTATTCCGTCAGCCATGACTTCAGTAATTCGCAATACTTCGTGTCGAACCGTCAACCTTCAGATGACTAGCACTTGGAACTGAATTTATCTTAGTACTATATCTACTGCGCCACCGTTTCAATCCTCGTTGTGGGTGATACAAAGAATTGCGAATTACTGAAGACTTCTCCCAGTCATGGCTGACGGAACAAGAGCAAACTACCTTCGTTGATTAAATAAAGGGTTCCGTTTAAAATCCCGTCCAGATTCCCGAGTTCGGAAGAAATATTTCTGAGTTCGAAAAGATACACCTGAAGAAGACCGGATGTTACAGCGGACGAAACGTTGCGATGGTAACACTCAAAATAAGAAATGTAGTCCGAATACCCAAAATTATGCAAATTATCAATCCTCATCTAAAAAATTCAGAAATATGAATTATTTGTGTTATTCGAACTATAGTTTTCATGGTTGTCACAAAGATTTGGTAGATGTAACCTCTAACATTCTTAAGGTGTGTCTTGACGAAAACGAAGATCTTTACGTTGAACTCGAGAATTTGTACCGACATTCGAACGTGGTCATTTATGTAATCCACGAGGGTTATTTCGCTCGCAATCCGTGAGGCATAACCGGGTGGAAGTCTTAAATTATTCGTAATTATATCCCTTGTATCACCCGTACTTAGGATTGAACTTTCGGCACCTCAGAAAACATTTAACCCTTAGTCAGCCGCTATTCCGAATTCACAACAGCAAGCCGCGATCAACAGACTGTCTCTGTGGTCATAATTTTTAAAAAGTCAAACTCATTTTCATGTAAGACTTTATTATTAAACCTTGCTGAACGGAACAGTTTTGTATTTTTATTTGAAATAATTTCGTTTAGAAAAATAAGTAATCAAATAGATGGGTTTTTTTTCGAAACGCTGAAATATGATTTTTTTTTTACCAATCATAGTGCTGTCGGATCGCATATATTAAAAAAAATACATTTTTACTAAACATTTAATTTTTATCAAAAAAAAATACCAGCAAGTTATAATTATAAAGTTTTACATAAAAAAGATTTCGACTTTTTAAAAAATTATGACCGGAGAGACAGTATATTGATTGCGACTTGCGGTTGTGAATTCGAAATAGCGGCATGCTGATTCAGAGTCGAATGTTTTTTTCTGGGCTTCCGAACGTTCCACCTGCAAAACACTGTCACCTTAGAACTAGTGATCATTTAGCACTTATATCCGTTGCGCCCCCCTACATTAAAAAGGTCGGAAGTTAACTGGAACGAAATGTTTTAAGAACAACATCCAAGATGAGAAAAGTAGTCCGAGTAATGCAAATAATTCAAATTCGCAATCCTCACCTAAAAATAACATCCAAACAAAAATGGAAACGTTTGATATAACCATTTGTCGTTACACTTTTTGTAACCCTAAAATATAACGGTGCTTGTATAATAAAAAGCCGGAAAAAGTTTTGTGTGTCTTTTAGTGTTGGAGAGGCAAATAAGGGGCAGGTAACTCTTCACAATAGCTCTAGCTTTCGAACATTATTTTTCTAACCCTAACCCCAACCCTAAACCCTAAACCCTAACCCTAGCCCTAGCCCTAAACCCTAACCCTAACCCTAACCCTAACCTACCCTAACCCTAACCTAAACCCTAACCCTAATCTGAACCCTAACCCTAATCCTTTTATGTCTAATCGACGTTCTCCTTGCACAGTAGACACATGTGCAACGCCAATTAAAGCCATCAGTTTTGATTACTGGAAAATCTTGCTTAAAATTCGTGGTAAGAGTTATCTGCCCCTTATTTACCTCTCCACCACTAAAAGACAAAAAAAACTTTTGTTCGGCTTTTTATTATACAAGCACCAATAAAACAGTTGCAACTCAGTTACTTCAGTTCTTTTTCAAGAGGGTAATTGGTTCTTTTACTACCTTCTCTGCTCAAGGTGTATCTTCGCTCCAATTTGCCACACGAGGCCACGGATTTTCAATAAGACCTTTAACTTAACAGGAAGTTAGACGTACAAGTTAATTCGAAAAGGGATTACAAATTAATTTCACGATAAACAAATAAACGGAACATATTATTTTGAGCCAGCCCATGAATAGGTCAATATAAAATAAACATCTGGCCATGATTATATTTCTAGTTATATTATTTACTTTGTAAAAAATCAGTGACCTGTCGTAGAGAAACTAATATATACCCATACGTTTTTGTTGCAAACGAAATACATTGTTATAAATATAATCGATATATTGATATGTGAACCTATGTACACGTGTATGTCTATATATGTGTGATATATTTGAGATATTACTTTATACCTTATTTTCGTTCGAATTGTTTGTTTTTCATTTAAGTGAACAGGCGTCTTGTTCCGTTTCTATTTACGTAGTGTTAGGAAGACACAAGGTTTCCCGTAATTGAGTAACTTTATGTCCTCTTGCGCCCAGTCTATAATACTATATGATTGCTTATTCTTTTTTTTAATTATATTTGATAATACACGATATTGACGATGCACCTTTAATAAATACGAAATTACTGTAAATGAAATATATGTTGGTATATTTAAAACCTATAAGACATACCTGACGTGCCCAATGAACCATTTCATACGCATCGTACTCTGGCTCAAAATGTTTACCACTCTATTAAACATTGCTTTTCTCAGTTTTAAATGAAATAAATAAAACATATTTTTTGCTATTTTGGTTGCATAGTCTTTAAATTCTCGTATCTTTTCTTCTTTGTCGCGAAGGGGTGTCGTCTCGATGTCTTTAATTTCTCGTATCTTTTCTTCTTTGTCGCGAAGGGGTGTCGTCTCGATGTCTCTAATTTCTCGTATCTTTTCTTCTTTGTCGCGAAGGGGTGTCGTCTCGATGTCTTTAATTTCTCGTACCTTCCCTTCCTCGTCGCGTGGAGGGGTGGCGTCTCGATGTCTCTAATTTCTCGTATCTTTTCTTCTTTGTCGCGAAGGGGTGTCGTCTCGATGTCTTTAATTTCTTGTACCTTACCTTCCTCGTCGCGTGCAGGGGTGGCGTCTCGATGTCTCTAATTTATCGTATCTTTTCTTCTTTGTCGCGAAGGGGTGTCGTCTCGATGTCTTTAATTTCTTGTACCTTACCTTCCTCGTCGCGTGCAGGGGTGTCGTCTCGATGTCTCTAATTTCTCGTATCTTTTCTTCTTTGTCGCGAAAGGGTGTTGTCTCAATGTCTTTAATTTCTCGTCTATTCTCTTCCTCGTCGCGTGCAGGGGTGTCGTCTCGATGTCTCTAATTTCTCGTATCTTTTCTTCTTTGTCGCGAAGGGGTGTCGTCTCGATGTCTTTAATTTCTCGTACCTTCTCTTCCTCGTCGCGAAGGGGTGTCGTCTCGATGTCTTCAATTTCTCGTACCTTCCCTTCCTCGTGGCGTGCAGGGGTGTCGTCTCGATGTCTCGAATTTCTCGTATCTTTTCTTCTTTGTCGCGAAGGGGTGTCGTCTCGATGTCTTTAATTTCTCGTACCTTCTCTTCCTCGTCGCGTGGAGGGGTGTCGTCTCGATGTCTCTAATTTCTCGTACCTTCTCTTCCTCGTAACGAAGGGGTGTCGTCTCGATGTCTTTAATTTCTTGTACCTTACCTTCCTCGTCGCGTGCAAGGGTGTCGTCTCGATGTTTCTAATTTCTCGTATCTTTTCTTCTTTGTCGCGAAGGGGTGTCGTCTCGATGTCTTTAATTTCTCGTAACTTCTCTTCCTCGTCGCGAAGGGGTGTCGTCTCGATGTCTTTAATTTCTCGTACCTTACCTTCCTCGTCGCGTGGAGGGGTGTCGTCTCGATGTCTCTAATTTCTCGTACCTTCTCTTCCTCGTCGCGTGCAGGGGTGTCGTCTCGATGTCTCTAATTTCTCCTATCTTTTCTTCTTTGTCGCGAAGGGGTGTCGTCTCGATGTCTTTAATTTCTCGTCTATTCTCTTCCTCGTCGCGTGCAGGGGTGTCGTCTCGATGTCTCTAATTTCTCGTATCTTTTCTTCTTTGTCGCGAAGGGGTGTCGTCTCGATGTCTTTAATTTCTTGTACCTTACCTTCCTCGTCGCGTGCAGGGGTGTCGTCTCGATGTCTCTAATTTCTCGTATCTTTTCTTCTTTGTCGCGAAGGGGTGTCGTCTCGATGTCTTTAATTTCTCGTACCTTCTCTTCCTCGTCGCGTGGAGGGGTGTCGTCTCGATGTCTCTAATTTCTCGTACCTTCTCTTCCTCGTCGCGAAGAGGGGTCGTCTCGATGTCTTTAATTTCTTGTACCTTACCTTCCTCGTCGAGTGCAAGGGTGTCGTCTCGATGTCTCTAATTTCTCGTATCTTTTCTTCTTTGTCGCGAAGGGGTGTCGTCTCGATGTCTTTAATTTCTTGTACCTTACCTTCCTCGTCGCGTGCAGGGGTGTCGTCTCGATGTCTCTAATTTCTCGTATCTTTTCTTCTTTGTCGCGAAGAGGTGTCGTCTCGATGTCTTTAATTTCTCGTACCTTCTCTTCCTCGTCGCGTGGAGGGGTGTCGTCTCGATGTCTCTAATTTCTCGTACCTTCTCTTCCTCGTCGCGAAGAGGGGTCGTCTCGATGTCTTTAATTTCTTGTACCTTACCTTCCTTGTAGCGTGCAAGGGTGTCGTCTCGATGTCTCTAATTTCTCGTATCTTTTCTTCTTTGTCGCGAAGGGGTGTCGTCTCGATGTATTTAATTTCTTGTACCTTACCTTCCTCGTCGCGTGCAGGGGTGTCGTCTCGATGTCTCTAATTTCTCGTATCTTTTCTTCTTTGTCGCGAAGGGGTGTCGTCTCGATGTCTTTAATTTCTCGTACCTTCTCTTCCTCGTCGCGTGGAGGGGTGTCGTCTCGATGTCTCTAATTTCTCGTACCTTCTCTTCCTCGTCGCGAAGAGGGGTCGTCTCGATGTCTTTAATTTCTTGTACCTTACCTTCCTCGTCGCGTGCAAGGGTGTCGTCTCGATGTCTCTAATTTCTCGTATCTTTTCTTCTTTGTCGCGAAGGGGTGTCGTCTCGATGTCTTTAATTTCTCGTACCTTCTCTTCCTCGTCGCGTCGAGGGGTGTCGTCTCGATGTCTCTAATTTCTCGTACCTTCTCTTCCTCGTCGCGAAAAGGTGTCGTCTCGATGTCTTTAATTTCTCGTACCTTACCTTCCTCGTCGCGTGCAGGGGTGTCGTCTCGATGTCTCTAATTTCTCGTATTTTTCCTTCTTTGTCGCGAAGGGGTGTCGTCTCGATGTCTTTAATTTCTCGTACCTTCTCTTCCTCGTCGCGTGGAGGGGTGTCGTCTCGATGTCTCTCATTTCTCGTACCTTCTCTTCCTCGTCGCGAAGGGGTGTCGTCTCGATGTCTTTAATTTCTTGTACGTTACCTTCCTCGTCGCGTGCAAGGGTGTCGTCTCGATGTCTCTAATTTCTCGTACCTTCTCTTCTTTGTCGCGAAGGGGTGTCGTCACGATGTCTTTAATTTCTCGTACCTTCTCTTCCTCGTCGCGTGGAGGGGTGTCGTCTCGATGTCTCTAATTTCTTGTACCTTCTCTTTCTCGTCGCGAAGGGGTGTCGTCTCGATGTCTTTCATTTCTTGTACCTTACCTTCCTCGTCGCGTGCAAGGGTGTCGTCTCGATGTCTCTAATTTCTCGTATCTTTTCTTCTTTGTCGCGAAAGGGGTGTCGTCTCGATGTCTTTAATTTCTCGTACCTTCTCTTCCTCGTCGCGTGGAGGTGTGTCGTCTCGATGTCTCTAATTTCTCGTACCTTCTCTTCCTCGTCGCGAAGGGGTGTCGTCTCGATGTCTTTAGTTTCTCGTACCTAACATTCCTCGTCGCGTGCAGGGGTGTCGTCTCGATGTCTCTAATTTCTCGTATCTTTTCTTCTTTGTCGCGAAGGGGTGTCGTCTCGATGTCTTTAATTTCTCGTACCTTCTCTTCCTCGTCGCGTGGAGGGGTGTCGTCTCGATGTCTGTAATTTCTCGTACCTTCTCTTCCTCGTCGCGAAGGGGTGTCGTCTCGATGTCTTTAATTTCTTGTACCTTACCTTCCTCGTCGCGTGCAAGGGTGTCGTCTCGATGTCTCTAATTTCTCGTATCTTTTCTTCTTTGTCGCGAAGGGGTGTCGTCTCGATGTCTTTAATTTCTCGTACCTTCTCTTCCTCGTCACGTGGAAGGGTGTCGTCTCGATGTCTCTAATTTCTCGTACCTTCTCTTCCTCGTCGCGAAGGGGTGTCGTCTCGATGTCTTTAATTTCTCGTACCTTACCTTCCTCGTCGCGTGCAGGGGTGTCGTCTCGATGTCTCTAATTTCTCGTATCTTGTCTTCTTTGTCGCGAATGGGGTGTCGTCTCGATGTCTTTAATTTCTCGTACCTTCTCTTCCTCGTCGCGTGGAGGGGTGTCGTCTCGATGTCTCTAATTTCTCGTACCTTCTCTTCCTCGTTGCGAAGGGGTGTCGTCTCGATGTCTTTAATTTCTTGTACCTTACCTTCCTCGTCGCGTGCAAGGGTGTCGTCTCGATGTCTCTAATTTCTCGTATCTTTTCTTCTTTGTCGCGAAGGGGTGTCGTCTCGATATCTTTAATTTCTCGTACCTTCTCTTCCTCGTCGCGTGGAGGGGTGTCGTTACGATGTCTCTAATTTCTCGTACCTTCTCTTCCTCGTCGCGAAGGGGTGTCGTCTCGATGTCTTTAATTTCTTGTACCTTACCTTCCTCGTCGCGTGCAGGGGTGTCGTCTCGATGTCTCTAATTTCTCGTATCTTTTCCTCTTTGTCGCGAAGGGGTGTCGTCTCGATGTCTTTAATTTCCCGTACCTTCTCTTCCTCGTCGCGTGGAGGGGTGTCGTCTCGATCTCTCTAATTTCTCGTATTTTTCTTCTTTGTCGCGAAGGGGTGTCGTCTCGATGTCTTAAATTTCTTGTACCTTACCTTCCTCGTCGCGTGCAGGGGTGTCGTCTCGATCTCTCTAATTTCTCGTATCTTTTCTTCTTTGCCGCGAAGGGGTGTCGTCTCGATGTCTCTAATTTCTCGTATCTTTTCTTCTTTGTCGCGAAGGGGTGTCGTCTCGAAACATTTAATTTCTCGTACCTTCCCTTCCTCGTCGCGTGGAGAGGTGGCGTCTCGATGTCTCTTATTTCTCGTATCTTTTCTTCTTTGTCGCGAAGGGGTGTCGTCTCGATGTCTTTAATTTCTCGTACCTTCCCTTCCTCGTCGCGTGGAGGGGTGGCGTCTTGATGTCTCTAATTTCTCGTATTTTTTCTTCTTTGTCGCGAAGGGGTGTCGTCTCGATGTCTTTAATTTCTCGTACCTTCTCGACCTCGTCGCGTGGAGGGGTGTCGTCTCGATCTCTCTAATTTCTCGTACCTTCTCTTCCTCGTCGCGAAGGAGTGTCGCGTCGATGTCTTTAATTTCTTGTACCTTACCTTCCTCGTCGCGTGCAAGGGTGTCGTCTCGATGTCTCTAATTTCTCGTATCTTTTCATCTTTGTCGCGAAGGGGTGTCGTCTCGATGTCTTTAATTTCTCGTACCTTCTCTTCCTCGTCGCGTAGAGGGGTGTCGTCTCGATGTCTTTAATTTCTCGTACCTTATCTTCCTCGTCGCGAAGGGGTGTCGTCTCGATGTCTTTAATTTCTCGTACCTTACCTTCCTCGTCGCGTGCAGGGGTGTCGTCTCGATGTCTCTAATTTCTCGTATCTTTTCTTCTTTGTCGCGAAGGGGTGTCGTCTCGATGTCTTTAATTTCTCGTACCTTCTCTTCCTCGTCGCGTGGAGGGGTGTCGTCTCGATGTCTCTAATTTCTCGTACCTTCTCTTCCTCGTCGCGAAGGGGTGTCGTCTCGATTTCTTTAATTTCTTGTACCTTACCTTCCTCGTCGCGTGCAGGGGTGTCGTCTCGATGTCTCTAATTGCTCGTATTTTTCTTCTTTGTCGCGAAGGGGTGTCGTCTCGATGTCTTTAATTTCTCGTACCTTCCCTTCCTCGTCGCGTGGAGGGGTGGCGTCTCGATGTCTCTAATTTCTCGTACCTTCTCTTCCTCGTCGCGAAGGGGTGTCGTCTCGATGTCTTTAATTTCTCGTACCTTCTCTTCCTGGCCGGATGCTGGGGTGTCGTCTCGATGTCTCTAATTTCTCGTATCTTTTCTTCTTTGTCGCGAAGGTGTGTCGTCTCGATGTCTTTAATTTCTTGTACCTTACCTTCCTCGTCGCGTGCAGGGGTGTCGTCTTAATGTCTCTAATTTCTCGTATATTTTCTTCTTTGTCGCGAAAGAGGTGTCGTCTCGATGTCTTTAATTTCTCGTACCTTCCCTTCTTCGTCGCGTGCAGGGGTGTCGTCTCGATCTCTCTAATTTCTCTTATTTTTTCTTCTTTGTCGCGAAGTGGTGTCGTCTCGATGTCTTTAATTTCTCGTAACTTCTCTTCCTCGTCGCGTTGAAAGGTGTCGTCTCGATGTCTCTAATTTCTCGTACCTTCTCTTCCTCGTCGCGAAGGGGTGTCGTCTCGATGTCTTTAATTTCTTGTACCTTACCTTCCTCGTCGCGTGCAAGGGTGTCGTCTCGATGTCTCTAATTTCTCGTATCTTTTCTTCTATGTTGCGAAGGGGTGTCGTCTCGATGTCTTTAATTTCTCGTACCTTCTCTTCCTCGTCGCGTGGAGGGGTGTCGTCTCGATGTCTCTAATTTCTCGTAGCTTCTCTTCCTCGTCGCGAAGGGGTGTCGTCTCGATGTCTTTAATTTCTCGTACCTTACCTTCCTCGTCGCGTGCAGGGGTGTCGTCTCGATGTCTCTAATTTCTCGTATCTTTTCTTCTTTGTCGCGAAGGGGTGTCGTCTCGATGTCTTTAATTTCTCGTACCTTCTCTTCCTCGTGGCGTGGAGGGGTGTCGTCTCGATGTCTCTAATTTCTCGTACCTTCTCTTCCTCGTCGCGAAGGGGTGTCGTCTCGATGTCTTTAATTTCTTGTACCTTACCTTCCTCGTCGCGTGCAAGGGTGTCGTCTCGATTTCTCTAATTTCTCGTATCTTTTCTTCTTTGTCGCGAAGGGGTGTCGTCTCGATGTCTTAAATTTCTTGTACCTTACCTTCTTCGTCGCGTGCAAGGGTGTCGTCTCGATGTCTCTAATTTCTCGTATCTTTTCCTCTTTGTCGCGAAGGGGTGTCGTCTCGATGTCTTTAATTTCCCGTACCTTCTCTTCCTCGTCGCGTGCAGGGGTGTCGTCTCGATCTCTCTAATTTCTCGTATTTTTCTTCTTTGTCGCGAAGGGGTGTCGTCTCGATGTCTTTAATTTCTCGTAACTTCTCTTCCTCGTCGCGTTGAAAGGTGTCGTCTCGATGTCTCTAATTTCTCGTACCTTCTCTTCCTCGTCGCGAAGGGGTGTCGTCTCGATGTCTTTAATTTCTTGTACCTTACCTTCCTCGTCGCGTACAAGGGTGTCGTCTCGATGTCTCTAATTTCTCGTATCTTTTCTCCTATGTTGCGAAGGGGTGTCGTCTCGATGTCTTTAATTTCTCGTACCTTCTCTTCCTCGTCGCGTGGAGGGGTGTCGTCTCGATGTCTCTAATTTCTCGTAGCTTCTCTTCCTCGTCGCGAAGGGGTGTCGTCTCGATGTCTTTAATTTCTCGTACCTTACCTTCCTCGTCGCGTGCAGGGGTGTCGTCTCGATGTCTCTAATTTCTCGTATCTTTTCTTCTTTGTCGCGAAGGGGTGTCGTCTCGATGTCTTTAATTTCTCGTACCTTCTCTTCCTCGTGGCGTGGACGGGTGTCGTCTCGATGTCTCTAATTTCTCGTACCTTCTCTTCCTCGTCGCGAAGGGGTGTCGTCTCGATGTCTTTAATTTCTTGTACCTTACCTTCCTCGTCGCGTGCAAGGGTGTCGTCTCGATTTCTCTAATTTCTCGTATCTTTTCTTCTTTGTCGCGAAGGGGTGTCGTCTCGATGTCTTAAATTTCTTGTACCTTACCTTCTTCGTCGCGTGCAGGGGTGTCGTCTCGATGTCTCTAATTTCTCGTATCTTTTCCTCTTTGTCGCGAAGGGGTGTCGTCTCGATGTCTTTAATTTCCCGTACCTTTTCTTCCTCGTCGCGTGCAGGGGTGTCGTCTCGATCTCTCTAATTTCTCGTATTTTTCTTCTTTGTCGCGAAGGGGTGTCGTCTCGATGTCTTTAATTTCTCGTACCTTCTCTTCCTCGTCGCGTGCAAGGGTGTCGTCTCGATGTCTCTAATTTCTCGTATCTTTTCTTCTTTGTCGCGAAGGGGTGTCGTCTCAATGTCTTTAATTTCTTGTACCTTACCTTCCTCGTCGCGTGCAGGGGTGTCGTCTCGATGTCTCTAATTTCTTGTATCTTTTCTTCTTTGTAGCGAAAGTGTGTCGTCTCGATATCTTTAATTTCTCGTACCTGCCCTTCCTCGTCGCGTGGAGGGGTGTCGTCTCGATCTCTCATATTTCTCGTATCTTTTCTTCTTTGCCGCGAAGGGGTGTCGTCTCGATGTCTTTAATTTCTCGTACCTTCCCTTCCTCGTCGCGTGGAGGGGTGGCGTCTCGATGTCTCTAATTTCTCGTATCTTTTCTTCTTTGTCGCGAAGGGGTGTCGTCTCGATGTCTTTAATTTCTCGTACCTTCCCTTCCTCGTCGCGTGGAGGGGTGGCGTCTCGATGTCTCTAATTTCTCCTATCTTTTCTTCTTTGTCGCGAAGGGGTGTCGTCTCGATGTCTTTAATTTCTCGTACCTTCCCTTCCTCGTCG
This sequence comes from Sepiola atlantica, assembly GCA_963556195.1. Classification (NCBI taxonomy): domain Eukaryota; kingdom Metazoa; phylum Mollusca; class Cephalopoda; order Sepiida; family Sepiolidae; genus Sepiola; species Sepiola atlantica. The sequence continues at coordinate 10,534,142 of OY744528.1, read as the reverse complement.
CGTGGAGAGGTGGCGTCTCGATGTCTCTTATTTCTCGTATCTTTTCTTCTTTGTCGCGAAGGGGTGTCGTCTCGATGTCTTTAATTTCACGTACCTTCTCTTCCTGGTCGCATGCAGGGGTGTCGTCTCTATGTCTCTAATTCCTCGTATCTTTTCTTCTTTGTCGCGAAGGGGTGTCGTCTCGATGTATTTAATTTCTTGTACCTTACCTTTCTTCGTCGCGTGCAGGGGTGTCGTCTCGATCTCTCTAATTTCTCGTATCTTTTCTTCTTTGTCGCGAAGGGGTGTCGTCTCGATATCTTTAATTTCTTGTACCTTCTCTTCCTCGTCGCGTGGAGGGGTGTCGTCTCGATATCTCTAATTTCTCGTACCTTCTCTTCCTCGTCGCGAAGGGGTGTCGTCTCGATGTCTTTAATTTCTTGTACCTTACCTTCCTCGTCGCGTGCAAGGGTGTCGTCTCGATGTCTCTAATTTCTCGTATCTTTTCTTCTTTGTCGCGAAGGGGTGTCGTCTCGATGTCTTTAATTTCTCGTACCTTCTCTTCCTCGTCGCGTGCAGGGGTGTCGTCTCGATGTCTCTAATTTCTCGTATCTTTTCTTCTTTGTCGCGAAGGGGTGTCGTCTCGATGTCTTTAATTTCTCGTACCTTCTCTTCCTCGTCGCGTGCAGGTGTGTCGTCTCGATGTCTCTAATTTCTCGTACCTTCTCTTCCTCGTCGCGTGCAGGGGTGTCGTCTCGATGTCTCTAATTTCTCGTACCTTCTCTTCCTCGTCGCGTGGAGAGGTGTCGTCTCGATGTCTTTAATTTCTTGTACCTTACCTTCCTCGTACCGTGCAAGGGTGTCGTCTCGATGTCTCTAATTTCTCGTATCTTTTCTTCTTTGTCGCGAAGGGGTGTCGTCGCGATGTCTTTAATTTCTTGTACCTTACCTTCCTCGTCGCGTGCAGGGGTGTCGTCTCGATGTCTCTAATTTCTCGTATCTTTTCCTCTGTGTCGCGAAGCGGTGTCGTCTCGATGTCTTTTATTTCCCGTACCTTCTCTTCCTCGTCGCGTGGAGGGGTGTCGTCTCGATCTCTCTAATTTCTCGTATTTTTCTTCTTTGTCGCGTAGGGGTGTCGTCTCGATGTCTTTAATTTCTCGTCCATTCTCTTCCTCGTCGCGTGCAGGGGTGTCGTCTCTATGTCTCTAATTTCTCGTATCTTTTCTTCTTTGTCGCGAAGGGGTGTCGTCTCGATGTCTTTAATTTCTTGTACCTTTCCTTCCTCGTCGCGTGGAGGGGTGTCGTCTCGATCTCTCTAATTTCTCGTATCTTTTTTCTTTGCCGCGAAGGGGTGTCGTCTCGATGTCTTTAATTTCTCGTACCTTCCCTTCCTCGTCGCGTGGAGGGCTGGCGTCTCGATGTCTCTTATTTCTCGTATCTTTTCTTCTTTGTCGCGAAGGTGTGTCGTCTCGATGTCTGTAATTTCTCGTACCTTCCCTTCCTCGTCGCGTGGAGGTGTGGCGTCTCGATGTCTTTAATTTCTCGTACCTTCCCTTCCTCGTCGCGTGGAGGGCTAACGTCTCGATGTCTCTTATTTCTCGTATCTTTCCTTCTTTGTCGCGAAGGGATGTCGTCTCGATGTCTTTAATTTCTCGTACCTTCTCTTCCTCGTCGCGTGGAGGGGTGTCGTCTCGATGTCTCTAATTTCTCGTATCTTTTCTTCTTTGTCGCGAAGGGGTGTCGTCTCGATGTCTTTAATTTCTCGTACCTTCCCTTCGTCGTCGCGTGGAGGGGTGGCGTCTCGATGTTTCTAATTTCTCGTATCTTTTCTTCTTTGTCGCGAAGGGGTGTCGTCTCGATGTCTTTAATTTCTCGTACCTTCTCTTCCTCGTCGCGTGGAGGGGTGTCGTCTCGATGTCTCTAATTTCTCGTACCTTCTCTTCCTCGTTGCGAAGGGGTGTCGTCTCGATGTCTTTAATTTCTTGTACCTTACCTTCCTCGTCGCGTGCAATGGTGTCGTCTCGATGTCTCTAATTTCTCGTATCTTTTCTTCTTTGTCGCGAAGGGGTGTCGTCTCGATGTCTTTAATTTCTTGTACCTTCTCTTCCTCGTCGCGTGGAGGGGTGTCGTCTCGATGTCTCTCATTTCTCGTACCTTCTCTTCCTCGTCGCGAAGGGGTGTCGTCTCGAGGTCTTTAATTTCTCGTACCTTACTTTCCTCGTCGCGTGCAGGGGTGTCGTCTCGATGTCTCTAATTTCTCGTACCTTCTCTTCCTCGTCGCGAAGGGGTGTCGTCTCGATGTCTTTAATTTCTTGTACCTTACCTTCCTCGTCGCGTGCAGGGGTGTCGTCTCGATGTCTCTAATTTCTCGTATCTTTTCCTCTTTGTCGCGAAGGGGTGTCGTCTCGATGTCTTTAATTTCTTGTACCTTACCTTCCTCGTCGCGTGCAAGGGTGTCGTCTCGATCTCTCTAATTTCTCGTATTTTTCTTCTTTGTCGCGAAGGGGTGTCGTCTCGATGTTTTTAATTTCTTGTACCTTCTCTTCCTCGTCGCGTGGAGGGGTGTCGTCTCGATGTATCTAATTTCTCGTACATTCTCTTCCTCGTCGCGAAGGGGTGTCGTCTCGATGTCTTTAATTTCTTGTACCTTTCCTTCCTCGTCGCGTGCAGGGGTGTCGTCTCGATGTCTCTAATTTCTCGTATCTTTTCTTCTTTGTCGCGAAGGAGTGTCGTCTCAATATCTTTAATTTCTCGTACTTTCCCTTCCTCGTCGCGTTGAGGGGTGTCGTTTCGATCTCTCTAATTTCTCGTATCTTTTCTTCTTTGTCGCGTAGGGGTGTCGTCTCGATGTCTTTAATTTCTCGTCCATTCTCTTCCTCGTCGCGTGCAGGGGTGTCGTCTCGATGTCTCTAATTTCTCGTATCTTTTCTTCTTTGTCGCGAAGGGGTGTCGTCTCGATGTCTTTAATTTCTTGTACCTTTCCTTCCTCGTCGCGTGGAGGGGTGTCGTCTCGATCTCTCTAATTTCTCGTATCTTTTTTCTTTGCCGCGAAGGGGTGTCGTCTCGATGTCTTTAATTTCTCGTACCTTCCCTTCCTCGTCGCGTGGAGGGCTGGCGTCTCGATGTCTCTTATTTCTCGTATCTTTTCTTCTTTGTCGCGAAGGTGTGTCGTCTCGATGTCTGTAATTTCTCGTACCTTCCCTTCCTCGTCGCGTGGAGGTGTGGCGTCTCGATGTCTTTAATTTCTCGTACCTTCCCTTCCTCGTCGCGTGGATGGCTAACGTCTCGATGTCTCTTATTTCTCGTATCTTTCCTTCTTTGTCGCGAAGGGGTGTCGTCTCGATGTCTTTAATTTCTCGTACCTTCTCTTCCTCGTCGCGTGGAGGGGTGTCGTCTCGATGTCTCTAATTTCTCGTATCATTTCTTCTTTGTCGCGAAGGGGTGTCGTCTCGATGTCTTTAATTTCTCGTACCTTCCCTTCGTCGTCGCGTGGAGGGGTGGCGTCTCGATGTTTCTAATTTCTCGTATCTTTTCTTCTTTGTCGCGAAGGGGTGTCGTCTCGATGTCTTTAATTTCTCGTACCTTCTCTTCCTCGTCGCGTGGAGGGGTGTCGTCTCGATGTCTCTAATTTCTCGTACCTTCTCTTCCTCGTTGCGAAGGGGTGTCGTCTCGATGTCTTAAATTTCTTGTACCTTACCTTCCTCGTCGCGTGCAATGGTGTCGTCTCGATGTCTCTAATTTCTCGTATCTTTTCTTCTTTGTCGCGAAGGGGTGTCGTCTCGATGTCTTTAATTTCTTGTACCTTCTCTTCCTCGTCGCGTGGAGGGGTGTCGTCTCGATGTCTCTCATTTCTCGTACCTTCTGGTCCTCGTCGCGAAGGGGTGTCGTCTCGAGGTCTTTAATTTCTCGTACCTTACCTTCCTCGTCGCGTGCAGGGGTGTCGTCTCGATGTCTCTAATTTCTCGTACCTTCTCTTCCTCGTCGCGAAGGGGTGTCGTCTCGATGTCTTTAATTTCTTGTACCTTACCTTCCTCGTCGCGTGCAGGGGTGTCGTCTCGATGTCTCTAATTTCTCGTATCTTTTCCTCTTTGTCGCGAAGGGGTGTCGTCTCGATGTTTTTAATTTCCCGTACCTTCTCTTCCTCGTCGCGAAGGGGTGTCGTCTCGATCTCTCTAATTTCTCGTATTTTTCTTCTTTGTCGCGAAGGGGTGTCGTCTCGATGTTTTAAATTTCTTGTACCTTCTCTTCCTCGTCGCGTGGAGGGATGTCGTCTCGATGTCTCTAATTTCTCGTACCTTCTCTTCCTCGTCGCGAAGGGGTGTCGTCTCGATGTCTTTAATTTCTTGTACCTTTCCTTCCTCGTCGCGTGCAGGGGTGTCGTCTCGATGTCTCTAATTTCTCGTATCTTTTCTTCTTTGTCGCGAAGGGGTGTCGTCTCAATATCTTTAATTTCTCGTACTTTCCCTTCCTCGTCGCGTGGAGGGGTGTCGTTTCGATCTCTCTAATTTCTCGTATCTTTTCTTCTTTGCCGCGAAGGGGTGTCGTCTCGATGTCTTTAATTTCTCGTACCTTCCCTTCCTCGTCGCGTGGAGGGGTGGCGTCTCGATGTCTCTTATTTCTCGTATCTTTTCTTCTTTGTCGCGAAGGGGTGTCGTCTCGATGTCTTTAATTTCTCGTACCTTTCCTTCCTCGTCGCGTGGAGGTGTGGCGTTTCGATGTCTTTAATTTATCGTACCTTCCCTTCGTCGTCGCGTGGAGGGGTGGCGTCTCGATGTCTCTTATTTCTCGTATCTTTTGTTCTTTGTCGCGAAGGGGTGTCGTCTCGATGTCTTTAATTTCTCGTACCTTCTCTTCCTCGTCGCGTGGAGGGGTGGTCTCGATGTCTCTAATTTCTCGTATCTTCTCTTCCTCGTCGCGAAGGGGTGTCGTCTCGATGTCTTTAATTTCTTGTACCTTACCTTCCTCGTCGCGTGCAATGGTGTCGTCTCGATGTCTCTAATTTCTCGTATCTTTTCTTCTTTGTCGCGAAGTGGTGTCGTCTCGATGTCTTTAATTTCTTGTACCTTCTCTTCCTCGTCGCGTGGAGGGGTGTCGTCTCGATGTCTCTCATTTCTCGTACCTTCTCTTCCTCGTCGCGAAGGGGTGTCGTCTCGATGTCTTTAATTTCTCGTACCTTACCTTCCTCGTCGCGTGCAGGGGTGTCGTCTCGATGTCTCTAATTTCTCGTATCTTTTCTTCTTATTCGCGAAGGGGTGTCGTCTCGATGTCTTTAATTTCTCGTACCTTCTCTTCCTCGTCGCGTGGAGGGGTGTCGTCTCGATGTCTATAATTTCTCGTACCTTCTCTTCCTCGTCGCGAAGGGATGTCGTCTCGATGTTTTTAATTTCTTGTACCTTACCTTCCTCGTCGCGTGCAAATGTGTCATCTCGATGTCTCTAATTTCTTGTATCTTTTCTTCTTTGTGGCGAAGGGGTGTCGTCTCGATGTCTTTAATTTCTCGTGCCTTCTCTTCCTCGTCGCGTGGAGGGGTGTCGTCTCGATGTCTCTAATTTCTCGTACCTTCTCTTCCTCGTCGCGAAGGGGTGTCGTCTCGATGTCTTTAATTTCTCGTACCTTCTCTTCCTCGTCGCGTTAAGGGGTGTCGTCTCGATGTCTCTACTTTCTCGTACCTTCTCTTCCTCGTCGCGAAGGGGTGTCGTCTCGATGTCTTTAATTTCTCGTACCTTACCTTCCTCGTCGCGTGCAGGGGTGTCGTCTCGATGTCTCTAATTTCTCGTATCTTTTCTTCTTATTCGCGAAGGGGTGTCGTCTCGATGTCTTTAATTTCTCGTACCTTCTCTTCCTCGTCGCGTGGAGGGGTGTCGTCTCGATGTCTCTAATTTCTCGTACCTTCTCTTCCTCGTCGCGAAGGGGTGTCGTCTCGATGTTTTTAATTTCTTGTACCTTACCTTCCTCGTCGCGTGCAAAGGTGTCATCTCGATGTCTCTAATTTCTTGTATCTTTTCTTCTTTGTCGCGAAGAGGGGTCGTCTCGATGTCTTTAATTTCTTGTACCTTACCTTCCTCGTCGCGTGCAAGGGTGTCGTCTCGATGTCTCTAATTTCTCGTATCTTTTCTTCTTTGTCGCGAAGGGGTGTCGTCTCGATGTTTTTAATTTCTTGTACATTACCTTCCTCGTCGCGTGCAAAGGTGTCATCTCGATGTCTCTAATTTCTTGTATCTTTTCTTCCTCGTCGCGAAGGGGTGTCGTCTCGATGTCTTTAATTTCTCGTACCTTACCTTCCATCGTCGCGTGCAGGAGTGTCGTCTCGATGTCTCTAAGTTCTCGTACCTTCTCTTCCTCGTCGCGAAGGGGTGTCGTCTCGATGTCTTTAATTTCTTGTACCTTACCTTCCTCGTCGCGTGCAGGGGTGTCGTCTCGATGTCTCTAATTTCTCGTATCTTTTCCTCTTTGTGGCGAAGGGGTGTCGTCTCGATGTCTTTAATTTCCCGTACCCTCTCTTCCTCGTCGCGTGGAGGGGTGTCGTCTGGATGTCTTTAATTTCTCGTACCTTCCCTTCCTCGTCGCGAAGGGGTGTCGTCTCGATGTCTTAAATTTCTCGTACCTTCCCTTAGTCGTCGTGTGGAGGGGTGGCGTCTCGATGTCTCTAATTTCTCGTATCTTTTCTTCTTTGTCGCGAAGGGGTGTCGTCTCGATGTCTTTAATTTCTCGTACCTTCTCTTCCTGGTCGCATGCAGGGGTGTCGTCTCGATGTCTCTAATTTCTCGTATCTTTTCTTCTTTGTCGCGAAGGGGTGTCGTCTCGATGTCTTTAATTTCTTGTACCTTACCTTCCTCGTCGCGTGCAGGGGTGTCGTCTTAATGTCTCTAATTTCTCGTATCTTTTCTTCTTTGTCGCGAAGGGGTGTCGTCTCGATGTCTTTAATTTCTCGTACCTTCTCTTCCTCGTCGCGTGCAGGGGTGTCGTCTCGATCTCTCTAATTTCTCGTATCTTTTCTTCTTTGTCGCGAAGAGGGGTCGTCTCGATGTCTTTAATTTCTCGTACCTTCCCTTCCTCGTCGCGTGCAGGGGTGTCGTCTCGATGTCTCTAATTTCTCGTATATTTTCTTCTTTGTCGCGAAGGGGTGTCGTCTCGATGTCTTTAATTTCTCGTACTTTCTCTTCCTCGTCGCATGCAGGGGGATCGTCTCGATGTCTCTAATTTCTCGTATTTTTCTTCTTTGTCGCGAAGGGGTGTCGTCTCGATGTCTTTAATTTCTCCTACCTTCTCTTCCTCGTCGCGTGCAGGGGTGTCGTCTCGATGTCTTTAATTTCTCGTATCTTTTCTTCTTTGTCGCGAAGGGGTGTCGTCGCGATGTCTTTAATTTCTCGTATCTTCTCTTCCTCGTCGCGTGCAGGGGTGTCGTCTCGATGTCTCTAATTTCTCGTATATTTTCTTCTTTGTCGCGAAGGGGTGTCGTCTCGATGTTTTTAATTTCTTGTACATTACCTTCCTCGTCGCGTGCAAAGGTGTCATCTCGATGTCTCTAATTTCTTGTATCTTTTCTTCCTCGTCGCGAAGGGGTGTCGTCTCGATGTCTTTAATTTCTCGTACCTTACCTTCCATCGTCGCGTGCAGGAGTGTCGTCTCGATGTCTCTAATTTCTCGTATCTTTTCTTCTTTGTCGCGAAGGGGTGTCGTCTCGATGTCTTTAATTTCTCGTACCTTCTCTTCCTCGTCGCATCGAGGGGTGTCGTCTCGATGTCTCTAATTTCTCGTACCTTCTATTCCTCGTCGCGAAGGGGTGTCGTCTCGATGTCTTTAATTTCTTGTAGTTTACCTTCCTCGTCGCGTGCAAGGGTGTCGTCTCGATATCTCTAATTTCTCGTATCTTTTCTTCTTTGTCGCGAAGGGGTGTCGTCTCGATGTCTTTAATTTCTCGTACCTTCTCTTCCTCGTCGCGAAGGGGTGTCGTCTCGAGGTCTTTAATTTCTCGTACCTTACCTTCCTCGTCGCGTGCAGGGGTGTCGTCTCGATGTCTCTAAGTTCTCGTACCTTCTCTTCCTCGTCGCGAAGGGGTGTCGTCTCGATGTCTTTAATTTCTCGTACCTTCCCTTCGTCGTCGCGTGGAGGGGTGGCGTCTCGATGTCTCTAATTTCTCGTATCTTTTCTTCTTTGTCGCGAAGGGGTGTCGTGTCGATGTCTTTAATTTCTCGTACCTTCTCTTCCTGGTCGCATGCAGGGGTGTCGTCTCGATGTCTCTAATTTCTCGTATCTTTTCTTCTTTGTCGCGAAGGGGTGTCGTCTCGATGTCTTTAATTTCTTGTACCTTACCTTCCTCGTCGCGTGCAGGGGTGTCGTCTTAATGTCTCTAATTTCTCGTATCTTTTCTTCTTTGTCGCGAAGGGGTGTCGTCTCGATGTCTTTAATTTCTCGTACCTTCTCTTCCTCGTCGCGTGCAGGGGTGTCGTCTCGATCTCTCTAATTTCTCGTATATTTTCTTCTTTGTCGCGAAGAGGGGTCGTCTCGATGTCTTTAATTTCTCGTACCTTCCCTTCCTCGTCGCGTGCAGGGGTGTCGTCTCGATGTCTCTAATTTCTCGTATATTTTCTTCTTTGTCGCGAAGGGGTGTCGTCTCGATGTCTTTAATTTCTCGTACCTTCTCTTCCTCGTCGCATGCAGGGGGATCGTCTCGATCTCTCTAATTTCTCGTATCTTTTCTTCTTTGTCGCGAAGGGGTGTCGTCTCGATGTCTTTAATTTCTGGTACCTTCCCTTTCTCGTCGCGTGGAGGGGTTGCGTCTCGATGTCTCTAATTTCTCGTATATTTTCTTCTTTGTCGCGAAGGGGTGTCGTCTCGATGTCTTTAATTTCTCGTACCTTACCTTCCTCGTCGCGTGCAGGTGTGTCGTCTCGATGTCTCTAATTTCTCGTATCTTTTCTTCTTTGTCGCGAAGGGGTGTCGTCTCGATGTCTTTAATTTCTCGTACCTTCTCTTCCTCGTCGCGTGCAGGGGTGTCGTCTCGATGTCTCTAATTTCTCGTATTTTTCTTCTTTGTCGCGAAGGGGTGTCGTCTCGATGTCTTTAATTTCTCCTACCTTCTCTTCCTCGTCGCGTGCAGGGGTGTCGTCTCGATGTCTTTAATTTCTCGTATCTTTTCTTCTTTGTCGCGAAGGGGTGTCGTCGCGATGTCTTTAATTTCTCGTATCTTCTCTTCCTCGTCGCGTGCAGGGGTGTCGTCTCGATGTCTCTAATTTCTCGTATCTTTTCTTCTTTGTCGCGAAGGGGTGCCCTCTCGATGTCTTCAATTTCTCGTATATGTTGTTCTTTGTCGCGGAGGGGATGTCGTCTCGATGTCATCTGCTGTGTCTGCAACAAAAACCTGTATACTGATGCCGGAGGCAAACAATGTTTAAAACTTTGATTCTTTTATTTGGGGCGTCAGCTTAGCGTCGATCTTGGAGATGTTTCACCAATGTTAAGGGAGAGACCAAATTACTACTCTATCGTAGTTAATTCCCAGCTTAAGTCCTTAGCCATTCGAGGAGAGGGAGAGGAGGACTCTTGACTATTGACAGGTCTCCTCAACGTGGTGGGCCTGTCAATGTCTGTGAGCCGGGACTGTGAGAACAGCGCTATCTTGCACTCGACTGTACGGGTTAACCCGCACTAAATCGCGCAAGCCAAACCAAACGATCTTCCTACATACGCCCACTTCAAAATGCGTCCGGCGTTACAGGGCCATTATCCAACATTGTAATGAAGATTTTCCAATGAAGATGTTCGCCTGAGCTCACATATTTAGTTCCTGCTGTAAAAAAATACACACAAAAAACTCATCTCCTCAGCACCACTGCGAATAATACATATTTCCTCTTCTATATGCCTAAAATAAAACAGAATTTCAATGAATAGAATCTATTTCCAAAGAACTTCCTATATTTGGTACGCATTGTCACAGAACTTTTTCCTTTACAGACTGCACCATGGTCGTTTCAAATCCAATATCTAGAAATACTTGTCGAGGGTCCTCTTACGTAATCAAATGTTGTCCATTCTATACATCGTTTTCAATCCTCTTATCAGATTGTTCATCACCCAAGTGACATTCTCATTAACTCTTACTATGGAGAAGCTTTTTACAGTGATATGTGGTTGCTCAAAAGTTTGAACAAAACACACAAATATTAAAACAGTACTCCCCACACGTGTTTTACTTGCTGACATCACAAACGCTGACGTTACTCAAGGTGTACAGGGACAATATAAAATAAGTCAGCAAGGTCCACAACGAGTCATAAATACAGGGTGGCGCAAAAGTCACGCATTAGTTTGAATCAGTAACAACTGATTCAAACTAATGCGTGACTTTTGCGGGATTGTTTGGCGAGTGCTTAATTAGCATATTTTCTGATTTTAACTGGCCTTCACGTTCACCAGATTTAACAGCTCCTGACTTTTTCCTTTGGGGTTATCTTAAGAAAAGGGTATATGTGAACAAGCCTACAACGATTCAAGAGCTTAAAAACAATATCAGACATGAAATCCAAGAACTAGAGCCAGTTATTCTAAGGAGTGTAATGGAAAATGCCCAAACTAGAGCTCGTCTTTGTGAGGCCGAAAATGGTGGTCATTTGAAAGATATTATTTTAAAAACTACTGCAACAAAATTACCAAGTAAATGTATTATTTATCAGAAAAGCCTAGTTTCTATTACCTAAACAAACAAATGCGCAACTTTTGCGCCACCATGTATAAGAATGCGTCTCCCAGAACGGATAAACCTTATGTCTAGATTACTTATTCTTATTTTGATTATAAACTATTACATAATTTTTAATCTATGATATGTCTAAAATGTAAGGTTTAAACTTAAATGGTGTTAAGAAGAAAGTGAAATTAAGCGGGATTAATTAAATGGTATATAATTATTATCGATAAAATTAAATGCAGATCTGAAATATTTTAATTTTAAACTCGAAAGTGTTTGCTATATTATGGCCTCTAAAATCCTTTCAAATATTCTAAAAACGCTGAAATATAGAAAATATTTACTAATTAATGTACAATATTTATTGTTAAAATTTAAACAAATAATCGGAGGAATCTTGATTTTCTCGAAAAGCTTAAACCAGCTTTTTTCATCGGTTTGTGTTAAAACAACATTAAACTAAACATAACCCACATCTGCCCACTTACGCCTAGGAGGTATTTTTCAAAATGTATACTGATGGGTTAAATCATTTAAAATCGAATGCTCTACATATACATATATTAATACATTAACATATACACTTTATATAGATATACATAAATATACAATTATTTAATGATTTTCAAAATGTAATATTACCTTCCTTTGTTTCGCCTTAAATTCTCTATTTTTCTACTTTTTTAAGTATTGTGTTTTACCTTCAGTCAATTAATATTCGTTCTTCATCCAACACTTGTATTTAATTTGTTCTCTCTGCTATCGTCTTAATATCTTACATGATTAACTAATCCTGTCAACCTTTTTTCCATCAAGAAGATGTATTCGACTGACGCCATCTTGAACGTTATAGTTTTCTAATGAAATAGTGTTTGCAATTCAGGTGTGTGAGTGAAATGCCGAATAAATATCTTCGTTATCAATTTCTCTCACGAACGCCGTAGTAATGTAAGGAACCGATTATGGTTGTGCACACATTCTGAGCATTGCTGAGTGTATCCCCTTGATTTTGCCAAAATGGGCAAAATAGAATTAAGAATCCACGCAATATTGGACCTCTCGTGTAGGGTTACCACAAAGTAAAGGATATAGGTAATCCCGGATATCAATGCTCCTATCTTAAAGATCGTGTAAGAACTAAATAGTTGCTATCGTTGTGTATAATGTACGATTCTTGTTTTTCATAATTTTCAACTGTAATGAATGTGTTTACCGTATTTTTGGGTCGTAGCTTTGCGTTTTCATGATGGATATGTTTGGAATATATGTTTAATGCATGAGCTGTAAAATAAAATAAAGTATATACTGACGGTGAAATACATTCTTGAAGTTGTAGAATTCATTGACACCTTATTCTACAAGATGAAGTGTTTCAGCTTAGATTAATATAAAAAAAATATTTGACTTCGAACAGAACTGTTTGTTTTACTCATTTTTATTAAACTATACTATTCGCCTTTGTTTTCTATTATTACAACGTTTTTGAGCCAGGTTTCATTCATTGTTTCAATTCATTCAGAGTGTATGTGTTCAAATTATTGATTCAGGATTTCAATAATTCATAAATGCATTGCTTCACTCATTCAGTTGGCGTCTCCTGCTCTTTCATTCATGTTCATCTATATTTATTCATGTTTGTAGCGACTGAATTCAGGTTACATCCTTTTGGGTTTTATTCGTTTCAATTATTCAACCGCTTAAGAAATATTTGACCTTTGGCGCGAAAATCTACCTGTATGAGTGTCAAATACGTCATCGATAAAGTTATTTTTATTTATTTATTTATTTTTTTTACATGATTCACCCCAAACAAGGCAGGACGCCACTGTTAACGTAAGGGGCTACTGAGAAAAAGGTGAAAGGGGAGAAGGATTGGTGGTTCAGCTTAAATTGGGATCTGAGCAGCGAGATGTCTGTTTACATTAGTTTTAAATTTCTGCATGTCAGTACTGTCGGGGAAACAGGGGGCAGGGAGGCAGTTCCAGAGGCCAGCAGCACGAGGAAAGAAGCTATTTGAGTAGAATGCTCTCCGGCATCTGGGGACCTCCACAGTGAATGAATGAGATTTAGTAGAATGTCGAGTTAGTCTAGTGAATTTACGTCGAGGGGGCACCAGAGTGGCCAACTCATCAGAGCATAATCCATTGAAGTATTTGTAAAACAAACACAAGGATGCCACATTGCTGCGATGGGACAGGGGCTGGGGCTTAGCTGACAGTGATGGACCTATTAGGTTGACTACTCTTTTTTGGACTTTGTCAAAGACTAGTAGATGATACACCAACACAGATGTGGCAACAATACTCCATGCATGGGCGAATGGTGGCTGTGTAGAGATACAGGATAATGTCAGGTGTAAGGAGTCCACTAGCACGGTAGAGGGAGCCAACCTTCTTTGTGGCAGCCTTGGCAATGTCTTCAATGTATGTGTTCCAATTCATGTTACCTGTGAAGGTTAGGCCAAGGAGTTTGAATGAGGAACTCTCAGGTAGGGTGTTATTTGCCATGACAATCGGTGGATGGAGAGGCTTCTTGTAGTTGTTGAAGGAAAGGAGCTTAGTCTTTGCGGCATTAAAAGTCACCAACCATTTATGGCCCCAATCCACTACAGCCTGGAGGTCATTTTCTAAGGATTCAGCCATTGCCTCAGATATGATCGCGTCTTTTTTGTCAACATGGTGAGAGTAAAGCGTGGTGTCGTCAGCAAATAAACCAATCTCAGACACTATGTCATCAGGGAGATCGTTTATATAGATCAGGAACAACAAAGGTCCAAGAATAGATCCCTGGGGCACACCGGCATTTATGTCATGTTGCTTAGATGAACGGCCATCGGGAACAACCTGGATTTTTCTTTTGTTTAGGAAGGATCTAATTATATTAAGTAGTTGCCCAGTAATACCGTATGAGCGTATTTTCAGGAGGAGCCCTTTATGCCATACCTTGTCAAAGGCCTTGGATATATCAAGCACTACTGCCCTAGCTTCACCTACCTTGTCGAAAGTATGATACATTATGTGGTTATTCCTGTGGAGGTGAAGGTTTTATCACTCTTTATTGCCTTGAATGTGTACAGCAAACACTTCGCTATCTTAGGCGGGGATGATCACCTCTTAAAAGCGTATTTCTCGCAGCGGTGACGTTGCTTGTCTTTCTCTGATATATCGTATTTTTTTCGTGGCAAGTGCTCGACTAAGTTTCATTCATTGGTTTTACGTGTAAAACATTTACAGAAAAATCTTGTCTATCTACACTTGCTACAAATAACTTTCACTTCTGTATGTATGTGCTAAAAAAACAAACAAAACTTCCACGAACAGAAATTATTTCTAAGAATTCTCCAGCAGTGATATAGAATACAGCTTACCATAAAATGGTCGTTTTGAAGTCGGATATTAACAACTATTTGTTGTCCCTTACTCTTAGGTAAGCAAGAAGCTACTGGAATCCGAAGTTGTATTACAATGTGTCATGAAAACAGCGACTTGATGCAAACGTTTTAAATAGCAGATGAGTTAACATAAGTACTAAAATACATTATGATGGATTAAACTCCGTATGTTAAGTATTTTAATATGAATTAAAAAACGACTTTCGTGTGATATTAAATATTCGCATTCTGGATTACTATAAATATTCTATTAATAGTAAATTAAATATAACTAGCGGGATCCGTGTAAATTACACGAAATGATGTTTTCAATACTAATTATCTTGTTCTTAACCTATACATGTTTGAAAAAAATATGATAAGATTTGACTTGTATATTTATCTTAAAAAATTAACATAAAACAATTTACCAAACTTCTAGTGAAAATAATATTTCGACGACTAAACCGTACTTTGTAAATGCATTAGATTAAATTAAATGTGGCTCCAATTCCTGAGTAGCATACAGTTTCGGAAAGTCACTGCTTTTGATGTTAGCGTAACCCACAAAATAACACAGACGCTATCGTATTAACATGCATTTCCCCGGTCGTCCCCTCCCTACCCCCCTTTAATGTAGAAAAACAAATCTTAGAGGTTGGTTGGGATCGAAATATAAGCCAGTCGCAAACAGTTGAGGCAAAGGGAAATATTTTGAATATTACGAAAATTAGGTGACTTGAATGTTTTTCAAAATCTAGGTGCGGCACGCATGCGCAGAGCTTTTAATGTAAGCGTGGCACATGAACACACATGCTATTGTATTGATATGTGCCTTCCCGGTCGTCTCCTCCCTACTTCCTCCCCCTTCTATGTAGAAATAAACATCTTAGAGGTTGGTTGGAATCGCGCCGACGTCAAAATTCTACGTTGCAAACAGTTGCACCAAAGGGAAATACTTGAAATATTACGAACATTAGGTAACTTGAATGTTTTTTTATAATCTAGGTGCGGCACGCATGCGCAGAACTTTAGATGTAAGCGTGACACACGAGCACACACGTTATTGTAGTAATATATAGAATCATGTGAAATCCAGGTTAAGACAAAAACACATACACTAAAAATGCACACACAGATATACGTGTGAAATGGTTACACGATCTAATTAATACAGATCTTGCGTTTGCCATTTTTCAAGTTAACGTTCCGATTGTAATTCATCAAATTTTAATAAAATCATTGTTACAAAGTTCAAATGAAGGGATCTTATTTTTGTCATTCTCCTGTTTTGATAACGTATACATCTGGGTTTTTTTTCAACTCTCCAATGCGTGTTCTTACCTTCCTCTTTTAACACCAATTTTCTTTCTACATATTCGTCATCATGTTTTCCCTATTTATTTAAGACCCCTCTGTCAAGGAATAAATCTGCCAGCCTTACATTAAGGAATAAATCTGCCAAATTGTGTAAAGGATATCGTAGGCTATTTGCAAAGCAGACGTCCGACGTATTGTTGCTTTTTTTATGGTATACTTTTTGTTTTTTTTTTCTTTAAGTATGCAACGCCAAACCTGACCGCGAATCAAACGTGGAGAAAGAAAGATGAGGCGAAGGGCAACGAATGCGCCGTCACGAATACAACCGTGTTCGATGCTTCGTTTATTTTCTTTTATTTTCTTACTTATTCTTTGTGGGAGACAAATGGAAATCTTTTGACCATTATAAAGGTTTTTATCCGCCATTTCCAATGCTTTTCTTGAAGGCTTATTTCCATCGTATGTTATCGGTAAACATTCCGACGTAATAGGATCCTGCGTTTTTTTTTACTTATTTAATGAGGTTTCTAAGTGTTGTATACTGCCTAGGTAACACCGCATGCTCGAAGAAGAAAACTTGCAACTTAGCACCTTACCTTTCTTAAGGGGTTTAGAATCTGAGTAACTGTTTGCAGCATTTGATCTTCTATTTGTTGTAAGTTCACAAAGGACACAGAGAAAATATGTACAATGATTATTTTTTTATTTAAAAGGTTTTTCTTCGTTTCTTCATGACACACGCACGGTTAGAAACTTGTCATTGTCAGTTCGTAGGTTCTCTAATAGACACAGAATCAAATCTTTTTGAAGGATTGTGTTTGTGTTAACATGCGTCTGTGTTCTACTACAGAAACACTACTATCAACTTCTGCTGTGCGTGGTTTACTGTACAAGGTGGTCTCCCTTTACCGTGCTAGTAAACTTTTCACACATAAATTATCCTATATCGCCCATGTATGGAGTATATTTGCCACATATGGGATGGTGCATCATCCACTAGTCTCTTCCTCTTAGACAAGCCCCCAAAAGAGTCGCCAACTTAATAGGTCCCTCACTATCCACCAAGCTCCAGCCCCTACCCACCGTCGCAATGTTGCTTTCTTGTGCCTGTTTTACAAGTTTACATAACTCGTTTGTGCTCTGATGAACTTGCTGC
The DNA here is from genome assembly GCA_963556195.1 of Sepiola atlantica. Taxonomy (NCBI): domain Eukaryota; kingdom Metazoa; phylum Mollusca; class Cephalopoda; order Sepiida; family Sepiolidae; genus Sepiola; species Sepiola atlantica. The sequence goes on along the minus strand of OY744528.1, from coordinate 10,517,627 downwards.
TCTGGTGCCCAAACTACGAAAATTCACTTAACCAACCCGACAATCTACCAAATCCCATCCATTTACCGTGGAGGCCCCCAGATAGCGAAGAGCTTTCTACTCCAAAACCTGATTTCCTCGTGCTGCTGGACTCTGGGACTCCCATCCTGACGGTTCTGACATGCCGAAATTTAAAACTAATGTAAAAAACATATCGCTGCACAGCTCCCAATTTAGGTTGACCCCCACCCCCTAAAAATTTCTCACCCTTTATTTCAGTAGCACGTTACGTCTACAGTGGCGGCCTGCCTTGTTTGGGGTGAACTACGTTAAAACAAAAATATCTTGAAGAAGAGTTAGCTCTTAGCAACTTTACCTTGTTAAGGGGGTTAACACCCGTTATGATATTGCTGTAATGTAAAACAAGCTACAATAAGATAACACGTACAATTATTACCTTTTGTTTTTAAATGTGTTTCCATGTTTGTTAATAATCCTCGCACGACAATAAATATGTTCATTGGTTCTTTCGCAGATAGACTTCAACTTGAATCTATTTGAAGGCTCGTTTTTATGTTTATATGCGTCGATGTGCAGCTAAAGGAAAGCGACTCTTGCCTGCGGTGTTCGTGGCATAATATAGACTTTTCGGTCTGTATGTATCTCGCTCTTTTTTCTCTTGTCTGTTTTCTTATACGTCATAATCACGTTGACACACCGGTTCCCGTTAGATCAGCGAAGTTAAGCGAGGTTTAACCTTGTCAGTATTACATGGGTGACTATTTGGGAATACCAGGTTATGTATGTTGTCTGGAAGGACGTGGGCTCGACCAGGTTCTATCATGCCCACTGGAAAGTTGTGACAGATAGATTATCTGCCTGACTCCCCGACAACGTCCCGTGACGTTATGGCATATAGATGAATGCCATTTTTCTCTGCTATCTGTATTACTGTCTGCCTATATTACTTACGTCACTATTAACGTCATAAACACTTTTGTTTCCAACCAAAAATATTTTATAATGAGACTTTAAGAATTATATCCAATTTATTTATCTTTTTAACAATACATTTCTTTGAAACAAAAAGGCCAAAGTTGGGTTGGGTGGGTTGGGGTCGTGTGCCATTCCCTTGGTCTATTCTCTAAACTAGTTCCAGTAACCAAAATACCTCATTCACGTTTTGGGCAGGTTACATAATATTAACCCCAATGTGTTATGACGTTTTTTTTATTTACAAAAAAAGTGTATGTACAAAATTCATTGGCCGTGGGGTGAGGGGTAACTAAAAAATAATAAATATGTTTGTTAGAAAGGCCCGTCCCAAATCTATATAAGTGTGAGCTGCTCAAAGTTTTCCAGTTTTTTTCAAGAGCCGAAAACAAGCGAGTCAGTTCCTAAGTGGGAAAGGGGGAGATATATGTGCTACTAGCTAAGAGACTTTGTTATCTGGGGTGGGGTCTGATAAGCATTTAGGTCGGCATACACCATGCCTAGGCAGGGAACAAATATTCATTCCATTCGCAAATCCAACCATATTATTCTGTCTAGTACCAGGGAGTGACGTCATCGAAATTCCCAACACAAGTATGTTTCAATGTGTTTAACAAAAGGATTCGTGTATTTTATTTGTAGTTCTGAGTTTGTTCTTATTCTCAGTAAACTAAATCGAATGGGGGGTGCTCTATTCTTCTCCTGACAGCCGTTTTCTCAAATAATGGACGTTGATAGTATCTCTCTACTCTTGTTATTTTTATGGTACGAGTTTGACAGAACTGCAATCTTTGGTTTCCTTTAGTAAGCGATTAACAGCAGAAATTCGTCTAGCTATAACCACTGTAAAGAATTTCCATTTCTTTATATTTGTTCTTTAAACTAAACACAGCATACATAAACAACTTTACTTTCATAGAAATGTACATCTGTGATATACAATATTATGAGAGTGCTTCCCAGCTGACTACAATATTGCTCTTTCAAGTCTAATGCTTAAAATATTTTATCAGTCCGCCCGCATATATGATCACATTCTTACCATTCCAAATATCGTTTAAAATCCAGTGTACGCGTTGTTAATCACAACGCGACAATCACATGAACTCTTACCCTTCAGTGGGATGTAGGCATTGATAACCGATGACACAGTATTAAAATATATGCTTAATTAGATGCTTACTCTCTCATTGTGTAACACTTGGCAGTTCACTACTCTTTCAAATGATTTCCGACTACAAACGGTAAGTTATGTTATAGGCCGTGTTTACAATAGCCCTTTTCCTGCGCATCGAAATATATAATTAGATTTAGATGAATCTTCTGTCTCTAGAAAAAAGAAATTAAAAATAATATAGACAGTTACAGTTAAGACTTTCGCGCGGAAATAAAAAATATCCGCTCAATAAGGGAGTTTTAACTTATAAATATGTTAATGGTTGAGAGTAAATAAACTATATTGTTTTTAGCTAATTGTTACTCATGCTGAGATATCTCGTATTTTTATAATTATTTCTTTTTAAAAAAAGCAAGTTATATCTCGTATTTTTATAATTATTTCTTCTTTGAAAAAAGCAAGTTATATCTCGTATGTTTATAATTATTTATTTTTTGAAAAGGGGTAGTAAGATCTCGTATTTTCATAATTATTTCTTTTTTGAAAAAAGCAAGTTATATCTCGTATTTTTATAATTATTTCTTTTTTGAAAAAAGCAAGTTATATCTCGTATTTTTATAATTATTTCTTTTTTGAAAAAAGCAAGTTATATCTCGTATTTTTATGATCATTCTTTTTTTGAAAAAAGCAATTTATATCTCGTATCTTTATAATTATTTCTTTTTTGAAAAAAGCAAGTCATGTCTCGTATTTTTATAATTATTTATTTTTTGAAAAAGGGAAGTTACATCTCGTATTTTCATAATTATTTCTTTTTTGAAAAAAAGCAATTTATATCTCGTACTTTTATAATCATTTCTTTTTTGAAAAAAGCAAGTTATATCTCGTATTTTTATAATTATTTATTTTTTCAAAAAAAGCAAGTTATATCTCGTATTTTTATAATTATTTATTTTTTCAAAAAAAGCAAATTTTATCTTGTATTTTTATAATTATTTCTTTTTTGAAAAAAGCAATTTAGATCTCGTATTTTCATAATTATTTCTTTTTTGAAAAAAGCAATTTAGATCTCGTATTTTCATAATTATTTCTTTTTTGAAAAAAGCAAGTTATATCTCGTATTTTTATAATTATTTATTTTTTCAAAAAAAGCAAGTTATATCTCGTATGTTTATAATTATTTATTTTTTCAAAAAAAGCAAATTTTATCTTGTATTTTTATAATTATTTCTTTTTTGAAAAAAGCAATTTAGATCTCGTATTTTCATAATTATTTCTTTTTTTAAAAAAGCAAGTTATATCGCGTATTTTTATAATTATTTCTTTTTTCAAAAAAAGCAAGTTATATCTCGTATTTTAATTTTTTTTTAAATGCAGATCGAGTAGTGTAAGCCTTTTCCAGGAAGGTCGGAAATATCTCGTATTATTGATATTTCCATTAAGTTACAAGATGTCTCGGATTTCGATTGTAATCTTTTTAAGAAAGTCACATCTCGTATTATGGGCAGTTTTTAGAACGGGCAACATATTTCAGTTTTCGATTATTGTTATTTTCTTAAAGAAATGCAAGAAAATATATCGTATTGTTTTTATTGATATTTTAAAGAAAATCACAATATATCTGGTATTACGAATATTGTAGTTTATAAAAAATGCAGGAAATATCTCGTATTTTGAAACGCAATTGTTTGTTTGTTGTTTTGAGAAAAGCGTGAATACATTCAGCTACTTATTCAAGTTTACATTTTCCTCTTTCAGTACTGATTTTCAGAGGCTTACTCAAACCCAAATGGAGCGTACTACTGTATTTCATTTTAACGGAATATACCTTCTATTCTCAGAACAATAGAATACAATTCTTCAAACTATAGAATTTCTCACTACTCTTCGGCTGCATTTTTCAACTATAAACATGCATGATGTGTTTTTGTTTTTTTTACTTTCATTCTAATGAATAATTTTGGCATAATATAAATTGTGTAAATTACTGAACATAAACACTATATTTACTGTTTTTTTATAAAACTTACTTGTATAGTCCAAACTTCTACACAGTGATCTAATGTGTGCGACCGTGTTTCATTATATATTTCGAGGAAGTACCTCTTTATCAAATGGTAGATGTTTTAAATCTCGTGAAATACGTTCTGAACGGAAACATTGTTGTGTAGTCATACCACAGTCAATATCAATAATAATGTCAATGTCATATATATATATATATATATATATATATATATATATATATATATATATATATATATATATATATATATATATATATATATGTGTGTGTAAAAAATAAAGCCTTTATAGAATGTTTGGGAAACGACCGTAGGCCGTACTAGACTTGATGTTCTAATTCTGTGAACAATTGGATTGTTCTAATTCATTAAATCCTCTTATATATATATATATATATATATATATATATATATATATATATATATATATATATATATATATATATATATATATATGCTGGGGTGAATATGTGCCCAGTTATTAAATACTCTGACGAGTGAATTTAATGTTTTTACCATGTCTCTTCAGTTGTCAACAAAACTCAGACTTTTCTAATACTGTGTTTTAATTAGATTTGTCACGCCATAAAAAAATCGAAAGAGGAAGAAAAAACGACAAATTTCGGTTATTCTTGTAACCGTAACAACATATGTATTTAGAGACGCACCATCAAATATTAAAGAAAAACATACAAATAAAGGAAATGTGAGACATTAAAAGCAGAAAAAATATATAATGAACACATGAGGGAAATAGAGGAAAATACGAAATGTAATTGAGAAAATAAGAAAAATAGGACGAATACAATTACTATGACTACAAAAAACATTATTGGTAGAGATACTATTGGTACTACAACTACGCACTCTACTACAACTGCTTCTACTACTAATTATAATAAAAAGACTAATAAAAGAAGAAGAAAGAGAAGAAGAAAAAGAAGAAGAGGATGAAGAAGAAGAAGAAGTAAAAGACAAAGAGGAGTAACATGTAAAATAGTACAAAATATATATCTATTGAAAAAAAAAGAAGAATGAGAAGAAGAAGAAGAAGAAGAAGACAAAGAAGAGGAGGAGCAGGAGGAGGAGGAGGAAGAATGATAAGAAGACAAATACAAAGAAGAGGAGGTAGAGGAAGAATATAATAATAAGAAGAATAAGAAGAAGAAAGAGAAGAAGAATACAAAGAAGAAGAAGGCAAAGAATAAGAAGACAAAGAAGAACATGTGAAATAGTACACAATATATTCGACTAAAAAAAGAAGAAAGAGAAGAAGGCAAAGAAGAAGAAGAAATAAAAAAAAGAATATATAATATAGGAATTAGTTCAAGAGATAAAAGATGAGAAAAAAAACAAGGAGTTACATATCTTTAATCCATGGGTTTTCAAAGACAAACTCTTCTGATGTTTTAATAAATATTGTATCTATACAATTTCTATTCTCATCATTCATCTCTCTCCTTCTCTCTCTCTCTCTGTCTCTCTCTCTCTCTTTCTCTCTCTCTATATATATATACATATATATGTATATATATATATATATGTATATGTATATATATGTATATATATATATGTATATATATATATATATATGTATATATATACATATATATATGTATATATATATGTATATATATATACATATATATATATGTGTATATATATATATACATATATATACATATATATATATATGTATATATATATATATATATGTATATATATATATATATATATGTATATATATATATATATATGTATATATATATATATATATATATATATATATATATATATATGTAATTGATGTGCTTTATCTACATAAATCGTGACTCCGATTTTATATTGAATATACTTGTTTAAATATACTTATTACAATACTGGTATGCGTGCAATAAAAGAAACAATAAATGGAATCGAAATTCAGATCGATATCCATTAAAATAAAGTGATCGTAGTTTATTTCTGACAACAGATCAATGGGAATGCACTTTATCTGTCAACCAGACTTGAATTTTTATTACGGAAAATATAGATGAGACCAGTTGGATTATCCGTCTCAACTCCATCCAACTCCTGCCCTCTTCACCGATTAACTGTCATATTGACAATCATATGACATCACTAAAGAGTGACGTCATATGAGTTCGTGTCACAATCCTCGCTCCGATTACCTTGATTTAAATAGTAACTTATCTGTTAAATGTTTTTCTTTATAGTGCTGTTTTGTTTCTCTCTTTTTAAATGTAGCGTAATAAAACAACACCCATCGTTGAATGTAGTTATTGTTATTATAATACGTATAACCGTTACCCTCTATATATTAACACATACCTATATTCGATCTTCTACTTCGAAAGAAATGCAACGCTCGTTTACCTGGAGTTATTGCTTCGTTCATCTAGACTCGTACATCTAAACATATGCAAAGATTAGAAAGGAAGACAAGAGGTTATATTACGATACGTGCAGCCAAATGTAATTGTACAGATTGCGTGTGCGCGAATGAGAAATGAGCGATTATGGAGACGAATGAAACTAGCTACAGGAATAGTAGCAGAAACTCGCTATGAGGCGACCTGATAACAGAAGATATTGTTGTTTGGAAGAAACAGCTTACCTTGTGGGCTAGTATATATATATATATATATATATATATATATATATATATATATATATATATATATATATATAGAGAGAGAGAGAGAGAGAGAGAGAGAGAGATAGAAGAAAAAAGAGTGATAAATATGAGACGATTGTCCAAATTTATTTCAAATTTCAATTGTTCAATGCAAGGTGTATTCAGTAATAAACTAGTGTTTATTATTCTTTCCTTAAGCCAAGGCTTTTCAAAGATCGAAATCTTATCATCAGAGGAGAAATACAGATGGATAAGTTGGCTTTCGAAAAAAACAAAGTTCAAATATTTGAAAAATATGAAAATTAGTAATAAAAAAATATTTTTGTTAAAAAAACGCAGTGAATGAAAGGAAAAGTTCCGTGAAAAATATATGCAGATTGTCCGGGTGGTAAATTTCCGTTGAAAAGAAGTCTGATAAGGTAAAGGTAAAGGTCGCATAGCCTGGACGCGCACGAGTGTCGTTGCCGACATCGCACACTACTCATGGCCGTAGCGGCGGCGAGTTGTTAAGAATCACCGTGTCTAGGGCACAGCATATGGAAGGCGGAGCCCATCCCTCTCCTTCCGCTGCCTTGAACCTTACATATATATAATATATATATATATATATATATATATATATATATATATATATATATATATATATATATATATATATATATATGAAGTAATCCAACAAAAGATATAAGCGTCAACTAATATCTTATAATTAGTGAAACATCCGGATAAAAACTGAAGCTCAATATACTTGATAGAACATTAATATTATAATATATAATGAAGTAATAGAATAAGGTGTCAATCAAATTTTACTGGAATTCAAAGTTCATACAAAGTATCTATAAGTCCTTAGCTCATGAGTTTTCAAAGATGATTCTTCTCTTCAGAGGACCATTAGCTAAGGACTTAAGGATACTTGTCTTGAACTTTGAATTCTAATAAAATTTAATTGACACCTTATTTTATTACTTCATTTTATATATATATATATATATATATATATATATATATATATATATATATATATATATATGTATATTTCCCCGGCTGTTTTACTGATGTAATACTTAATTCCAGTCTCCAGACAATGTCGGTTCATCATGGGAAAATACACACCGTTTCAGGACCTTTCTCTCGACGTTTTTTTTGCGTATCGGACCCCCTCACTGATGTGATTATCTAAATCGAATTTCAATCTAACTGTTCAATTAAATCAAAACTCATGACTTTTCAACAACTTAGCGTCTCACGTGTCGTTTGATGATTCAGCGTCTCGTCTGTGTTTGTTTATGTTTTTAACGGCTGGGCGTCTTACGTCTTTGTTGTATGAAATGCTCTCTTATAGCGAAGAGAACTTTTTTTATAAATAAATAAATTAAAATAAATAAAATAAATAATTAAATAAATAAATAAAATAAATATTAATAAATACTTAAATAAATACCATTCCTAAATTATCCAAATGGTTCAAGGGAGATGATTCATAAAAAAATGTTTTCCTCTCACAAAGATAGTTATCCAGTAGACACTTTCTATTATATCACCATGTGATATTCCTTTTCGCCCAGAGCCACCTTTTTTCTAAAGTTTTCAATCTCCCTCTGTCGTCTGTTTTTCTTGACTGATTTTTTAGTAGATTTCCCTTTTTCACCATACAATGCCATACAAATCCGGTATATAAGATGACGACATTTTTCCAACAGTTAATCATATTTCTTTCTATCTAATTATTTATGTATTGCATTGCTTATTGTATGGTCAAGTATGCACAATTCTTCCGAACTGTGGCCGGTG
>OY744528.1:10471579-10504079 GCA_963556195.1 Sepiola atlantica | reverse complement strand
TATTGAATAGTGATATCTCTATGCTGATAGGTCCCGATTATAAAGGACGAAACGTACATAGATAATAAACAAAACAAATGTCATATATATATATATATATATATATATATATATATATATATATATATATATATATATATATATATATATATATATATATGAGAAGAATGTTGTAGTTCGCTTGGAGCATTGTGTATAGTGTAGGAATAATATTATTTTTGAAGGCGATAACAATGCGTTGTTAAAGTGACACATACGACACGTGGAATCGAAAAACAAAACAAAGTGACAATATTGAAAAGTCAATAATTTTCAAATATTTTTTTTTTATTTACCAGTGTATCGTGACCGTGGTGTTGGGTTGGAGTGTGTCTTTTCATTATTATTATTTTTTTTTTAATTTTCGAGGGTATCCCTCATCTTCAGACAGTGGTAGTATTTATTTTATTCTGAAGATAGGGGATACCCTCGAAAATTAAAAAAAAAATAATAATAATGAAAAGACACACTCCAACCCAACACCACGGTCACGATACACTGGTAAATAAAAAAAAAATATTTGAAAATTATTGACTTTTCAATATTGTCACTTTGTTTTGTTTTTCGATTCCACGTGTCGTATGTGTCACTTTAACAACGCATTGTTATCGCCTTCAAAAATAATATTATTCTATATATATATATATATATATATATATATATATATATATAAGTGTTTAAGGTTCATATTTTTTTTTAAAAGAATCTATTGTTAAATTTAAGAAGGAATAGGTAAAATAAATACCTTTTGAAGCATTAAGATGCGATATCTTAATGTTTCAAAAGGTATTTATTTTACCTATTCCTTATATATATATATATATATATATATATATATATATATATATATATATATATATATTGTGTGTATTTAGGCAGCATATTTTCATTTAGACAAACATTATTAAATAACAGGGAGTGGTTTTGTTTGATGCGACTTTTTTTTCTTTTTTCAATTTTCCGAATTGTTCATCTAATGTTTCGGTCAAATTGGTATAAATATGATATATGGCTTTCTTGAAAGAAAAAAAGAATGGAACAAGAAACCCATGGATCATATTAATATCAATTTGACCGAAACATTAGATGAACAATTCGGAAAATTGAAAAAATAAAAAAGTCGCATCAAACAAAACTACTTCGTGTTATTTAATAATGTTTGCCTATATATATATATATATATATATATATATATATTATAATTTTATATCTTCACATAAAATGTTATAAAGAGATATAATATTTTATTTGTCGTTTTCCAGTATTTACTTTAACAGTGCTGGATACGTGAGTATATCTAGGTAGTAAATTATGAATATATACTTATGGCAAGTAGGCTACACAGAGTCTGTTGCGTTTCATTCACGTAGAGAATCGGCAGGCTAATGGTTTTACTGCGAGTATATTATATATATATATATATATATATATATATATATATATATGATAATTTTTTAAATTATTTACACAGACATGTACAAAATGTGCGACACTGGCATGTCGATGTTATTGATCAACAGTTACTATAAACTGAGATTTCATCAGGCAGAGTTAGAATCCGATTCTAACCTCAGATTATATTTGGAGAGAGCCTCCAACTATGATCTGTCGTTAAGATCGGATTCTAACTCTGCCTGATGAGATCTCAGTTTATAGTAACGGTCGATCGATAACATCGACATGCCAGTGTCGCAGATTTTGTACATGCCTGTGTAAATAATAATACAAAAAATGATCATATATATATATATATATATATATATATATATATATATATATATATATATATATATATATAGAGAGAGATAGAAGAAAAAAGATTGATAAATATGCGACGATTGTCCAAATTTATTTCAAATTTCAATTGTTCAATGCAAGGTTGTCAGTAATAAACTAGTGTTTATTTTCCTTTCCTTAAGCCAAGGCTTTTCAAAGATCGGAATCTTATCATCAGAGGAGAAATACAGATGGATAAGTTGGCTTTCGAAAAAACCAAAGTTCAAATATTTGAAAAATATGAGAATTATTTTTAAAAATTATTAAAATAATTTTTGTCAAAAAACGTACTGAATGAAAAGAAAATTTCGTGAAAAAGGAATACAGTTGTCCGGGTGGTGAGTTTCCGTTGAAAAGGTTCGGTGAAATTGTAGAAAGTGAATAAAAACACTTTGCATGGGAGCAGGTTGGAAAAGGTGCTCAAAAGTAGATAAGTCCAGATGTACTTAAAAGAGGCTTTGAAGAGGAAAACAGGCCATTTTTTGATTTTCTTCCGGGCCTAGAAAAAACGGTAGGATCTCATACAAGGATTAACTCAGAATGAGAGAAAGCCAAAGTTGATGACAGTTTCAGATTTGGGGTCAGGATGGGGGGGGGGGTTAGGAGGTGCGGGGTAGTTTAAAAAGTCGCTTTGTGAATTTGGGGGAAAAATAAAAGTAGGACGGGTTGGCATGGGGATGTAGATAAAGTGACAGGTGGGTTAAGGGTGCGGGCTAGCGGTAGGGTGTAGGTTTTGGGGGTGGGGTTAATCTTAAATGGTGAATAGGTATGGAAAAAGTTGATTCTAAAAATAGAAGTAAAATGTGAGCTTCCAAATATATCAGGCGGCTAAGGGCAGATTGAATTGTAGTTATCAGATATGTTTAAGGAATAAAGTAGAATCATTGAATATAGGAATGTGAGAGAGTGGATGATTAAAATTAAAAATTAAAGGATTAAATTTAAATTTAAAAAGCTAGGGAATAGTTAATAAAGAATTTATTTATTTATTTTTAATTTAAAACCAAATTAAGGGTTAGATGAATAATTTGGAGGGACATTAAATGGCCAAAGAGATAAGGGGGGGGGAAAATAATGGGGAGGGGGGAAATAGATTAATGGGAAAAGGGTTAGTGAAATTTACAGGTCAAGTCTGTTCTACTCAGGTATATTGAAATTTAGGAGAGGGGAACAATGTAAGGGATAAGGAAAGATTGTTAGAAACAATTTGTTTCGATTTCTAGTAATAGGGGTGGAGTTGGGTTGGTTCAATCAAAAATTTGAGTGCAGTGTCAATTTTATAATCTGTGGTTTAAATGGTGAGTGAGTCGTAACAGGGTAACAATTAACAGTTACAGTTTAAATTTAATTAGAAATATAAGGGAAACTTGCAAGGGGTCCCACTTTTCCCCTCAACAATCCCCATCAACAACCCCCTCCACTAAATAATACTCTCCACACTGACCAACAACTACCACCAACTAATAATGGATCCGATCTCATTCCCCAAGACACCCTACCGTCCCCAACTATTAACCCTAACTTAAACGTTGACTTGAATCCGACCATACAAACCGTAAGCACCCCTAATAATATAAACAACTCAAATAATACAACAATAACCCCCCATAAAATTCATACCTATATTGGTGCCAGTGCTTTCCCCATAAAGACTCGAATCTCTAACCATATCTACTCTTTTAAACACAATAGTAATGGTACCACTAGCACCTCTCTTTCCAACCTAATAAAAAACTTTCACATCAAAAATACCCCCTACTCCCTAAGTTGGTCTATATTAAAAAAGTCAAACTCATATACTCCTGGTTCTGCATTCTGCCAACTATGCACCTTGGAAACTTATATGATAGCTACAGCACACAAGAACTTAAATGTCATTAACTCCAAAAATGAACTTATTTCAAATTGCAGACACAAACGAAAATTTAAATACATTAATTTCATCACTCCCTCTGACACTCCTCCTCCCAACCAATAACTCCCCCCATTCTTTAACATCTGACAAATCTCTAAACCATATCCCAGGGGAACCTTGTAACTTCCATTCTTAACAACCCTATTCTCACTAATTAACCCTCCCAATAAATTCTTCATCACCATTACACCTAATAACCACATTTACCCGGAAAACTATCAGTAGATTAAACTAACATTACTCCTCCAACTTTCCACCGATCATTAACATACCTAATATCTAGACTTATATACCTCTCCTGCAATATAGCTCCTTTTTATCCTTTTGCTTCAGCTCCACTCCTAACCCCTTATATTTATCTCATTGTTTCTCCTATCCGTAATCCCACCTACAAACTCACTCTTGGCCTCTCTTTTCCCCCCCTTATTATCCCCTACACTTCCACTATATCGTCCTTATATTTAGACTCTTCCTATTTGCAACATATTCCCCTGTAACTTCTTTTCGTTATCATTTTAACTACGACATTTGAATTCCCCTCCAATTGGGTCCATTAATACCCCCCATAATTCTCATCAGCTCTCTAACTCACTAGCTTCAAAACGCAGGTCTGCTTAATTTTTCAATCTAACCCTGGCCCATAACACTTATATTATATAAACTGTTACTAGCACTTCTGCTCTACCTCCTTAATAGCCTCCATAACCCCCTTTGTGTAATCTTTTTAACTATTTTGATTGATTCGAACTAGTTACATAACTACTTATTTTGGCCCATTCTTGAATAATCCTAATCCCTCTAAATACTCGCGAGCCACTTTCTATCGGCCTATTCTCTCTTTGTTCAACTTATCTTATCTTGGACCAATTTCCCCCCCCCCCCAAATCATATGTTCATACTACTTGGAAACCCCTTGCAAGTTTCCCTTATATTTCTAATTAAATTTAAACTGTAACTGTTAATTGTTACCCTGTTACGACTCACTCACCATTTAAACCACAGATTATAAAATTGACACTGCACTCAAATTTTTGATTGAACCAACCCAACTCCACCCCTATTACTAGAAATCGAAACAAATTGTTTCTAACAATCTTTCCTTATCCCTTACATTGTTCCCCTCTCCTAAATTTCAATATACCTGAGTAGAACAGACTTGACCTGTAAATTTCACTAACCCTTTTCCCATTAATCTATTTCCCCCCTCCCCATTATTTTCCCCCCCCTTATCTCTTTGGCCATTTAATGTCCCTCCAAATTATTCATCTAACCCTTAATTTGGTTTTAAATTAAAAATAAATAAATAAATTCTTTATTAACTATTCCCTAGCTTTTTAAATTTAAATTTAATCCTTTAATTTTTAATTTTAATCATCCACTCTCTCACATTCCTATATTCAATGATTCTACTTTATTCCTTAAACATATCTGATAACTACAATTCAATCTGCCCTTAGCCGCCTGATATATTTGGAAGCTCACATTTTACTTCTATTTTTAGAATCAACTTTTTCCATACCTATTCACCATTTAAGATTAACCCCACCCCCAAAACCTACACCCTACCGCTAGCCCGCACCCTTAACCCACCTGTCACTTTATCTACATCCCCATGCCAACCCGTCCTACTTTTATTTTTCCCCCAAATTCACAAAGCGACTTTTTAAACTACCCCGCACCTCCTAACCCCCCCCCCCCCCATCCTGACCCCAAATCTGAAACTGTCATCAACTTTGGCTTTCTCTCATTCTGAGTTAATCCTTGTATGAGATCCTACCGTTTTTTCTAGGCCCGGAAGAAAATCAAAAAATGGCCTGTTTTCCTCTTCAAAGCCTCTTTTAAGTACATCTGGACTTATCTACTTTTGAGCACCTTTTCCAACCTGCTCCCATGCAAAGTGTTTTTATTCACTTTCTACAATTTCACCGAACCTTTTCAACGGAAACTCACCACCCGGACAACTGTATTCCTTTTTCACGAAATTTTCTTTTCATTCAGTACGTTTTTTGACAAAAATTATTTTAATAATTTTTAAAAATAATTCTCATATTTTTCAAATATTTGAACTTTGGTTTTTTCGAAAGCCAACTTATCCATCTGTATTTCTCCTCTGATGATAAGATTCCGATCTTTGAAAAGCCTTGGCTTAAGGAAAGGAAAATAAACACTAGTTTATTACTGACAACCTTGCATTGAACAATTGAAATTTGAAATAAATTTGGACAATCGTCGCATATTTATCAATCTTTTTTCTTCTATCTCTACTATTGCTCTATCTCGTATATTGAGCTTATCCTTTTCACAATAGGTTCCATCTACTAAAAGTTTTCACTTTGGTTTATTTTGATCCTATATATATATATATATATATATAGTCTTACGGGTAACATAGTATTATTATTATCATTATTGTTTATTCATGTATATATTAGTGAAATATAAGCTAGAAGAGTGAAAACGGAAGAGACACAGAGCGAAGACAATGGCACTTCATTTAACGTCTTTTTTTCATTTCTTCAGTTAGGTTTGGTTGGATGTTTTATTTATTTATCATTAATCAACAAATTTACGGTTACAATTGGTATGAATAAAACAATATAGTAATAAACTAACAAATTAATCAAATAATAAATGAATTAATAAAATAACAAATACATTAATAAAATAATAAATGAATTAATAAAATAATAAATAAATTGATGAAATAATAAATAAATTAATTAAATAATAAATAAATTAATAAAAGTATAAATTAATTAATAAAAAAATAATTGAATTAATAAAATAACAAATATATTGATAAAATAATCAATTAATTAATAAAATAATCAATTAATAACATAGTAAATAAATAAAATAATAAATAAATAATTAAAATAATAAATTCATGAATTATATAATAAATCAATTAATATAATAATAAAGAAATTAATAAAACAATACATTAATTATTAAAATGATAAATTAATTAATAAAATAATAAACGCATTAATAAAATAATAAATAAATTAATAAAATAATAAATAAATTAATAAAATCATAAACATATCAATACAATAATAAATAAATTAATAAAATAATTAATTAATTAATAAATAATAAATATATTAATAAAACAATAAATAAGTTAATAAAAAATACATAAATTAATAAAATAATAAATAAATTAATAAACAACACAATAAATAAATAAAGAAAATAATAACTAAATTAAAAAAATAATAAATTAATTAATAAAATAATAAAGTAATTAATAAAATAATAAATAAATTAAAAAAATAATTAATTAATTAATATAATAATAAATAAATGTAAAAAATAATAAATTAATTAATAAAATAATGAATAAATTAATAAAATAATGAATAAATTATAAAAATAATAAATTAAGTAATAAATTAATAAACACATTAATAAAATAATTAATTAATTAAAAAAATAATAAATTAATTAATAAAATAATAAATAAATTAATAAAATAATAAATAAATTTAAAAAAATAATAAATTAATTAATGAATTAATAAATACATTTAAAAAAATAATAAATTAATTAATAAATTAATAAATAAATTAATAAGGTTATGTGTTCTCCAGGTGGAAGTTTCTTCTAAATACATCCTGTTCGTTGGAATTTCCTCTGATGCTAATTGCGTGGAGATTGAATGGATGTTCTTTCCATGTCTTATAGAAACACGTGTTCTGGCTGTTTACCATCTTACTAGGAGAAACTAGCGATGAAGCTTAGTCGAACATCTTCCATGGAAATAATGATGAAGTTCGGAAAGTTTTGCAACGTCTCTTCTGTAGTGAAAAATAGAGATCGTCCCTAATTAGATTGCGAAGTGCTTTCTTACTACTCTTTTAAGGCGGGAAACATTGCTTTGAGTAGCAACTCTCCACATCTTCCTGACTCTTATACAGGTATGCCGTGTCAGAAAGATCTGCAAAACACAGCTTACAAACAAAAATAAAATAACTGCCATTAACCAACTTGCAATGCCAGTAATTACGTACAGCTTTGGCATCATTGATTGGCCTCAACAAACCATCAACAGGCTAGATGTAAAGACTCGAAAAATGTTAACCCTCCATAGGGTCATCTATAGAAATCAGTGTCTGCCAAGACTGTACTTGCCCAGAAGAGAGGGAGGATTGGGTCTATCAGAGATAAACCACCAGCACAGAGCCACTATTGTCAGCATTGGCCAGTACCTAAGAAGCTCCTTAAACCCCAGCCTAGCAATGGTACGTGAACACCAAGATTCAAGAGCCAGCAAAACAAATTCAATCACAAAGTTGGCCAAGCATTTTGGACAAAACTGTCATATAGATGAGGCAGAAACACCAAACAATCCTGCCACAGAGATAGCCCAAAAGAGCCGCAAGAGATACACCCAGACTTTTAAGAACAGGTGCATTGATGATGGGTCAGGACAGAAACGTGCCACATACTTCCTCGATGAACTATCCAAGGACTATATTGATAAGGAAGGGTCCTTGGACTGGCTAAGAAGACGAGCCCTCCACTACGACTAGGAGAGGCTTATAATGGCCGCACAAGACCAGGGCCTGATGACAAATGCGTTTAAAAAGATGGCTGGTCTCAGTCAGGACAACAAGTGCAGGTTTTGCCACACTGAAGTGGAGAGTGTGAGCCACCTGATATCGAGTTGCAAAATCATGTTGGCAGATGACTCCTATACAACACGACATAATGGAGTGTGCAGGTACCTCCACTGGACCATCTGTAAGAAACTGAATATCAGATGTAGCAGCAGGCACTGGGAACATCTACCTGATAGAACTGTGGGGAATGAGACATACACCATCCATTATGACCATGAAATCCCCACAGCTACCTATCTGGAAAACGCAGCTGTCAAACCTGACATTGTAATATGGAACAAGAGAGAGAGAGTGGCAACTTTGGTTGAGGTCAGTGTCCCTAATGATGGGGGCCTAAATAGAGCTGAAAGGGAGAAAATAACAAAATATCAGGGTCTAATGTATGATATGAAAAGAAACTGGAACCTCAAAGAGATCTCTATCATTCCAGTTATCATAGGAGCCACTGGACTCATGAAGAAGAACTTGAAAAAGTATTTAGCAAGTATACCTGGTGAACCAAGTGCAAGAGAAATCCAGACAACTGCACTCAAGGGAACGGCCAGAATCCTGAAAAGAGCTCTCGGTTGGAGTCTGTAAATAGCGGGTGATCGTATGGCATTTGGAAGAATGACCCGTCCCCAGCAAATGAATGAAAAGAAAAATATAAAAAAAGTAGAACATGGCATCAAGATTCAGAAGCTAGCAATTTTAGCAACAGTTTGGTTATGTCTTCTGGTTCACTGAAATAAAATGAACAATTTAAAATGATGATTTAATGCACGACGCAATGAGAACATGAAACACATTCATGAAATAATTATTTCATCAAACGACTTGATTAAAACTGTCTATAATAAAATAGTCTGCTTGAAAAACTGATTTATACATGAGAATTTGATAAAGCATATCATAGTCAGAAATGACTCTCTATTCAACAGCTTTAAATGTTTCCGAATTCATTATAAATTTCGAAGCGAAACGAATTTAATTTATTTTTAACTATTAAAGAAAGGTTTACATAGCTGAGTTGTTTTCGGAGAAACGGAAATGCATTCTTGGGTATTTACTTTTGTAAGTGTTACACCGGCCGTTCTTACACAGGAGAAACAACACCGGTTGTCACTATAAATAGTGCGAGACACCAGAAGACAAAACACAGTCTTGTAACTGTCTAGCCAAGAGCTAGTCACTTTCTTACTTTGTTAATACACTTGTTAAACCAACCCTCGATTTGACTTCCTTTATATATTATTTACTGTGGAACAACTTCACAACAGTAAGTAAACTATTTTTAAATATGATCATGACATTTTTAGTACCTTATTTGATTGTAATGCCAGTTCGAATAAATAATTAAGAAACTGGCTGAAGAGTGATGAATCTGATTTAAACCTAAGGTTCTTTTTTACCAGGCGTCGTTTGTTTGCGAAACCTTTGGTAGCATCTGTGTGAATGTATTAGTTCTTAGTAAATGCTTTATTAAGTACTAATATCTAACTATTTTCTTTGTTCTCACATGCAGTATTTCGGCTCCAATAAATAATAGATGAAAACGGATGAAGCGAAATGCATCTGTTTTCCGCTCGTTCACGAAACAATTATCAAGCATATGTGTGGGTGGGTACATTTTTTTAGGAACTGCTTTATTTAATAATAATGCCTAACGAATGTGTTTCTAACATGCACTAATATATTCAGCAAACAGATAAAAAAACACTTTTTGATGCTTCATTCATGTTTTATTATCGGAAATGCACAATGCACTCTTTCTTAAACCGTTCTTCTTCCGGGCTGTTGCTTCGTCCGACAAAAAGTGATTTCATCAGAACTGACGCCAGTTTTGCATTCGTGATGAATAACATCTCCTTCCTCTGATCTTTC
Source organism: Sepiola atlantica (assembly GCA_963556195.1). NCBI lineage: Eukaryota > Metazoa > Mollusca > Cephalopoda > Sepiida > Sepiolidae > Sepiola > Sepiola atlantica. The sequence continues at coordinate 10,493,858 of OY744528.1, read as the reverse complement.
TCACAGAATCGCACAAATTGAGATGGCAAATCAAAACATTTGATTCGATTATTCTTTTTCTGTTACTTCTTCTTCGTCTTCTTCTTCGTCTGAAAGGATTTGATTCTTTTTCTATTTCCATTTTACTCTGTTTCATCTATTTTTCCTCTACTAAGTTTTCGTCTCAATCAGATTAATAATTTTCTCCTATGTATTCGTACACACGAGCTTATCCTTCTTCTTCTATGTAGGTTATAGATAATAATTGGTATATATGGGTCAGCCTACTTAAAATATTCTCAATCGTTTAAATTTATATATATATATATATATATATATATATATATATATATATATATATATATAGTCTAAAGAAGGTTTGAATAAAATGCAGTTTAAATTCTCAGAGAAACAAACTAAATCCAAGATATTGCAGACTTAACATTCGTTCGGAAATTCATAAATAAATAAGTAAATAAATAAAAAGAATTGTATAAATAAATAAAAAAAGGAGGGAGGTTAAGTATCTAACAGTAACACAAAAACTAGAGACCCTACGCGTCTAATATTAACACGGCGATCATATATATATATATATATATATATATATATATATATAGTCATTCACATACAGAATGTTTCGCTGTTTCACATCTCATCAGTGCGGCTAGACCAGTTAATGCCTCAAACCGGGATTCATTTTTGAAGGCTTACCAAAGCATTCCGTTCAGGAGCCCAATCATCACCACCAAATATTGTTGCATTAACAAATTAATTCATCATTTTTCAAATTTCAAACCTGTTAATTTGAAAAATTTGAAAACTGATAAATAAATAATTTGTGAATGAAAAAATCACATATAAATGCTCTGTACCCTGTAATCGAGTATCATCGAGCTTGTTTTTAATGGACTAATCCCGGTCTTCACTGAATAATATTTTTTCTAAGTGAAAAATCTTTATCTATATATATATGTATATATAGATTATATATATATGTATATGTATATATGTATATATATATATATATATATATATATATATATATATATATATATATATATATATATATATATGTGTATATAATGTATTCATATTTATATTTGAAGTTACTATTTATATTTGAATATATATATATATATTATAACATAAAACAATTGTAATAGCTCAATATTCTGAACCAAGTGCTATGCCATCAACTATTTTCATTTAATTTTCAACCGTGTCAAATGTTAGGAAGGGCAGATTCACATAATTTCACAAAAACACTGTTATTATTTTCAGCGTACAATTGTTCGGTTTACTACCAAGATATTTGTAAAATGCTCATGTATCCTATGCATGTATTTCCTGGTATGGCTAGGCTCAGTTCGTATATACGAAAGGAAGAAATACAAAGAAAAACAAGGCAATGAAAGCTTCAATTACAATCCGTACCTATTATCATAATCATTTCCTTTTTTATTTTGATTACATTTTTCACTTAATGGAGCTATCATCTCCTATGTCTTCTTGTCGCAACATACACACGCCATATGCGTTTCTACTATGAGTGTTCAATCATTCATCATCAGCTTGAATATTCACCCCAAAACACATGAATTAACATATGTTTTTACTGAACGCCTTTTGTTATTTCGACCTAAATCATTTACTTTTCATCCGGGGTGTTTTTCATTGATTATACCTTTTTTCATATGCCTCTATTACCTAGTATATATGTGCCGTGGGCAACTTCCGTTTTACCGGGGCAAACGGAAGTACACATACTTTTCCATTCAAGTCCTTCTATAATCATCATCAAGCCCTCCGTTCAGTCTAGAGAGACTATGGATACCCCTATAAGGGGCTGGCTGCGCGTGTAATTATGAAGCAAGGGTTGCGCAATCTTTAACAACACCTCTCCTGAGTCGGCACTGCTTGATTCCTGAAATGAATGGCAAGCAGTTCAAGACGACTGGAAACAATGCCGAGATAAACAGAGAGCACATACAGCACCTGGTAGTTCCAAATGGTCACCCATTTAATACTGGCCAGGCTCGACGTCGCTTAACTTCGGTGATCTAACGGGAACTATACTCAACTATATCATATATATATATATATATAATATTTTGCATTAAGTATAACATTTTGACATGTCTTAATATTTATGAAAACGATTTTTGATTAATTTAGAAGTATTTATTAGATTAACTAGCGAATATATTGTCCCTCCGGTCGCATATTTTTGCAAGTTGTTTTATTTAATTGCGAAGTAAAATGTGTTATTTATTATTTTACAAAAAAAGAAAGAGAATAACCCCATACATTATTTTAATAAATAAAACACGGAATAATAAAAACACAGTTTTAAAAAAAAGTTTCCCTTTACGTGAAATGTAAAATATAAAGATGATAATATTTAAAGTTTATCAAATCGAAAAAAATGTGTACCTTAAATAAAATCAACAAGTAAAAAAAATAAAATACAGTGAACACGAATCTAAATTCAGTTATTTAATTACTCAGTGAAATGTGTTTGTTTTATTTACCACAAAATAGTAATTTTTTAATCAATTATTTTCTTAAATAAACAATTTTATTCAATAAATGTGTGCTATTTTAGGCACATAATTTCTAATAAGATTAAAAGAAAGCTACTCTTATAGCTGACGCGTCATTTTTCCGTGGCTTCGCGTCGGCAACTATCGGGCAGGTCTCGGAAGCACCAGAGAGCTGACGAAGTATAAACCAATCAGGTTGCAGCATTCGTTCGCCAAGCAGGTTAAAGCAAACAATCGACAATATTTGGAAGAAAACAATAATCGCGTTCTATTGTAACAACAATGAATTATCATCAACGGTCTCAGGTCGTCGAATCTTCGGAAGGACTAATTACAAAACCATAACATTTTTAGTTATTTTTTTTAAAAAAACATTGACAAAATTTTACTCCCCCCCCCCCAAAAAAAAACAACATTATTTTCACAAACAAATCAAAAACATTTATATCTACACATTTGATTGACAATGGTTCATTTGGCCTACCAAAAAATAAAAAAATATATTTATTTACAGTTATTCAGCTACGGTTTGTTATTTTTTTTCTTTTCATCTATGTATTTTGTTTGAAAACCTTTCACTAAGTGCTTGGCAGGTTCAGCCTAGTTTTCGTCTCGTCTCGCCAGCTCTCGGGCGCTTCCGCGACCTGTCCGATAGTTGCCGACGCGAAGTCACGGAAATCTGGCGTATCAGTTATAAGAGTAAAAAAACAAAAAACAAACCTTAAACGTTTTAACAAAAACATCAAAGTAAATATATAATTTCATATCTTGTTCTCTCTTATCTTTCTCTTTCTCTCTCTCTCTCTTACTCTCTCTTTTCTCTCTCTCTCCTTTTCTCTCCCTCCTTTTTCTCTCTCTGTCTGTCTCTCTCTTTCTTGAAATAGAACTTCCCGTGCGTCCGAATAATCAGAGGTAAAGTAACCAAATGTTTGAATGGCCGCCGGCTGTTCCATCAGATAGATAAAATAAGAGTGATGAACATGAACGAATGTCAACATTTATTTCTAATTACGATTGTTCAATGCAAGGTGTATTCTGTAATAAACTAGTGTGTTTTATTTTTTCCTTAAGCCAAGGCTTTTCAAAGATCGAAATCTTATCATCAGAGGAGAAATACAAATAGATATGTTGGCTGTGGAAAATCCAAAGTTAAAACATTTGAAAAATATTATTAAAAATGGAGTGAAAAAAAGTTCGTGTAAAAAAGATATGTGGTTTGTCCAGATGGTAATTGTCCGTTGAAAAGGTGTCCAATGAAAACGAGATTTTGAAAAAGACGACAAAAGCTTTTCGTAGGGGCAGTATGAAGAAAGTGTTCAAAATGAAGCAAATCCAAAGGTAAAATGTTAAAATCAAATCGTAGATGGAGCGCACTCAAATGGAATTGATGTGAGAAAGCTGGCCATATTTGATAACTTCCCGGACCATAGTAGAAAAGCGAATGGTATTATTGGTGAGATATTTAAACAAGCGAATCCAAGAAAAAAACTGAAGTGAAAAAGCTATGCTAAATTAGGAGGTGGGTTGGATAGAGGGAAGAGTGAAATATGAGGGAATACAATGGTCGGGTTAGTTAAGAAAGTCAGTTAGTTGAGGTTTTTTTCTGGGATTAGGTCTTGCATAGAGCAGATTCCAAGAACCAATTGAAAATATGTGAATCTGTCTCTATCGCTATTCGCAAACCTTCCTTGTGCGGGTAGAAGGAATTTGTCAGATCGCTAAATCTTTTTGAAGAACTTTGAACCCCCTCACTCCCCCCTAACGTAGTGCCTTTTAATCGTTTTTTTTAACGAAATCATTCTTTTAATCGCTTCATCGTTAATTTTGGCACATTCAATCCCCCGTTTGCTCTTTCTTTCGACGATATTAATGATTAAAAACTATCGATTTTCTCCTGATGAGATGATAGTCGAAAGGGCCTTTGAGAGATTTCTGCGCATCTTTTTTAAATGCATGTATGTATATATATATATATATATATATATATATATATATATATATATGATAGTTTTTTATGTTTTTTATTAAGGATTTTTTCTAGAAGTGATCTGATGAGCTGCATTAACGAAAGTATTCTGGTTGTTCAGTTATTCGCGAAACAATTGTGAAGAGTTACATTAAATTTAATTCTATAACTCAGCAAGTAAAATATTAAATAACACTTGGAATTTAAGGTAACATTGATTACTTATATATGTTATGCTGTAAAATGCTAACATTGATCGCGTGTTTACATTAAACAGATTTTGTATTTTGTTTTTAATATAAATACGCATATATATATATATATATATATATATATATATATATATACTAAATAACTATCTGTCTAGAACCAGGAAAATACATCTCAATATCAAAACGTTTTGACACCTATTTGATGTACTTTATTAAAGATTAAAATCAAGAAATAATGAGACTAAAACTTACGTCGAGAATCCTTATTTGAATTTTGATAAAAATGTATTTCATGAGTTTTTTCACAGTATCTTGCTTAATAAGTGTCTAACGACTCAAGATCAAATTCAATGTAAATCTGAAATATTGTAATTTTAAAATATTTTTGTTACGGATATTATGCTTCTTTTATAGAATTCCCATGAAAGTGAAATTAGATAATATATTAATTGATGTTTAATACCTATTGTTAAAATTTCACAAACATCGGACGCACTTTAACTTCTTCTAAAAATGCACTCCCGTTACATTAAGCAAAACTTTAAAAAATAAATCTCACATTACCTACCCTTACGCCTATCAATATATTTTCATAATCATAGGTAAATCAGCTTAAACATTAGTATATATATATATGTATATGTGTGTATATATATATATATATATATATATATATATATAATGTGTGTGTACATATATATGTTCGTACGTGTGTAGCTAGATACACGCTAATGAACAAATACATTTGCATATACGTATGAATATGTACTTTGGGTTTCTGAAAGATACGCGTATATTAACTGACAATGTACACAACTCGTGCATATATAGATAAATGTATAAATACGTATTTCCCTCTAAACGTATGAATATATAACTATTTATGCACTTACACGCACGCACACAAGTATACGTATCAAATATATATATATATATATATATATATATTTATGAAAAATTAAAAAGCAAAGCCAAAAACTATGTTATTTATGTATTCATTAACGTTTTGTCGATATTGTAAGACTTCCTCAGGATGAAGAAAACTGCAGAAGAAATTATCATACAATCATCAACGTCGATCGGCCCGATTATGGGTGAAACAATTAAAAACTGAGAAAAGCAATTTTCCATTACATTGGATCATTTTATCCCTATATATATTCATATATATTTATATATGAACAAATATACATGCACACACACAAGTGTGTATAAGTGTGTATGTATGTATGTTTACACTAGTCAAATGTTTTCAACTCATATGAAAAAAGTATATATATATTCTCTCTCCAAGAGAAATGCATACATTAAAAAAAAAGATTTTCTGAATTACAAACTACAATCATATGTTTCTCATCTCCTGTTTTCTTTTACTTATTTCTGTCTTTGTGACAATGTTTCCTGCCACAAAAGAACGGAAACTTCTTTGCATCGAAAAACAGAATAACAATGAGCATTGAGGTTCCGTAAGAGAATATTGTATGCAATTAAATACTTATTGTAAAATGTGTTTATCCTGTGAACAAAAGCCAAGCTCACCCCATTGTGGAAAACGAAACAGAGAAACCGATATGTTTTCCAACACAATTATACAAATATAACTTCTTCAGAAATAATACAATGCTTTCTCCAGGAAAACCGAAGTTCCTAACCCAATGCAAATATTTACATTATAACTATGTATACGAATACATATCATTGTAATAATTATACATATATAAATGTCAAGTTTATATATATATATATATATATATATATATATATATATATATATATATATATATATATATATATATATATATATGGAAAATGATATAAGGAAAACTAAAAGAGTAACTAAATATCCATTTACGTTTCATCTTTATTAGAAGGTTTCATCAGGACGGGATATTGAAGAAAAAGAAAAAAAATACAACAAGTACCAAAGTCCGAAAAATAAATGTGCGGTAGCGCTCAGCAGGTGGAACAGCCGATAAAAGTTTGAAAAGTGAGCGTTCAGAAGTCAACTGCATATATACGCTCCATAAAACATTACAACCTACATTCTACATTCTAATAAACATCAAACGTAGATGGTGATTTAATACTTATTTTTGTTTTCCTTATTTAATTTAACATTACGTCGGAACATTTTTCTATTCTTTATCGTATATATATATATATATATATATATATATATATATATATATATATATATGTAGTAATCCAGGTAGAGTAAAAATTCACAGGGTAGAAATCTAAAGGGAATCAAACCGGGCTTATAAAAGAGTGCTCGATAAAGATATAGGGCTGTATTGTGAATGCTTTTTATCGAACATGTACAAGGTCTGCTACACTGGCATGTCGATGTTATCGATCTACAGCGATCAAGAGCTGAGGTCTCATCAAGCAGAACGTTTTTCCTTAATCCACCCGGTCGGTGTAGTCTAGGAAGAACGACGACTTCACCGACCGGGTCAGATCAAGGAAAAACGTTCTGCCTGATGAGACTTCATCTCTTGATAGCTGTAGATCGATAACATCGCCATGCCAGTGTAGCAGACCTTGTACATGTTCGAATAAAAGCATTAACTATATATATATATATATATATATATATATATATATATATATTCTAGAGATGGAAGATTACAGTAAAAAAAATGTAAAGATGCAATATTTATAAGAACATCAAAAGTTCAGAGCAAGGAGCTTATTATCCGTAATGACTGGATTTTCAAATATAAACTCTTTTCATCAGAAGATAGAGAAAAAACGACAATGTAATTGTAAATATTATCGGTAACATTTAATTTTGAAAATTTTACATGAAATAAAACAAAATAAACACCAAAAGGTAAAAAGTCTTATATTTAGATGAGAGCGTAGAGTAAGGGTGGATGCTGTCCAAAAAACACATCAAAAATAAAACAGCTTTTGTATTGGAAATGAATGTTTGAAAAATAATACTCAAATTGTTTAGGAATCCAAATGTTGCTGTTAAGAATCCTAGTTTTTAGACGGCAATTGGTTTATCTTGTCTGTGCAGTAGTTTGGTATTGGAAGTATACGTTTGGCAAAGGCGATCCATATAAAATGAATCAAATGTTTATTCACAACAGACAACGAAATTTGAGAAAAAACGAATATACAGTCACTAGAACAAAACAGTCTGACCCTGAAATGAAAAACAAGAGTACTGGTATGAAGAGTGGCTTGTTTAGCATGGGTGAGATTAGCAGTAAATTGTTTTGGGTGCTTAGCTGGGCCTGTGGACGAGTGGTTATAGCACTTGTCGGGTTTGATCCCACTCACGGCATGCGAATTTTCGGGTCTGAAAACTCCCTCTGTCCACCCAGCAGTAAATGGGTACCTGACTAAAACTCAGGGAAGGTTCAAGGCAGCGGAAGGAGAGGGATGGGCTCCGCCTTCCATATGCTGTGCCCTAGACACGGTGATTCTTAACAAATCACCGCTGCTACGGCCATGGGCAGTGTGCGATGTCGGCAACGACACTCGTGCGCGTCCAGGCTATGCGACCTTTACCTTTACCTTTACCTGCAGTTTCTAATGGGTAGCGCACTACCCATTGCGCCAATATTCCAACCTCTATTTTCTTAAAAGTGTGAAAGAGTATATTTCTTTAGCTTTCAATTACGCGAAAGAAATGTTCTATATTAAGATTCTAATCCAATCAACAGTTGATTTTTTTACAAATAAGTGTAGTCTAACTACGATAACTAATCCTCAATTCATCTAAACAACCATCGATGGCAACTTTTGTTTGATTTAAGGGAGAACCTAATGAATATAATGTTGGATATTTGTTAAAGGGTCCAATTGGTAAAACTTGGTGGCATTTTTATTCCTCCTTTTTTGCTGTTGATTATTTTTGTTTGTAAGCGAAACGGATTTCTGGATACAGCTCACGAAGATTCCGCTTCTCGCAGTGGAGAAAATGATTCGGACAGCGAAAGTCGTTAAGTGGTTCTTCCTCCTTAATACAAGGAATACGTTCTCGGCAATCAGTCCGACAAAGACAGACTATTTCGCTCGCCATTATCTGTCGGACTGACTTATTATTACTTCGGTAGTCCTAGAAGGTCCCCTCCTTAATGCATTGCCTCGCTTTGCCTTCTCTTTTTTGGAAGGGTTTGGCTTATTGGTAATTGACTGAAGCGCCCCTACCCGGAAATGTGACGGGGTTGCTTAAGCTATTTTTAGAGGCCATCCTTATTCTTTCGCTGGGGCGCTGTTTCTTCCCAATCTTCCGACCTTGTGCCACATTTTTCTTCCGTGGGAAGGAAATAAATAAAGCTCACGAGGATTGCAATTCAGGATTGTCTGTCTGCATGAATTCTTACTCGTCAGATGCAGCAATCTGTTAACCTGTAATATTCAAGGTATGTGCCCTCAACACCGAGAGCAGTAATGCTTCACATGTCCAGAACACACAAAGGAATACCGTAGAAGCAAGATTGTCACTATCACTCCATTGATTCGCGATTCCGCAACAGACACGTTTTACTGGGTGGCAGAATCGATGAGAGAACGACAGATCCTATCCAGAGACATGTAAGCTGGGTTGCGACCCTAATACTACTTCGTGCCACATGTTTCCGCCATGGGTGACTTTGCCAGCAACTGAAGTTTCTTACGGCATGCCCCTGACACTACGACTTAACCACAGCATAACCACAGTAAGGAAGGGTTGTACTTAAGAGTATGATACTGATGATTTAACAAGGCTCACACTTCTAACAAGTGCTCGTGTTTCTGTGTGTAACTAGACTCTTCATGACTTTCACAATCTTTCATTAATCTTTATTGAATATATATTTAAATCAATAACGTTGATTTAAACAAAATGTAAGAGAAAAGCATAATTGTAATAAAACATGACAAATGACAGTAATACGACTCCCTGGCAATGCATAGTAGGTTGTGTTTGTTTAAAATAAAAAGAGAAAATATTAAAATCGAACGTTTATCTTAGTTTTTGTGAGCGGATCATTTGATTTCATTTATAATTCCGATAGTCGTCACATTAGAACACTCTAAAAGCTTTACACTTTTGATTGCCATTGGTAATGTTGCGTATATATTCAATGTAGTAATTTAAAGCAAATATTCAGCCTAAAAACCGGATACGTTATAAATACATTGAAGACATTGCCAAGGCTGCTGCAAAGAAGGTTGGCTCCCTCTACCGTGCTAGTAAACTCCTCACACCTGACATTATCCTGTATCTCTACAAAGCCACCATCCGCCCATGCATGGAGTATTGTTGTCACATCTGGGCTGGTGCATCATCTACTAGTCTCTCCCTCCTTGACACGGTCCAAAAAAGAGTCGCCAACCTAATAGGTCCCTCACTGTCAGCCAAGCTCCAGTCCCTGTCCCATCGTCCCAATGTAGCATCCTTATGTTTGTTTTACAAATACTTCAATGGATTATGCTCCGATGAATTGGCTACTCTGGTGCCCCCTCGACGTAAATTCACTAGACTAACTCGACAATCAACTAAATCTCATTCATTCACTGGGGAGGTCCCCAGATGCCGGAGAGCCTGCTACTCAAATAGCTTCTTTCCTCGTGCTGCTGGCTTCTGGAACTCCCTTCCTGCCCCCTGTTTCCCCGACAGTACTGACATGCAGAAATTTAAAACTAATGTAAACAAACATCTCGCTGCCCAGATCCCAATTTAGGCTGACCCCCCTAAACCTTCTCCCCTTTTCTTTTTCTCAGTAGCCTCTTACGACTACAGTGGCGGCCTGCCTTGTTTGGGGTGAACCATGTTAAAAAAATATATATATATATATTAACCGAACTAAAATATGAAGCGAATTAGAGTTGAAGAAAAAGTCCGTTTCCCAAAAGTGCAGGCAAATATAGGTAAATTTTATGAATTTGACAAAATGCAAAGAAACCATGAAACATTCCAAACAAAAGAGAAAGAGAGGAAATGGGGAGCAGAGACAAAGAATAGACCAATAGCACAACAAATCGAATTTTTTTTTAATAAATAGTACGACTATTCATTTTTTGTTGGGAGAATAACATAAACTAAGATTTAAAAAAAAAATAAAACTCAGCAAATAAATACAATTGAGAGAATGTTTGTCATAAGAATATTTTTTTTTAAAATCATCCAAAAATAATATAAAATAAAAACATCACTATGAAAAGAATCGATAAAAATGACAAAATATGAACGTTTATTTTGTTTATTCTGTTCCGTTTAATCTGCAAGAAAAGCAATATGAACAATAATGATCGGATTTTTCATGCATTCTGGATTTAAATATAGATCTTTATAGTCTTCTTTTTTACAAATACCAAAAAAGCAAACACAAGACGTGCATCTAGGTAAATGTTATCCTATTTATTTTTATGAAGATTTTCTGACTAATAAAACAGAGAAAACACGAATCTACTATATACAAGATTGTACAGTTCCTATCTAGGTCAAATGTAATGCGAGTTGTATGTGCGGATACACAAACACAGACAGTATTACAAAGATGCATTATAAAACCTATTTATGCATACAAAAATATATGCACATATATATGTATATATATATATATTATTTTAACTCTACCACTCATTCATCTCAAGGCTTATATTAAAACGATTCGATAGACATTTCTCATGCCATCTCTTAAGCGGTCCATTTTTAAAGCTTACACCTGCAACAACCTCTGTTTCAAACATTTGGTATTTGTGTTTGCTTTTCATCAGACAAAAGTCCTGAAGAAGTCTTATAATGAAGACGAAACTTTGATGAATACATAAATAATATTTTTTGTTTTTCTTTTTTCAATTTTCATATATATATATATATATATATATATATGTGTGTGTGTGTGTGTGTGTACAAATATTACTATGTACACTTAGTGTTAGAAGGGCCTAGCACCGTATGGGGTTATTAGAAATGTTCAAAAATAGAAACGTAACACCCAAAACAAGCCAAGACGTAAGGGGCTACTGATAATTAGGGTGAGCGTTTATGGAGGTCATTATAGAGTGGAAACTGTGCAACGAGATAATTGTCTACATTACTTTTAAATTTTTGCATGTCGGTAATATCGGAGCAACAGGGAGCAGGGAGGAAGTTCCAAAGTCCGGCAGCTCAAGAAGAAAGCTATTGGAGTAGAAACCTCTCCGATCTCTGGGGACCTCCACAATGACTGGATGGGATTTTGCTGATGGTTGGGTTGTTCGAGTTTATTTACGCTGAGGAGGGGCCAGAGCACCAATTTCATCGGGGCACAGTCCATTGAATTACTTGTAAAACAATCACAAGGATGCAAAATTGCGGCGATAGGACAGGGGTAGAGTTTGCTGAATAGTGAAGCGCCTATCAGTTTAGCGATTCTAGTTTTGACCTTGTCTAAAATTAGGAGACTGTGTGATAGTGCACCAACCCATATATGACAACAATACTTCAGTCATGGGCGGATGGTAGCTTTGTTGAGATATAGGATACTCACAGGTGTGAGAAGTTGTCTAACACGGTAGAGAAGTTACGTTCTTCTTCCTTCTCCTCCGGCAACCTCTCTTTCTTTTTTCTTTGCAGCAGTCTTGACAATTCCATCTATGTATTTCTTCCCATTCAAATTACTTGTGACTGTTACGCCGAGGAGTTCAAACGTTGAACTATTATAGTAGCCGGTAGTTGACGAGGTTTCTCGTGGTTGTTGAAAGAAAAGAGCTTTGTCGTAGCAGCATTAAATGTAACTATCCATTGATGACCCAATTTGTAAAAGACTTGTCATTACTTTCTAAGGGTTCAGCTATTGCATCGGATATGTGCACGGCCGTGTACTTACTTAATAAGAGTAGAGTGGAGTATCCTCAGCAAATATACCCATCTCAGATACCTGGGGGACACCTGCATTTATAGCATGTTGTTTGGATGGACGGCTATCGAGGACAACCTGGATTATTCTGCTGGATAGGAAGGATCTAATTATATTAAATATTGGTCCAGTAATACCATGTGAATTAATTTTATGAGAAGCCCTTTATGTCAGATCTTGTCGAATGCTTTGGGTATATCAAGCAGTACCGTCCTAGCTTCGCCTATCTTATTCATTCAGAGATGACCGTTATGATATCCACAATATACCGTGCTTGCTGAATCTATATTGATTATCAGAAAAAAGGTTTAGCATTAATAGGGTAACGGACTATCGCTAGATCGATTAAGGATTCAAATATTTAGCAAATATCGTGAGTAGGCTGATGGGGCGGTAATTCTGAGGGTCAGTTCTATCTCTATTCTTGAAGACTAGTATAACAAAGGCTCCCAGTTATCAGGGCAGCAAGATTGTTAATATGCATTAAAGCAGATCAGAACAACATCGGTACTGTCGGTTTCAAATGCAAACTAAGCGCACTTTTACCGGACTCTGTTCAGCCTCTGTGCATGTCTGCATACTTTGAAAAATGTCAGCTCGCGCGTTGTGTGACTTTGTGCCGATATTTCGATCGTCTGCTTCTTCTCATTTTTTGTTTTCACAAGTTCGACATTTCCACCCTCAAAAACTGTTAATGTTTGCATCGTGGGTAAGTTAAAAGAGGCTTTCGTAACATTGTCAAATGCGGAGCTTACCTTCTTACGTAATTCTAGAGTCGACCTTAAATTTAAAGAACTATGTCTATTCAAGTATTTATCTGTTAATAATGAACTTTTGATTCGCTACAATATGTTGTCAAAACTTACTTCAACAACACTCTGGTAATAGGATAACTTTCGCTGGATCAAACACTGCGATGAACATCTGTAGACTGACAACATTAAACGAATGTTATTAACTTAATTCCTAACTTCAATTTAATGAAAATAGAATCAATATCTCCTACATACATGATAATACGAACTTTACTGTGACGTAAATAAAAGAAATGGATAAAAAGGCGCATGTGTCTTCAGGGAAACCGTACGTACTCGTAATCAGTTGAATTATAAAATAATCGTGAAAAACTCATCGACTCCGTGCAACAACGGATAACATTCTTAACACACTCAGTTATAAGTGGTAGTCTTCTGGAGGTAAAGGTTCTATCCACAGCACGGGCAATACTAATAATAAAATTATAATTTATTTAAGACTTCTATCCGGTCATGGCTGAAGGAATGAAAGCATGTTACTCCCGTGACTTTAATAAAGGGTTCCATTCGAAATCCCGCACATGGCCACCGAGTTAGACAGGAAGCACTTTAAGTAGGTCGGTGGTCATATTTTCCTAAACGTTAAATATTAGAACAGTAGTCCGATACTCCTAATAATACATATGACTCACAGAGTATCAAGTCGTTCACGTTTTTGGACGTATAACTGTACTGTATAACGATGATATAGTCGGCTATATATCTAAATAGCATTATTCAGCATGTTATGCCCGGAAGCCAACAAGAGACAACATCTAAACTGCATTCAAAATGAGTTGGCGATGCTACGGATTCAGCAAATCCCTTCCGAAATAATGAACAACGTAGCTAAACTCTAGCAAATCATAGAATCCAACTAGAAGCGCCATCGAGCGTTTCTTGATGATGATTAAATACCTTCATGTTATTTTGCTCCCAGCACTGAACCGTATATGCCAATTCTTCCTTATATAGTTGTCAATATTGTTGTGACTTTGAAGGACTGATAATAATAAGGACACCGCTATGGTGTATTTACAAGACTGTATTTACAGAAGTACAGAATAGTATGTTACAGAAAGTCTGCATCCGATAATGTAGCTATGACTACGAAGCGACGACTAACACCAACCACTCTGACGTCAGCAGAAAAAAAACTGACTCAATGAAAAGGCCCTCCCTTTACGAAGTCACGACTTGGCTTGACAAACAAATAACTAGGTACCCTTACTTTACACACAAAAATGTACAATAAAACAGTTCGATATATTTCGCATTGAAAGCTTACAATTTGTCGCTGGCGCTGGATACGTAATAAGAGATTTGAAAGTCTCTTATATATAAACGAACCCAAAATGTAGGTTTTATAGACATAACCTAAGAATAATTATGAAAACTACCCAACATTTAAAAATGGTTTTCTAGACTTTAAGAACCGAGATCTATCGAAAACTGAACAAATACATATTAATAATTATTGAATAATATACCCATATTCAAACCGACATCTGCTGCGCAGATATGGCAGTGATTGCTGTAATTCGAGGTTTCTCTGTTTTCACTGTTTATGACTCAGTTGTGTAGGCCCACTTTGACGGAGAGACCGTATTTTTGACGAGCTGTGTTAAGCAGTTATGATCGAATGGTTAATATTTCTTAACAAACGTCTCACAACTCTCAAGGCTATGGACAATGCGATAGTTATACAATCATACTTTACAACTCTCGATGGGCAATGCGATAGTTAAAAATGCATGCTTTACAACACTATAGAGTTGGCTGACGAAAACCATTAGTGTTCGGTAATTACATCGGAAAGTGGCATTTCTTTAGAACAATGTTTTGAATTGCAACCATTGAAACTTAACACAAAAGTGTATTCAAATTCTTTCTAACAGAACTGGTACTAAGGATGTCTGAAGATATCGGCTACCTGACACAAAAGGCCCCAAACATTGATGTTTTATGGGTTTTTTTTCAAAACTCAATCGGGTTCTGCAAAACCAAAACCAAAAACACAACAATGCTCGTCCCCCACTTTCCTCTCTCCCTTTCTTCTCTAGAACTTCTACAAAAATGATCGGATTCAGCATGAAATAACGCGAAAAGGGTTGCCATGCCGTAAAACAACCCAACTAAACACCATGAATAAACATTTAAAGATACAAACTAATTGACGTATGATTTGTTTTACAAAAACGACCGGATTCAGCGTAAAGTGAGACAAAAAAGGTTGATATACCGTAAAACTAACCCTAAGCGAAACTAAACCAAAACCTTCGGCAGAATTCTAAAGCACATCGGTTCCATCGTAGCTATCAGAATCTGGCACTGTGCTAGTAAAATAATCAACAATCCTGACTAGAAGACGAGATGGAGGTTCAAGACACAAACCACCGGGACTAACTAGTCCAATCCTTACACAGAACCCCAAACTTAATTTCCGAAGACTTTCACCGCAAGAAACACATCTAGATACGCGGCCGCTGGGGTAAAAGTAATTAAACTACGAGTTCCATTAAACTACAGGGAAACGACCCGGATCATATAGAAATCTGCGCACTCAACAATGGTAGATAAGTGTATATAAATAACATTTATTTTATCTATACAAACATGTATGTTTGTATTAATAAATTTATTATATATATATATATATATATATATATATATATATATATATATATATATATAAAACTAAAAGTATACTTTTAGAGCAGGGGCGGGCAACCCCCGGCCCGCGGGCCACATCCGGCCCGCGAAGGCTTAGCGTCCGACCCGCCACCCTGCTAAGCTTTATTATTGCAATCCTGCCCGCGGACTTCCCAGTAAAACTCATATCATTTTTGACATATACGTAAAAGTAGGTTTCGATTAAGATTCACACTGGGATGAAAATGTATAAATATCAGCGAGCGATGATGCATGTATATTTCATTTTTCTTTAACTATTAATTTCAAATCCTTGGCCTGAGATAAAAAATAGAAAAAGAGAAAAAGAGAGGAAAAGAGGACACGAGAGACGAGGAAAGGGTATGAAACATAGAACCTATGTGAGGTGTGTAAAAACGAATGCTAGATCAACTTGCTACTTCCCCCGTCATTATTTTTTATGATTCCAAAATAGCTCTTCGTCGGCGCTTTTTATAACATCACATACAAAAATCTCCTGAGAGAAAATATCAGATTTGTAGAGTGTTCAATGCAATGTTTGTACAATTAATTCATGTAAACAAAATGTAGTAATTCTGAGATTTCGTTTTTCAATCCGGCCCGCGATCTCCTTCCATAAGTCTCATCTGGTCCTCACTCTGAAAAGGTTGCCCGGCCCTGCTTTAGAGGATAGAACCTATAGTGAAATAGTTTAAGCGCAATATACGAGATAGATATGTTATAAAGATAAATGAATAAAGAGAGATAAATATGTACGAATGGCAAATCTATTTCAACTTCGATTGTTCAATGCCAGGTGTACTAGGTAAAAACATGCTTACTTTTCTTTCATTAAGCCAAGGGTTTTCAAAGATTAAAATCTTATCAAAATTCAAAATCTGAAAAAATATAAAGTAATGGAGAGTAAGAGTGCGCGTGCAAAAATATGGGGTCTGTCCAGTTGGTGAAGCCTTGGCTTAAAAAAAGAAAAATGAACATGGTTTTACCGAGTACACCTTGCATTTAACAATCGAAGTTGAAATAGGTTTGTCATTCATACATATTTATCTCTCTTCATTCATTTATATATATATATATATATATACATATATATATATATATACATATATATATATATATATATATATATATATATATATATATATATATATACATACATATATATATATATATATATATATACATATATATATATATATATATATATACATACATATATATATATATATATATATATATATATATATATATATATATATATATATATATATATATATAATTAACTTGTTACAAATATCCAGGGGGTATGAATCCGAAGGAAGTTGAAACCGGGTTTATGAGAGTGCTCAATGAAAATTCAGAGCAAAATATATATTTTTTGATTTTATTCCATTAGTTGCGACAAAACAAGTGTTGTTTCATTGGTGCTAATAGCGACCAACTCATCGGGCCGGCGAAAGGAATTCAAATGGCATAAAATTTTAACTTCACTTTAACGGGAGATTGAAAATTGAAAATACATTGGAGGGGGAGGGGGACAGAGTTGGGGCTTTGTCTATAACGGCGACATGGGACATGAGAGGGGAGGGGGGAGGACCCCAACAAGTCGTGTTTTAAATTATTACGTGGGAGGTTTCTACGTGTCTGTGCTGTCATGATCTCAATCTCGGCCGGGGTGGGAGGAGGGAGATAGAGCGACGACCAGAGTGAGTTAAATTTATATATATATATATATATATATATATATATATATATATGTACGTTTTTTTAAGATAAGAATGTTCAATATTATTAACAATTTGCTGACAGGTTTCTTTATCGTAACATTTGTTCGTATTTATTTGGCTCTTCTCGTATTTTAATGAAGAGAAATCTAGTTTTCCTAAAGATGGGCACTCTGTATTAGAACAGCAATTGGCTCAGTCTAAAAAAATTTCTCCTTAACTGACCGCAAACAGAACCGATGGAGTGTAGTATTACAACCGATACTACACTTTTATCAAAGCCAAAAAGCAAACGAATCATAAGATTTCACGTCGCAAGTTTTTCAGCAGATTTACGTTTTATCATTCATCGGGTTTTACATAAGGAACCGCTATTTATTTAAGTACTCTGGCCAGTGTAGTTACGGAGTCTGTCTCCAAAACACTTGTACGAGTCTGTGACGTATTTCCATGTTATGAAAGTCCAACGGGAACACCGGCCCATTGATGGTATTGTACAAACTTTTAACAAAACAGAAAATGCACTTTGATCTTAGACCAAACACGAAGAAAGTGTATTTCGGTTTGAGTTTCACTTGGACAGAATACAAACATAAGATGGAATTTGAAAAAACACCATAGGCGATCAAGCAACAATCGAAAAAAATGGATGAAAACTTCAAATTGCTATAGTGTATTATACTATCGATATTCACC
Organism: Sepiola atlantica; assembly: GCA_963556195.1. NCBI lineage: Eukaryota > Metazoa > Mollusca > Cephalopoda > Sepiida > Sepiolidae > Sepiola > Sepiola atlantica. The sequence goes on along the minus strand of OY744528.1, from coordinate 10,475,421 downwards.
ACTAAAACGATATACTGTATAACACTTAACGTGTAATTTTAAACGTACATATATATATATGTCGTACAAAAACGTTATCGCTGCAACATTAACAAGAATGTACGTCGCTTTTTTTTCATTTTCGTTTTATTTATTTTTTATTTATTTACTATTTTATTAATTTTTTTATATATACTTCCCTCCCACAGCAGAGACATGTGGCACAAGGTCGGAAGGTGGGATTGGAAAGCCAGCGCCCAAGAAAATGAGCACTCTGGCCTACAAAAAATGCCTGAACAGCCTCATCGGCATTCCCCGGTAGGGACGCCTCAGGTGATTAGCAATAAACTAACCTCTTCTCAAAGGGCGAGAAGGCAAAGCCTGCGAATGTGGACCTCGAAAAACTGTGCAGGACAAATCCACAGACCGACCGAATCAGAGCCTGAAGTCCAAGACGGTACCGGTCTATAGAGTGTAGTATCCATCGGAACATATACTACATTTTGACCCCAGCCCAAAATTCGAGAACAAAGCTTTATATTGTTTTTTTTTTTAATTTATTTATCTTTCTCCCACCGTGGTAAGATTTGAAATGAAGTCGGGAAAGTATGATTTGAAAAGCCAGCGCCTTAGAAGGTGAACACTTTCGCTTAAAAAATGCCTGGGCAGCCCCGTCGGCATTCAATGGTAGACCTCCTAGAACTGCACAGGACAAACCCACAAACCGACGGAATCCATCCCCGAAGGCCAAGACGGTACGGGTCTATAGGGTGTAGTATCCATCGGAACAGATACTACACTTTGATCTTAGCAAAAAGGCCGAGAACAAAGCTTTATTTTATTTTTCCGCTACAGGAGTTAGGCACAAGGCTAGTTTTATCTTACTCCCACAAGTAAGATGTGACCCAAGCTCGGGTCGGGAAAGTGGGGTTTGAAAAGACAGCGCCCGAGAAGGTGAGCACTCTGACATTAAAAATTGCCTGAGCAGCCCCGTCGGCATTCCCCGGTAGGGGCACTTCAGGCAGTAAGCAATAAAATTACTCCTCCCCAAAGAGGGGAGGCGAAGCCTGTGAGGGTGGACCTCCTAGAACTGCACAGGACAGACCCATAGACCGGCGGATTCGCCATGCGTTATTTTGATACTTTTATAGCTGACGCACCATGTTTCTGTGACTTCGCGTCGTCAACGATCGGGCAGGTCTCGGAATCGCCCGAGATTCGACGAAACTATTAACCAAGCAGCCGATAACTTTCGGAAGAAATTAATCGTGTTCAAAAAAAAAAAAAAAATTCTATAATCTCTGTCGGTTCATTAAATCTCCCGAAGGACTAATTGAGTTTTTCTGAAAAAAAATGTAAACAAATGTATTTAAAAAAAAGCATTAGCTTAACAAAACAAACAAAATCATATTTTGAAACTTTCGGGTACACCAACGAACAACATTTTATTGAATAACATTTGATTAACAATGGTTTCTTTTGACAAAAAACAAAACAAAACAAGTATGAACATATAATTAATAACAATTGCTTAGCTGTGGTGTGTACGTTCTTTATTTGTAAATATGTTTTTTCGTTTGATTTTCTTCGTCGTAATTTATCGGCGACCAGTCTTCAATTTTGCGTTCGGCAGTTTTCGCCTCATCAACTCACGAGCACTTCCGTAACCTGTACAAACGTTGAAGTCACGAAACATGGTACGTCATCTGTAAGAGTACACTAATTTTATTTGAAGCTAAGGTCAAATGTCACCATTAAAATGGTCTGGTTCTCAAACCGTTCGCCATTGATCTATTTCACCCCACATACAGCTGTTTACGAGGTTGACCGAAAAAGCAACATACTTTTACTTAAGTTGTCTTTGTTCGGAAATTATTAAATATGCACAAGAAACATATTTACTATGTTTCTTTGATGAAGGTAGTTTTTTAAAAATCTATATCCGGAAGTAAATATAGATTTATCAAGTTCGAGACAAACAGGAAATTGAATTGACGTCACGAGTAATATATTTGTATATCTATAGATATATATGTAGACATTTACCGTAAATTCCCGTACGTGATATGTGTGTATCTATCTGTATATATAATATAACGCTGACTGATAAAAGCACATATACATAGACAGCATTAACGCCTACCGTTATTTAACTTCATCTAGACACACTATATATATATATATATATATATATATATATATATATATATATATATATATATATATATATATATATATATATACTATCAGATATACACGATCCGAATACGTTCGTAGATGACTCTAGCTGCTTGTGTAAATTTAGCCGCCGATTCGCTATTTACAAAGTTAAATTCCTCGATAATTATTAACTAATTGTCTATGGCCGAGGGGTTAAGACGCTTGACTGCGAATTTGTTATCAGAGTTCGCGCCTGCCGACCGTTGAGAATTAGCTTCCTGCACTGAAGGTGGCGTTAGCATGAAACATCGATGTCTGTAGGTAATAAATAATTAATATTTATTTATAAATATTATATATATATATATATATATATATATATATATATATATATGTATGTATGTAGAGATATAAGAAAAAAGAGTGATAAATATGCGACGATTGTCCAAATTTATTTCAAATTTCAATTGTTCAATGCAAGGTTGTCAGTAATAAACTAGTGTTTATTTTTCTTTCCTTAAGCCAAGGCTTTTCAAAGATCGAAATCTTATCATCAGAGGAGAAATACAGATGGATAAGTTGGCTTTCGAAAAAACCAAAGTTCAAATATTTGAAAAATATGAGAATTATTAAAAATTATTAAAATAATTTTTGTCAAAAAACGTACTGAATGAAAAGAAAATTTCGTGAAAAAGATATACAATGTATGTATGTATATATATATATATGTATATGTATATATATATGGGTATATATATATATGTATACATACGTATATATATATATATATATATATATATATGTATATATATATATATGATTATTTTTATTTACACAGACATGTACAAAATCTGCGACACTGGCAGGTCGATGTTATCGATCAACAGTTATTATAAACTGAGATCTCATCAGGCAGAGTTAGAATCCGATCTTTACCTTAGATCATATTTGGAATTAATGTTAAGAATCAAAATGTTAAAATCAAAATCAAAATCAAAATATAAAATATAAAATAAAATAAAATTAAATTAAATAAAATAAAGTGAAAAAAGAGAGATATAATAAAAAGGGTAGAATAAAAAGATAGATAGATAGATAGAAATTAAATCGGCTGCGATTCAGACAGAAGTAAGGGAAGTGCAGGTACATGCAATAGAATGTGTCAAATAATCGTCGAAAGTGTTTCTTCAACTTGGCAAACCGCATATTCTTCAATCACCTGTAATCAGCGGCAGCACACCTGTGTGTGTGCGTGCATACATGTATGTGTGTTGGGGGGCAGGGGTCGTTAACACATCGTGTTACTAATTTTGTATTTGTCCTCCACTGTTCTATTGTCCTTTAAACTTATCAAATTATCATTAGTTAATACACAAATTCACTAGCAAATTAATTAAGTTTACACAATAAGTGGTAATACTTATGATAATAATAATAATTATAATATCGGTAATAATTTAAAAGTGCTAAGTGCTGCTATTGGTAAGTATTATTAATAATAATAATAATAATAATAATAATAATAATAATAATAATAATAATAATAATAATAATAATAATAATAATAATAATGACAAAAATAGTAATAAATAATAATCAATAATAAGTAATAGTCAGGTAAAAAATAAAATAATCCGGAAATATTGGAAGGTAATAATAATAATAATAATAATAATAATAATAATAATAATAATAATAATAAT
>OY744528.1:10461579-10469079 GCA_963556195.1 Sepiola atlantica | reverse complement strand
CAGGTGCCAAGCAAGCAGACAATAACTTTTTTAAATAATTTATTTCTACTATCTGCAGCGCGTTAAAAATTAATAAATTTCTGCGATTTGTGTCAGCGCGTTGAATCTCCCGTAGGACTTATTGACTTATGTCAGCAACGATCATTTCTAGCGAAAGACAAACCCGAACCCTTACCACTAACCCAGAAAATGTAATAAAAGAAAAATTAAAACAAAAAATGAAAAAAAACAAACAAACAAGAAATTGGTTAAAAAGAGTGGTTTCGTCTTTTGTTATATAAAAAAATCATCCTTTGAAACTTTTCGATGCAAAAAAAAAAATTATTTAAAAACATTTGATTTACAATGATTCATTTGACAAAAAAAGAAAATAAACATCTAATAACAGTTGGTTTGCTATGGTTTGTTCGTTCTATATTTTTATAAATGTATTTTACTTTGGGTTTTTTTTTCGTCTGAATTTATCGTCTGACAGTCTTCAATTTATTGTTTGGCAGGTTTTTCTTTGTCAACTCTCGGGTGCTTCCGAAACCTACCCGAACGTTGACGACGCGTTCTTTATGAGAGTAACAGGAAGGACTATTATTATTAGTTGTAGTAGTATTAGTAACAGTGTTAGTTGTGGTACCAGTGGTAGTATTGACTGACGAGGTGGTTTTATGATATCATCAATGATTGCAATTTTGTAATAACAAATGAAAACCAGTCACTCGAGATGTTCAGTTCTCTCCGCCAACTGTTTACCCGTTGTATATTATTGTGCGTTCTCGTAACACCTGATTAAAATGTATTCCTCGTTGATAATGAACGTTGTTTTAATGCTGAGATTTAAGTGTCAATAAGCACCAACAAGGTGTCAGTACTCTCGGAACCCTTCCAGAATACATCTAGCTGATGATTTCTTTCCTCGCTCTTTTCATCATCCCCGACGTTTCCCAAATATTTTCTGTGACCGAAGTCAAATCACATGAATTGATGTCTATATGTTTGTGTGTGTGTGATTGGTTGTGTATGTGATTTCGGGAAGTTTCTGTTTCTATGGGCTTGTAGAACAATTTGTATCTGTGTGTATGTCTGTGTGTGCATGTGTGTGTGTGATTGCTTTTGTATGTAATTTCGGTCAGTTTCTGTTATCTTGGTCTCGTTAAGCAATTTGTATGTGTGCACAGATTTGTGTGTGTGATTATGTTTGTATGTGATTTCGGGCAGTTTATGTTTCTTTTGGTCTCGTAGAACAATGCGTATGTGCGTGTCTGATTGCTATTTCATGGAAGTCGGTCCAGGCAAGGCGGAAAGCCACTTGATGTAAGGATCTAAAAAATACTACTTCAAGGTAAAAAATAGCCAACAATAAGTGTAAGATGGATAGATTCCGACCTTGATTTTGCATGTAATTTCGGGCAGTTTCTGTACAGTTGGTCTCGTAGAAGAATTTGTATGGGTGTATAATTGTGTATGTGTCTGTCATTAGTGTCGTATGTAATTTCGGGCAGTTTATGTTCCCTTGGTCTCGTAGAAGAATTTGTATGCGTGTATAATTGTGTATGTGTCTGTCATTAGTGTTGTATGTAATTTCGGGTAGTTTTTGTTCCCTTGGTCTCGTAGAAGAATGTGTATGGGTGTATAATTGTGTATGTACCTGTCATTAGTGTTGTATGTAATTTCGGGCAGTTTATGTTCCCTTGGTCCGTAGAAGAATTTGTATGGGTGTATAATTGTGTATGTGTGTGTCATTAGTGGTGTATGTAATTTCGGGCAGTTTATGTTTCCTTGGTCTCGTAGAAGAATTTGTATGTGTGTATAATTGTGTATGTGTCTGTCATTAGTGTTGTATGTAATTTCGTGCACTTTATGTTCCCTTTGTCTCGTAGAACCATATATATGTGTGTATGAGTGTGTATGTGTCTGTCATTAGTGTTGTATGTAATTTCGTGCACTTTCTGTTCCCTTTGTCTCGTAGAACAATTTTTATGTTTGTATAATTGTGTAGGTGTCTGTCATTAGTGTTGTATGTAATTTCGTGCACTTTCTGTTCCCTTTGTCTCATAGAACAATTTTTATGTGTGTATAATTGTGTATGTGTCTGTCATTAGTGTTGTATGTAATTTCGTGCTGTTTATGTTCCCTGTGTCTCGTAGAACAATTTTTATGTGTGTATAATTGTGTAGGTGTCTGTCATTAGTGTTGTATGTGATTTTGGACAGTTTATGTTCCCTTGGTCCCGTAGAAAGATTATGTATGGGTGTATAATTGTGTATGTGTCTGTCATTAGTGTTGTATGTAATTTCGGGCAGTTTATGTTCCCTTTGTCTCGTAGAACAAGTTGTATGGGTGTATAATTGTGTATGTGTCTGTCATTAGTGTTGTATGTAATTTCGGGCAGTTTATGTTCCCTTGGTCTCGTAGAAGAATTTGTATGGGTGTATAATTGTGTATGTGTCTGTCATTAGTGTTGTATGTAATTTCGTGCAGTGTATGTTCCCATTGTCTCGTAGAAGAATTTGTATGTGTGTATAACTGTGTATGTGTCTGTCATTAGTGTTGTATGTAATTTCGTGCACTTTATGTTCCCTTTGTCTCGTAGAACCATATATATGTGTGTATGAGTGTGTATGTGTCTGTCATTAGTGTTGTATGTAATTTCGTGCACTTTCTGTTCCCTTTGTCTCATAGAACACTTTTCATGTGTGTATAATTGTGTATGTGTCTGTCATTAGTGTTGTATGTAATTTCGTGCTGTTTATGTTCCCTGTGTCTCGTAGAACAATTTTTATGTGTGTATAATTGTGTAGGTGTCTGTCATTAGTGTTGTATGTGATTTTGGGCAGTTTATGTTCCCTTGGTCCCGTAGAAAGATTATGTATGGGTGTATAATTGTGTATGTGTCTGTCATTAGTGTTGTATGTAATTTCGGGCAGTTTATGTTCCCTTGGTCTCGTAGAAGAATTTGTATGGGTGTATAATTGTGTATGTGTCTGTCATTAGTGTTGTATGTAATTTCGTGAAGTGTATGTTCCCATTGTCTCGTAGAAGAATTTGTATGTGTGTATAACTGTGTAGGTGTCTGTCATTAGTGTTGTATGTAATTTCGGGCATTTTATGTTCCCTTGGTCTCGTAGAACAATTTGTATGTGTGCATAGGTTGGTGCGTTTGATTCGTTTTCTATGGAATTTCTGGTAGTTTCTGTTCCTTTGGTCTCGTAAGACAATTTGCCGTGTGTTCCTTACACGAGACATTACCATGTGATATTATTGAGAGTTTGTGTGACAATAAATATCCCCAGATGTTCTATACTACGCTTCCTTAATTATATCACCATTGCAACTAACTTGGTGCTGTAGCACAAGCCGTTTATCATTGAAATCTCGCTTATATGTCTCATAAAATTCTTTAAAAAATTAAGGGACAATAAATGTCACAACTTTCCGATATGTTCTATACAGTCTAGGTGAGGGCTACAGCGTTATCGGCCCTGGTTCTTGTCATCCTATCAAATCGTTCACGGCTAATTTCCTAAGTACTTACTTCGTTGTTTAAGGGTAAAAGTCCAATTATAATATTTTTTTTACTATATTCATACACGTATTTTCAGTTTCCTTTGATGTTAACCCTTACCATATAGTGATCCATGGGCTGTTATAAGCGGTGACTTTTTAGGACATTAAACAAGTATTCCAATAACCCCATATTTTTATTTATTCCGTTTGTAATATTCCATATTCTTACTTTATTTAAACTTACCTGCAATTTGGTAGTGCCATCTGATTACGTAGGTTGGTTTCAGCACTGTAGGTTTTTATTATTAATATTCAAGCTGTTTTATGATTACTTATGTTCCCATAATGCCAATCGGACAATTGATTCAAATTTGTGTTAGTCTTTATACCATGTCTCTCACAATTATGTATTTTTCTTTATTTAATTATGAGTATTACTTTACGTTTCATCTTCTCTAGCCTCTTTAGTTTTCGCGCATATTCTGTGTGTTTAACTTAGCTTTACTATATGATCTTCTAGAGATGCAAAATCCATTATTAAGAACAATGCCTTTTCTTTCTGATAAAAAGTATCCCTAGTTTTTTTAACTTGCATTGGTGTGTATATTTTGCATTGCCATCTTATTGCTATTTGGAAATAATAATAGTGTTCCCTGAAGTCTCAGAATTAGATGGTGTAAACTCTTAAATTAAACCAGAAATAAATTAATTCTCATATTTTCATACTTTATAAGTATAATATTTGGTTGCGCATTATTGACCAGTATAAATAACAGTATTATTACTTTTTAATAATTGTATTTTAATCAGAAAGAAATAATTCTGAAAATACAATATATATATATATATATATATATATATATATATATCTATATATATATATATATAATATTTTTTGAATAAATATGTTTTTATTACGTACAGTATGTGTTCCATGTTTACGCAATCTTAAGTATAGGAGACACATATTACTGCCGGTTGAAGGATTTGAACCCAAGTGCAATGTCATATTGACTCTTAAGACTGATATAAACCCCCACGGTATTACACTTAGATTGACAGGTTATTTTAAATTCTCCTAGATGCCTAATTTTTTATTAAAGGGGGTGATACAAATATTTTTATATAAATATATTTTGGGTATTTTTTTCATACAGATGCATTTGTTCCGGGCTTGCGCAATTTTCAGTGTAGGAGATGATGATTGCCAGAGTAAAATGAAATTCACCTTCAATAAGAAAAGATGTAAAGTAATAGGGTCATATATGGATGGTAACATTTAATGCAGCTAAGACAAATATAATTTCCGTTCAACGACTACAATGAACCTTTTCAACCGCTGATTAGCATAGACAAATGACACCCTACCTTAGAGTCTAACGTTACAATTCTTCGGCCTAATAGCATGAATTAGAACAAATATAGAGAAGACATTGCGAAGACTGCTGTAAAAGTAAGCTCCCTCTACCAAGCGGATGATATAATATATCGTTACAATGTAACCATTCATGCATGCCTGAAGCATTGGTCTCACATCTGGGCTGGTGCACCATCCGCTAGTGTATTTCTCTTAGGAAAGGTAAAACAAAGTTGCTAATCTAATAGGTCCCTCACTTTTTTTCTTATATACTTTCCTCCCACAGCAGAAAGATGTGACAAAAGGTCGGAATGTGGGGTTGGAAAGACAGCGCCCGAGAATATGATCACTCTGGCCTACAAAAAATACCTGGACAGCCCTGTCGGTATTTCCCGATAGGGGCTCATCAGGAGATTAGCAATAAACTAACCCCGTTTTCAAAGGCTGAGAAGGCAAAGCCTGGAAGGGTGGACCTCCTAGAAATGCACAGAACGGCGGAATCAAGGCCTGAAGGCCAACACGATACCGATCTATAGGGTGTAGTATCCATCGGAACAAATACTACACTTTGATCCCAGCCCAAATGCTAAGAACAGCCCATGTTATCGCCGCAATGTTGCGTCCTTGTGCTTGTTTTACAATTACTTCAATGAGATGTGCTACGATGAACTTGTTGTTCTGGTGTTTATTCGACTTAAATACACTCGACTAACCCGACAATACGCAAAATCCTATCCATTCACTGTGGAGGTCCCCAGATGCCATATAACTTTCTACTCCAATAGATTATTTTCTTGAACTGCCGGCCCTTGGAACTTCCTCCATGCTATCTGTTTCCCTGACTGTACCGACATGCAGAAATTGAAAACTAATGTGAACAAGCATAGCTCATAATTTAGTATTACCCCAAAAAAGTTCACACTTATTCTCAGAAGCCCCTTACGTCTACAGTAGCAACTTGCCATATTTTAAGTGAACTGAGGTAAAATAACAATTACTGTGATTTTGTATTTAAATTTCCTCAGAAGATTTGTGAATGAATATCAGAAAAATATTGATTATGTTGATGTGTTTTGATGCTGTTTAATAAAATGCATTTAGAAAAAAGAATAATTTATATGAAATCGATTCGAAGTAAAGTTATTTCGTTTGTCGTTACCAGTTTTGTCACGATACATAAACAACATAATGAAACATTCCCCCAGTATGTTGAATTGTGTGAGCACTATTTAACTATATTTGTGAATATAGATTTGGAAAAGAATGATCTAAGTTTCCGACTGTGTATAGTCGCTAAGAAATAAGATAGTTCAGTGTTTGGCATTGTTTAATAGTTCGCGCGGCTTTTCGCATTCATCTGTTTTTTTTTTCGTGTGTCTTTTACCGCTATATGAGTGCGTAGATCACAACCACACCCAGAATGATTCTGGATGTACCCTGACGCATTAGCAATCTAGATTGTCTCATGTGTCACATAAGGTATTTCTCATCCTCAGAACAACATGCGCTTTTTCTTCAACACAAATGACTTCTTCTACAATACGCGAACAATCCGACACAAGTTACGCAATATGATACAATCATGCGTTTCATTACAGAGGACAGTCTCAACTTCGATATAATCGAACTTATCAAAGCATAGCACATATTTCAATATTTGTCATTTATCCGCGTATAACTCTGCCGCCTGTAATTTATCGTATATAGTGTCGTTCGGTTCACTGTTATGGACACAATACATGAAAGGATTTAGATTTTTCGGAGAAGTTACGGTATGAAGACAACAGAAGAAATCCGATTGTGTCAGCTTTTAAACTAGCATAGGATCACACATTAACTTCCATGACAGGTTGTCATAGAAAATGTAAAATTATATTCGTCAAGTGCTTGAATAATACACATTTAAACAGATATGTAACCGGATATATATATATATATGTATATATATATATATATACACACATATATATATATACATATATATATATATATTACTTTTCAATAAATAATATAATATTATTTTTACTTACATTTCGCTCTCAGTAAACTTTGAACGGTGTCAGTCTATTTTTAACTTCCCCGAACGACTTAAATATTATTTTAAATTAATCATATTAACTTAATTGAACCTACTTTGGCTTTCAGCAGTATAGGGATGATAATCTCGGACGGTTGCACGGTTCGAACCCCTGTCTCATAGTCAACCTAGATTCCGTAAGAAAGCGTTTTAAACACAGAACATTACCACATCTAAGAAAGAAATATAATTAGTTTTTATTCGAGAGGGCGGCATATAAAAAATTACTGACTAAGACATTCTACGAAGGTTGTCGAAATATGCCCTATAGCAACGTGTATGTGTGTATATATATATATATATATATATATATATATATATATATATATATATATATATATATATATATGTATGTATACATATATATATATATATATATATATATATTTAAATGTTGAATTAAATTAACGATAATTGAATTATCGTTTAATAATAATCTATAAAGCTCAATATATTGAATAGAGCAATCTATTCTAGAGATTAAAGATGAGAATAAAGAATTGTAAATATACAATATTTATTAGAACATCAAAAGTTCAGAGCAGGGAGCTTCATATTCTGAATCCAT
>OY744528.1:10396579-10456579 GCA_963556195.1 Sepiola atlantica | reverse complement strand
ACTTATATTAAACATTTTTCGTTAAGCACATTTTACGTATATTAAACATTTTTTGTTAAGCACATTTTACTTATATTAAACATTTTTCATTAAGCACATTTTACGTATATTAAACATTTTTCGTTAAGCACATTTTACTTATATTAAACATTTTTCATTAAGTACATTTTACGTATATTAAACATTTTTCGTTAAGCACATTTTACGTATATTAAACATTTTTCGTTAAGCACCTTTTACGTATATTAAACATTTTTTGTTAAGCACATTTTACTTATATTAAACATTTTTCGTTAAGCATATTTTACTTATATTAAACATTTTTCGTTATGCACATTTTACTTATATTAAACATTTTTCGTTAAGCACATTTGACTTATATTAAACATTTTTCGTAAAGCACATTTTACTCATATTAAACATTTGTCGTTAAGCACATTTTACTTATATTAAACATTTTTCGTTAAGCACATTTTACTTATATTAAACATTTTTCATTAAGCACATTTTACGTATATTAAACATTTTTCGTTAAGCACATTTTACTTATATTAAACATTTTTCGTTAAGCACATTTTACTTATATTAAACATTTTTCATTAAGCACATTTTACGTATATTAAACATTTTTCGTTAAGCACATTTTACTTATATTAAACATTTTTTCATTAAGCACATTTTACGTATATTAAACATTTTTCGTTAAGCACATTTTACTTATATTAAACATTTTTCATTAAGCACATTTAACGTATATTAAACATTTTTCGTTAAGCACATTTTACTTATATTAAACATTTTTCATTAAGCACATTTTACGTATATTAAACATTTTTCGTTAAGCACATTTTACTTATATTAAACATTTTTCATTAAGCACATTTTACGTATATTAAACATTGTTCGTTAAGCACATTTTACTAATATTAAACATTTTTCATTAAGCAAATTTTACGTATATTAAACATTTTTCGTTAAGCACATTTTACTTATATTAAACATTTTTCATTAAGCACATTTTACGTATATTAAACATTGTTCGTTAAGCACATTTTACTAATATTAAACATTTTTCATTAAGCAAATTTTACGTATATTAAACATTTTTCGTTAAGCACATTTTACTTATATTAAACATTTTTCATTAAGCACATTTTACGTATATTAAACATTTTTCGTTAAGCACATTTTACTTATATTAAACATTTTTCATTAAGCACATTTTACGTATATTAAACATTTTTCGTTAAGCACCTTTTACGTATATTAAACATTTTGGCATTAAGCACATTTTACGTATATTACACATTTTTCGTTAAGCACATTTTACTTATATTAAACATTTTTCATTAAGCACATTTTACGTATATTAAACATTGTTCGTTAAGCACATTTTACTTATATTAAACATTTTTCGTTAAGCACATTTTACGTATATTAAACATTTTTCGTTAAGCACATTTTACTTATATTAAACATTTTTCGTTAAGCACATTTTACTTATATTAAACATTTTTCGTTAAGCACATTTTACTTATATTAAACATTTTTCATTAAGCACATTTCTCTTTAAAACTCTTTTCTTGTTAAAATATTGTTATAGTTAATCTCTTCAGTTTTCAAATTAAATTCAAATTAAATATTGTTCACTTTAAACATATTTTCTTTAAAACATGGTGCACTTTTTCTTTCCGTTTCAACTCTTTCAGTTTATCAGATTAGGACCCACAAATGCTCAATACAAAAAGTTACCTTACAGTTTCTTTTGTCGTCTCGTTGTGTTCGCCATTTGTGCCGGCGGTTTCATTGTGTCTCCTGCCGTGATCGATGCTGGTGGGCTTTTTTCTGTGGACAAATTTCATAGACAGGCGGGAGACAACACTTGGAGGCAGTTTTTCTTCTAAGAGATTGGATTCTGTTATTCTGCACTTGGTTGTGGATGGGGTTTTCCATACATTCGCCCGATTCTGTACTTCACTCAATCATACTTTTCGGTGTGGGATGCGACGATGCACGGGGACCTCGGCTGGATCTCCTTCGAGATCCAGCTATTACGATGAGCGACTACATTTTCGACTTAACGCTCCGAGTTCCCAAAAACGCTGTCATTTTTCATTTGAAGACACATAGAGAAGTCGACCGTCCGACTCGCTTCCAAAATCTAGACTTTCAAAAACTCCCTATGTTTTAATGGGTCCGCTTGCTTTCAGGACGAGCGGCTACGTCGTGATGTAAACGCTATCACTTCCAAAAGCGTTCTGTTTCAAAAACTCTCGTTTTCTGATAAAAAAAACAAACAAATGACGTAATCGACACTTCCTTAGGTCGGCCAATCAAACACGACATTCACAATCGCCCCATATCTGACCTTCTCGTACCCGAGATTCCCTGTGTCTAAGCCGAATTTGTAACTTTGTTATGGTTTTACAAAAACATTATTGACTCATAACTGTCCCCTTTCGGTGCATGACAGCTCAACCCGCCTCATTGTCTTCATTTTATCCCAGCCATAACTCACACTAGCTAATTAAACGGTGTCCGGAGACCTGGGGCCCGTTTAATAAGGTAACACATACATATAAATATATACATACATATATAATCATACATACCTTTATATGGGTAATGTAATCGATAAGTCATGAAAATGAAATGTCGTGGTAGACAAAATGTGTGAAAAATGACAAACGGTAAACAAGGGAAAATGCAGGTGAAAAACAAAAACGAGATCTTTGACCGGTTCGATCGTGTTAGCGAACGTCTTCAGAAAAAGTGAAGATTTGGAAGTAATTTTATTTTGAAGTCACACAGATAGGAGAAAGAAAAGATGATCTCATTTGGTCCAATCAGATAATCTTTTCCTTCTGCCATGCGTGTGCCTACTACTACTACTACTACTACTACTACTACTACTACTTGATGATGATGATGATGATGATGATGATGATGATGATGATGATGATGATGATGATGATAATAATAATAATAATAATAATAATAATAATAATAATAATAATAATAATAATTCAAAATCCGACTTAATCTTTCTAAACAAAAACAAGAGGAATTACTTTGTCATTGATATAGCCGGCTTTTTCGATACCAGAGTGCAGGAGAAAGAACACGAAAAAAAATAAATACCAAGATCGTACTATAGACTATGGAAATGTATAGAAGTAAAGGTGATTTCCGTTGTAATTTAAACGCTTGGAACCATAACGAAAAGCCACCATGAATTGCTTAAACAGATTGGCGAGACAATTTCTTTTGCAATTCCGCAAAAGGAGTGCCTGTTAGATACAGCGAAAGTTTTAAGGTACAACTTGTATGTCTAACGTCAAGGGAATTGACTTGATGTTCAAAAAAAAAAAAGAAAAATTCCAACTAAAAGAATCTAAAAGTTCATACAACTACGAAATGAAAATAATTATAATGATAATTATAATAACAAAAATCCTGCAAAAAGAGTAACAGAAATTGGAATTAAATGGTGAATTAACACCATGCAACGCATATAAGTGATAGAAGCAGATTAAAAAGAAAATCCTTGAGATCAAAAACGAATCAACATCACCAGATAACTCCAACAAGCAACAGATAATTGATACATACAGAATATATATATATAAACACGACATGATCACGTTGATACACCGGTTCCGGTTATATCGCCGGAGTTAAGCGACGTTGAGCCTGCTCAAAACTATATGGGTGACTATTTAGATATACCAGTTGCTGTATGTGCTCTCCGCTTATCTCGGCATTGTGTTCAGTCGTCCTTGACTTCTCCTTACCACTAGAATCAAGCAGTGCCGATCCAGGAGAGGTATTGTTGAGATTACGCAACCCTTGCTTAACAATTACACGCGCACCTACGCTTACAGGTTGTATCCATTGTCTCTCAACACTGAATAGGGGCCATGAATAATAATAATAATAATAATAATAATAATTATAATAATAATAATAATAATAATAATAATTATAATAATAATAATAATAATAATAATCTGTAATGATCTGTGTGAGAACTTCTAGTGAGAACAAATAATAATAATGACAACAACAACAATAATAATAATAATAATGATAATAATCTATTAATAATGGAGTTTATGTATCTGTCTGTCTGTCTGAAGCCGAAACTCCATCAAAGTAGTATAACTATTTACTAAGTCCGCTAGCTTCATTATATACTATGAAAAAAACCGGCATAAACACTATGGGCATTTCTCAATTTACATAATCAATTGCTTTTGAACTTCTAATAAATTAGTGTTCGCAAACATACACTCAGGATCGTTTCATTCAGATTTCATCATGTATTTAAGTAATTTTGCTCGCTACTAATCTTACTTATAAATTATGATTAATGAATCAAATTGTTTAATTAAAATAATAATTGATTTAAAAATTTATCAATTACGTAGTTATTTTATCTACGTCCAATTGATTAAACAGCGTGCGGAACGTAAATCCATTGAAACAATCTCCCTCCGTCAATTCAGTTTGGACGCAATACAAGCGCGTAATTTGTAAACAAACGCTGGCATTTACCGTGTTACTTTAACTTACGCTGTTAAGCTTTAATTCACAAACTGTTCTTATTATCCTATGTTTTATTTATTAAAATAAAAGATGTGATTTTATTTCTTTTCTGTCAACAACAAAAATAATATAACTGATTTTAGAAACATATTGTTTAATTAAAAAAGGTAATTAAAAACACACACGCGCGCACGCGCACACGCGCACACACACACATAAAAGAGTACGGATTTTTGACATTGTTTCATTTTATAAACACTTTTCTTCTGATTCGAAAAATACTGTTCGCTGTATTTAGTTTTGTGTTAATTGTTGATTTTAACAATTTTATTGAATCAAATTGTTTAATTTAAATAAAAATCGATTTAAAAATTACTACTAAGACACACACACACACAAACACACACACATTCTAACAAATTTAATTAGGTAAACTTTCTTTCCGAGACCATTTACATAAGTAACCATGTTTACTATATTCGATTTTTTGGTGCTTTTACACTTTAGGACCCGCGCTAACTTTGACTCCATCGTTAGGGTTAGGGTCAGAGTCAAAGTGGGTGTTAGGGTTAGTGTTTGGATCATCGTCAAAGTCAGCATACATCCTACAGTAAAAGAATACAGATTGTTTATTGTTTTATTTTATGTACGCCTTTCTTCCGATTCAAAAAATACTGTTTGCTGTATTCAGTTCTTTAAATTCTTGATTTTAACGATTTTACTGAATCAAATTGTTTAATTAAAATAAATATTGATTTAAAAATTATTAAAATTATTTCTATTTATGGAGAAGGTTAATACAAAAATCGGGGTGGGTCGAAATTTCTTTTTTCATTATTTACATCTACAACTATGTTTGGTCATAAATAAAGAATATCAACGTATAACCACCCAAGAAATATGACTGAGGCTACATCAGTTTACACATTAGCGTAAATTTCTGACGCGGCAGCCTAGCAAAAATATGCGACCGGAGGGAGCATATATTTGCTGCTAGTAATAATAATAATTACAAGAAGCACCATAAGCTTATCCCCTTCCTGTCTCAATCCCCCCCCCCGAAAAAAAATTTAAAAATGGTGCCAGTCGAGGCTGACACCACACAAAATATGTGCAGAGGGTCGAGGAGGATAAGACCGAGGAGGGACAGCACGAACCAGACCTCCAGTGGAAGAGTGTGAAGAGTGCTGGGACCTTGGGGAGGCGTATTGCCACCCAAATCCCAGAGAAGACCAATGTTCATTACCAGCGAGAAATCAATGGTATGGGGCTGGTGTGATACCGGAAGGTTATTTACGGTGGTTATCGGAATGATGCGAAGAATAATGGAAATCTGGGGAGGCTTGTTGTCACTCAGACTCCAGGAAGTGCCACTGGTTGTTGTCGGTGAGCAATCGCTGACGATGTATGTGTGATAACTTCTAGTGAGTACAAATAATAATAATAATAATAATAATAATAATAATAATAATAACAATAATAATAATGATGATGATGATGATGATGATGATAATAATATTTATTATATAACTCGACGTTTAGTCTTCCACGATGTTATAATAGCGCATTTACCTATATCATGGAATGTGCCAGATATTAAGTCATCAATAATGGCCAGGATATGTTTTTTCTAATGCCTTATTGTAAACATCTTTTCATGTCTCAAAATGGCTAACAGTCTTGACACTTTCCCACTCGCTACTTTAAGAAAATGCTTAAATATTGTTTGTCTGCACTAATTTCTGTCTGATTTGCCGTCACTAAAATTGTCCGTAGCTTTGCGTGTCGCCTCTATTTCAAGACACAAATACACAATTCCATTCCCCTTTCACTCTCGCTCTCTCTCTCTCTCTCTCTTTCGTTTTATCTCTCTATCTCGGTTTCGTTTTATCTCTCTATCTCTCCCTGTCTGTTTCTCTCTTTCTTTCTCGACTTACTGTCAGTTACACCATTATATCAATCGTAATGAGAGATAATCATCAAAGGCCATTTCGACAAGTACTGTCATTCGCAGCTCACTTGCAGTTCCGATCTACTAGTCTTCACGCGCTTCATTGAACATCTATTAATTCCGCTGCAAGGTGTGCGTGATTTGCCTAATGGATACTATAACAACCCATGAAATCGGATACATTGCTGTCATTTAGACATACACACCTTTAGATAGGTATGGATCTGAAAATGAGCAAGCTATGCGTAAATATCTACAATGTGCTCTATTAATAGTATATAATTACTAGTGTAAAAATATATTTGTTTACTATTAAGGTAGGTGTATTCGCTGATAGATAGATAAGAGTGTATATCCGCAAGTGATTAGGCCCGATGTGTGCTCGACGGAAAGTTCAGCAGAGTTCAAATGGTCGACCCGGCACGTTGAAGCTGAGAACGTTTGAAGACGATGATATTTATGCAGACTGAGCGTCGGACGTGACGATTGAGAACGTAGCCGGCGCAATCTAGAAAGTATTGACGGAAGCTTCAATAGGACAAAACGTACGAATAATGTTATAGCTAGATGCTGATATCAATAAGCAAAGGAGCTTAACACATATGTAACTCTCTCTCTCTCTCTCTCTCTCTCTCTCTCTATTTCTCGTTTTCTATCTATCGCCTTTTCCCTATTATCAACAATACGATAATATATATTAATATATACTTCGTTCTCTGAAACATCGTATAGTTAATTGACTAATTATTTTACAACGCATGTCAGTTGTCGTTTTTAACTTCGACATAGCGACAATATGTTGTAAAGAGACGAACTCAACAGAGGACTTTCCTCATTTATATGAGGAAGGCAACAAAGAAATAGGCGAATGGCGCCCACGACCAACAACGAAAGTATCGGTGTAATTTAAAAAAAAAAATCATATAACACATTGAAATATAATAGCAATAAACAATTTTCATAAATTTCATAAAAATACATTAAATATTTAGGCGATAAAACTCGTACATACTTCCAGGACAGGCGTCATGGTCCGTAGGCATAACGCCAGATATCAATATCAAAGGTTCGATCTTTGTCTTACTTAGCCATGCTGATGACGACTGTGAGCCAGAAACACGTGCCCATGGATTACTTTTATGTACGTATAAAATTAATAATATATATATATATATATTAGTTTTTTTCAAGACACTTTAATCCAAGAACTTTTTAATCTTTGTGAATTTTTCTGATAATTTTGTAGTGTTGCAGAGACGATATTGACATAAAAATTTTGTTTGACACAAGACAAATGAAACGGACCGTAAAAATATATATCACAGTAATGTTATGTTTTTTGGAAATGTGAAAAAATAAAAAAAATAAAATAAAACCATGGTTATTGCAATATAATATAAACTGACTGATATATATATACATATATATATATATATATATATATATATATGTGAGTATAAGTATATATATATATATATATATATATATATATATATATATATATATATATATATACGGCGACCATTGTAATAGCTTTCTAATAAAACTTACATTTACTCATCATTTCTTTAACCAATTTAGAAATTGTTTCACAAAAATATATATTTTATGTATGCATATACACACACACACATATATATATATATATATATATATATATATATATATATATATTCTCTCACACTCTTACCCACTTACCCCTCCCACTTTCAAACCTCCTTCATTGTTTCAAATCTTTTCTAAAACCATGACATACCCACACACCAAAATCACAGAACCTCCCTCTCCTCTTTCCTCCACCTCTCCATTTCTTCACTAAAAGCCATCCACATTATTTCCGTTCAATCCCTCCCCTCTACTTTTCACTCAGAACCATCCTCATTTATTTCATCCCATGCTACTGATTTCACTAAACCCGAACCTCAGGTCTGCGCACCCAGTAGTGGCTACTACTTTTTCTCATCAACCCATCATGCCAACCCAATATTTTCACTTACTTTCATGAATTTTTTCTTAAAATTATCATCCTGAAGAAGTATTACAAATGAAGACGAAACGTTGATGAATATATAAAAAACATCCTTTTTGGTTTTTCTTTTTTCATTTCCCATATATATATATATATATATATATATATATAGTCTAAAGAAGCTTTGAGTCATTAAAAAAAAATGTAAAATGCAGTTTAAATTCCCAGACAAACTAACTAAATTCAAGATATTGCATACTTAACATTCGTTGGAAAATTAATAAATGAAAAAATATAAGTAAAACAAAAGGGGTGGGGTAATTATCTAAGAGTAAAACAAAAACTGGAGACCTTAAGCGTCTAATATTAACACGGGATCATCAGCTGTTTATATATATATATATATATATATATATATATATATATATATATATATATATATATATATGTATAGTCTAAAGAAGCTTTGAGCTATTAAAAAAAATGTAAAATGCAGTTTAAATTCAAAGACAAACTAACTAAATTCAAGATATTGCATACTTAACATTCGTTGGAAAATTAATACATGAAAAAATATAAGTAAGAAAAAGGGGGGGGTAATTATCTAAGAGTGAAACAAAAACAGGAGACCTTAAGCGTCTAATATAAACACGGGTATCATCAGCTGTTTATATATATATATATATATATATATATATATATATATATATATATATATATGTGTGTGTGTGTGTATAACTAGTTATACTAATTAAATGTAGTCGAACACTGAGCCTGATGATGTTGGAATTCTATTTACTGTGTGTAAAAGAGTGACGACACTTTCACTTGATGCTAACTTTATACCAAGTGTTGCAATGCTTTTTGACTGACGACCGAATATAGGATCGTCTATATAATGTATACCTTTCTTGATGACGAACGTCTGTAGAATAGTGCAATCAAGTTGACAACCGGCGAATCAGAATAGAAGTTTCATCATTTCAGCTTACAGTTTTTTTTAGATTAGAAACAGTTTTTTATAACGTGGTGAATAAAATCGACACTTTTTATTGCGCTTCATCGATGAACAGCATATATGCTTTCGATCGAATATTTATGTCGAAGTTATTGAATTCCGAACTGTTAGGAATTAACAACGGTGACAAGAATCTTTGCTTACCGACAACATCTCCACTGTACAGATCATAGGCAGATGTGTCTTAGTACAAATCGATAAGGTCGTTGTGATGCGTTAGATTCGTTGAGTAAATCAGCCTTTGGGCAGGGATTTTTGCCTCCGTTACTCGTCTAGTAATTAGAAAGTACTACGGTTAAAGGTCGACGAACTGTGTAGGTTTGGCAACACCTGATTCCATTACACATTTCTATGGTTCAAGGACTATCATTACATTGAAACGGAAACAGGGAATCTTACTTCAACCGGTGCATGTCACAAATATGATTATCTGTTTGGGTGTGATGAGATAGCAAAATTCGAGTATTGGTTCGCTCTAAAATTACGCCATATTCCATCAAAAATGCAATATATATCTATATATATATATATATATAAGATAAATTAAAGAAGTGAGATAAACATGTACAAATGACAAATTTATTTCAACTTCGATTGTCCAATGCAAGGTATACTCGGTAATAAAAGTATGTTTATTATTCTTTCCTTACGCCAACGCTATTTTAAGAAATAAATCTTATCATCAGAGGAAATACATAGATAGATAAGTTGGCAGTGGAAAAGCCAAAAATTCAAAATTTGAAAAAATATTAAGTAATGGAGAGTGAAGAATTTCGTGTAAAAAGATATGGGGTCTGTCCAAATGGTAAATGTCTAATGAAAGGAGATTTACAGACGGAAAAGACAGGTTTTCGTGAAGGCAGCATGGAAAAGAGTTCAAGAATAAAGAAACTCCAATAGAGATCTGTTGAGTTAAGTCGTAGGTGGAGTGCACTTATCCAGAAATAATTTTGAGAATTCGGGCTATTTTAAAAATACTTACCAAGTATACTTTGCATCGAACAATCGAAGTTGAAATAGATTTGTCATTCGTATTGGTCATTCGTAGATTTGTCATTCGCTCTTCTTTAATTAATCTTTATAATTGCTCTATCTCGTATATTGAGCTTAAACCATTTCACTATAGGCTCTATCTACTAAAAGTATACTTTTAGTTTCATATTTTATTTTATTATATGTATATATATATGTATATATATGCATATGTATATGTATATGTATATATATATATATGTATAAATATTTGGAAAAAAAATTTAAAAGAACGAAATTATTAAGCGATATTTAAGGGTTTGGGTTATAGGTTTTGGGTAAGGGTTAGGATAGGGTTAGGGTTATAGGGTTATAGGGTTATAGGGTTATAGGGTTAGGCTTATACAGTAAGGGTAAGGGTTATAGGGTTAGGGTTATAGGGTTAGGGTTATATGGTTATAGGGTTATAGGGCTATACAGTTAGGGTAAGGGTTATAGTGTTAGGGTAAGGAGGTATGGTTAGGGTTTTAGAATTAGGGTTATAGGGTTATAAGGTTAGGGTTAGGGTTAAAGGTGTTAGGGTTAGGGTACTATAGTTAGGGTTAGGGTTTTAGGGTTAGGGTTGGGTTAGCGTTATGGTTATAGGGTTAGGGTTAGGGTTAGGGTTAGGAAGAAAACATGGCTATTCAAATCTTTTTTAAAAACGGGTGGTAGAGTATTACGAACAAGATCCGAAAATAATTATTTAATCAAGTGGACAAATCGAATTACGGGTAGCCCAACCTTCGAGATCAGACATATCGTAACTATTCGACCCACTAACCATACCACCTGATGCATGTTTACATCAATTTATACATTTCCAGACCCTGCATTTGTCGAACTCGAGATGACTGCACATTAGACGAAATGTGTCATAGTTTACGAAGCTTAAATCAATCGCATTGAACAAGCCAATGTAATACAATTCTATATCCTGTTTGAATGCCAGGTTTGCATATTACTCAGTTCTCCAACATTATACTTGGAAAGTACACAGTTTTGTTTAACAAATATTTAGAATTGTGGGGCAACATTTGATGATCACTCGGTGCTGTGACGTCACGCTTTGAAAGTTAAAACAGTCTCGTTCTCTTTTTCCGGTTTTACTTGAAATGAACCAGACACGTTTCGTGGCTGATTAGGGAAATGAACAAGCTGTGCGTGCGTGGTCCCCCTTTGTATGTGACTCGATGTGGCGAGTGTAAAATGCAATAAATTTGGAAAATGTTGACCCCCCTTTGACCCCCTGGGGGCGTGAACCAGAATTTTTCTGAGATCAAGGATGCTCATTTTATATCCAAATCAATTGCCTCTACATTTTGGCCAAGTTTCAGAAAAATTAAATGGATTGATCAAACGTTATGGGAGAAAAGGGTCGTTTTTTGCCATTTTAAGGGCTTTTGACCCCCTGGGGGCGCGATACTTATTTTCTATTCGGAACAATTGCCTCCACATTTTGGGAAAGTTTCAGAGAAATTGAATGGATGGATGAAAAATTATGGGGCAAAAAATGTCATTTTTTGCCATTTCGGGTCCTTTTGACCCCCCGGGCTGGGGGGCTAACCAGATTTTTTTTCAAAAATCGGAGAATGTCACTTTCTAACCTGACCAAAGTTACAACTTCATGCAAAATTTCAGAGAAATTCAATGCATGGTTGCGGAGAAAAATCCGAACGGACGGACATGCCTCAAAACATAAGTCCCCCGATTTTATAAATCGGGGGACCAAAAAAAAACCCCTAGTATAAAGTTACATTTTAATAGGACAATGAACACCATGTTTTGTGCAATTATGTCTCTGTTTATATAAATAAAAACACATATTAGAAAAGAACCCAAATTAGTATTCGTTGTTTGACGTTCAACCAAGCCGACCATCAACATGTGAGACAGTAACGACGTCCACGTCTGAGACACGAAATACCATCCAAGTGTAGACGACACTAAAGAGACAGAGACGAAATCGGAAAAAAGCAATGCTTCATTTCTTTATTAAAAATCCAAAACACGATGCCAATCATAGAAATGAATTTTTAAAAAATAATGTGTCCAAGGATCTTAATGAGCAATGCTTGTTGTGTCTTTATGAATAATCGGAACAATGATATTTACACACATATCTATTTACCGAAATTATATTAACGATCGAGTTTCTATAAACGTATGCTTATTCTTTACTTCTACAAAGCCATGATCTGCCCATGCATAGAGTATTGTTGCCACATCTGGGCTGGTGCATCATCTACTAGTCTCTCCCTCTTTGAAAAGGTCCAAAAAAGAGTCGCCACCCTAATAGGTCCCTCACTGTCAACCAAGCTCCAGCCCCTGCCCAATCACCGCAATGTAGCATCCTTGTGTTTATTTTTCAAATACTTCAATGGATTATGCTGCGATGAACTGAATATTCTCGTGCTCCCCTCGACGTAAATTCACAAGACAAACTCGGTAATCAGCTAAATCCTATTCATTGATTGTGAAGGTCCCCAGATGCCGGAGAGCCGTCTACTCTAATAGCTTCTTTTCTCGTGTTGTTGCCCTCTGGAACTCTCTCCCTGCTCCCCGGTTTCCCGACAGTACCGACTTTCAGAGGTTTAAAACTAATGTAAAAATACATCTCGCTGCACAGCTCCGAACTTAGAATGCCACACTAACCCTTCTCCTTAATTTTCAGTAGTCCCTTACGTCTACAGTGGCGTCCTGCCTTGTTTGGGGTGAACTATTATGTAAGAAAACAGGTCTATCTGGAGCTTAAACTTGACTAGTGTTGTCTTTTAATGCTTAATTCAATTTACTATTCTATTATAGACTAATGTGCTATAGTTTAATGTTTAATTCGGTGTGGTAGTGTAGTATATGTCATGTTCTAAGGATAATATCTTCTCCTGTATTATTACTTTTCTTTTTTGGGGTGTAGTATAGCATTTTTCTGTGTGGATGACTAATTCCTCCGAGTCATTACTTCATGATTTGGAGAACGCGGATAGTGTACTATATGTGTGTTTATTATTATAGTATCTCATAGAAAGTTACTACTATCTTTAGAGGAATTGAAGTATGTATTCGTTCGTTATGATACAGTCTTCCAATATATTACATCCTCTTTTTGTGGTAGTGTAGTATATGTTCTATTATCATGATATCATCCTCTTAGGCATTACCGTCGTATTTTAGGGAGCTAAACTGTCTTTACACCATCCACTATGACTATGCAATCATACAGCTACATATCTAGTCCACGGAGCTGTTAAACTTGGCATCGTAATATGGGAAAAAAGGGAGAAAGTAGCAATCCTAGTTGAAGTCAGTGTCCCTAATGATGAAGAATTGAACAGAGCAGAAAGGGAAAAGATTACGAAATACCAAGGTCTTATGTACGACATGAAAAGAAACTGGAATCTTAGGAAAATCTCCATCATACCAGTAATTATAGGAGCAACACGACTAATGAAGAATAATTTCATAAGCTATCTGGCGAATATACCTGGTGACCCGAGCGCAAGAGAAATACAAACAACTTCACTTAAAGAGGCGGTTAGAATCTTAAAACGATCTCTAGGCTGGAGTGTCTGAAATAGCCGGTGAATGTGAGACATCCGGTAGGATGCCCCATATCCAGCAAAAACAGAAAGATAAGAAAAATAAAAAAATAAATAAAACAATGTTTTATATTTAATAATATAATTATTACATATAACCTTACGTATACGAGTGAGTCAGATAGCAATGATACGCGCTTGAAAAGCCGAAAAAAAGGGCATTACAACACAAGAATAATGACGACGCTATTATCTCATAATTCGCGCCAAAAATACTTTCGAACTAAAATCTTCCATTGTTGCCGAGGCATCTATTTTTAATACGGCAAAGAACCGCTACTAAAACTTGTCGCATCAGGAGACCCAAACATAGTGTCTCGTAAAGAATCCTTCTCGGACAGACAATAGACATTCGGATGGGAAAATTAGTCGCCAGAACAATCTATATTCGACAAGAAATAGGTAACCTGATGAATGCATCGCACTGGCGCGTTCTCTGGCAGGAAATAAGGCGTATACAAATAGTTCGTCATGGTTGGAAACTCTCACACGTTTTCTGGCGTCGAACGACACATAATTTAAATCGTGTTTTTTTTTTATTCATTGTCAATAACTTCCCGTCTTTACTTATTGTATTATTTGTTTTATTATTATGCTATTATTTTTATATTGTTAATGTCTCTAACGATACGTTACCTCTATTTACGGTTGTAGGGCATTTAAAAATAAAAGTCAAATAAAAGTGATTCAACCAAAATTGTTTTTTTATTTATAATGTGTCAAGTATCTATATTAGATGCTCCGTCGGTCGATATATCATGGTTCAGTTTAAAAAAGGACTTCCACTCGTAATAACCTAAGTTGAATTGAATAAGTAGTAGACTGTAAAGTAAGTAAGTAGCTTTTAGATACGTCCATCTAATCCTCTTTCTTGTCGCTTGTTCTGTCACACTTAAGTTTTAAATAGCATTTTCATCACTAAACGCGCAAATTGAATATAATCAGTGAGGGTTTGCTGAATTAAATAGAAGGTACATTTTAAAAAGTATTTACCAAAATTGTTCACGCCGTTAAAAATTGTTTGGTACGTGTTCTAAATATTAACTAAAATATAATATTAACTAAAATATTTTCTTTATATATATTTGGCGTTATGTAGTAAACAGGATCCGTTTCATACAAAGGTCACGAAGAAGTCACAGGGTAGAACTTGGCTGCAACCAAGCTGGAATTCGTGAGAAAAGAAGTCAATAATAATTAGTCGAATGTAACGTAACACATACGATAGAAACAGTGGCGAGTACAAACTTCTCACAGCCTTAATTGTGGATTGAATAACAGAAGGTGAGTGTTTAATATGGGCGAACACAACGTAATAAAATAAACCATGGGCTTAAACCAAGTATATCTTACAACCATTAAAACTTACTGGACGCCCATGATGAATTACTCCTTTATCTTCTAAGATCCTGTGTTGAATCAATTAAGTGAATAATTATTTGATAAGCATGACAGATAGATTTCTATTGCGTTCAAGAAATTGTCCCAAACCCGGTAAAAGACACTCACGACGCCGATGCTGTGAAGAAGACAGGGTATTAGGTTGAGTTTCTTTGGAGTATGACTTGTTAAATTATTTGCGAAAATAAATAAGACATAGGGATACACTAAGCAACACATGCCATTATATACGAGTTCTGATCGGACGTTGTGCCGCAGTAAGGATTTAAATAGTGATGTTTTCTGCTAATCGCGTTTATTATTAAATTCGTTAACGAATCTATAAGACACCGTTCCTTTCCGGCGGTACAGACCGTTCGTCGGTCTCTGAGACATGATATTAAAATGAATGTTCTGAATACCAAAACGTAAACGCTACAGACATAGTTGCATTTTACCACTCAAGCAAACCCCCAAATAAAGTTTTACATCAAATTATACGTGCATAATTTGATTTTGCTTCCGATTAAAGTAAGCTATGTTTTCAAGTCTAGATTTAATATATTTGTGGCTGTATTGCCTTCAGTCTCAATTAAAATAAATTAGATTTATCGCATTTTGCATTCGAACTCTTCTAATATTGTTTCAATCAGTTTATATTGATTAGAAGCATGTTTAAAAGTTCAAGTTTATTTTATTAAAAATGTAATCCTACATAAAATACTGAGAGATCAGTTTAAATGGATTAAAATACATCAGTCTTGAATATCATATTATAATTTTCTACGAAGAATTAAACTAAAATTACTACTTTTCTCATCCCAGTTATTGCAGACTATGAATACGGCTATACTAGGTTCAAATTCGACAAGATCTATGGCGCCCAATGACGCGTTTAAAAACTAGGGAAATGTGTGAACACACGTAAGGTTATTAATTGTTAAAACAGTATTGTCTACACGAGGTTACATAACTATAATAGATGGGAAATCTAAAGAATAGAATGACGGTTACGTGTCAGGATAATGTGTGACACACGGGAAGTAGTTGGTGACACGTAGACGATAAGCTGATAAAATCTTTATCTTACTTGTCAATCGCAAAAAGAGCTCATGTTTAGCACTGTGCTGCTCCTTCTTGTAGAGGAAGGCATACGATATATTATGCAACACTAAGATGTACATGTTGTTGTATGCTTAATAGCTGGATATAATAGACAAAATTAATACCTTGTGGAACGAATAACCAATACGTTAGTATAAAGTAGAAAGAAAGGTTTATTGCTATAAAGTGTATCATTATAGAGGAACAGACATTAAAAATGCATTATTAATGTCAAGAAAATATATTTTTCAGTGCAATACTCACCCTGTATGTAGTAAGTCCATATAATTAAAAAGAGGTGTAAGATATTCTATAACAACGCATTCATACCATGTTTCGAAATTTTTTAGATGAGGATTGATCATTTGTATTCTTTCGATGATTAGAACTACTGCTCTCGTCTGAGATGCCATTCTCACAAGATTTCAGCAGATGTAACCTCCGATCTTATTCGGGTGCATCTTGTCAATCTCGGGAATCTTTCCGTCGAACTCGGGAATCTGTACGGAATTTCGCAAGCACCTATAGCGTAACGAAATAATCAGTACTGAGTGAAATGGGGTTGACGGTTCAATCCTCAATGCCGGCGAGACTAAAAACACAATTACGTATTACTAAAGATCAATAGTTGATCATGGGTGACGGAACGAGAGCAAGCGACACCATTTAAATAAACGATTCCGTTCGAAATTATGTATACATTGTCGAGTTCGACAGAAAGATTCCCGAGTTAGATAGATGCACCTGAAGATTGTCGGTGGTGACATCGTCCGAAACGCTGTTAGAATAACATCCAAGACGAGAATAGTAGTCCGAAAACTCCAGATAATACAAATGTATACTATAAACATTAAATTACGTTAACATCCTTGTTACTTCGATTATGTGTATGATACGATCTTTTTCTCAAGTAAACGTATGTAAATAATTATTTGTAACGTATATATTTTGTTTCCAGATTTTTTTGGATGAAGATTGATAATTGTTATACGCCACGTGTCTATTAGAAAGACACGTGTCGCAACGGATAAAAGGTCTTGGTTGATCAGTTTCAAGTTAGAGTTTTCTGGCGGTTGAAGGTTCAGTCCTCAGTGTGGACTATACTAAGAATACAATTACGAATTATTTAAGACTTCTGCCCGGTGATTGGTTGAAGAACGAGAGCAAGCTACCCCCGGGGAGTACATAAATGTTTCCGTTCGTAATTCCGTACATATTCCCTCTCGGCCTTTTGGCTAAGATCAAAGTGTAGTATCTGTTCCGATGGATACTGCACTTCATAGATCGGTATTGTCTTGGCCTTCGGGGCTTGATTTACGCCGGTCTATGGGTCTGATCTGTCCTGTGCAGTTCTAGGAGGTCCACCCTCCCAGGCTTCACCTCCCCTCTTTGGGGAGGAGTAAGTTAATTGCTTACTGCCTGAGGCGCCCCTACCGGGGAATGCCGACGGGGCTGCCCAGGCAATTTTTAATGGCCAGAGCGCTCATCTTCTCGGGCGGTGGCTTTTCAAATCCCACTTTCCGACCTTGTGTCACATACTCCTATTGTGGGTAGGTGTTAAATAACGGCCTTTTGGCTAAGATCAAAGTGTAGTATCTGTTCCGATGGATACTGCACGCCTGTCCTGTGCAGTTCTAGGAGGTCAACCCTCCCAGGCTTCGCCTCCCCTCTTTGGGGAGGAGTAAGTTTATTGCTTACTGTCTGAGGCGCCCCTACCGGGGAATGCCGACGGGGCTGCCCAGGCAATTTTTAAATGGCCAGAGTGCTCACCTCTCGAGCGCTGGCTTTTAACCCCACTTGCTCGACCCGGTCTTGGGTCACATCTTACTTGTGGGAGTAAGATAAAACTGGCCTTGTGCCTAACTCCACGAGGAGTAAATAAACATAAATATTTTTTAGTACAGCTAGACTTTCCTGAACAATGCCAGAGGTTACGTCGGCCGAAACATTGTTTGAATAAAACCCAGGATGAGAACAGTAGTCTAGATAATAAAAAAAAAAATTCATATATTTAGGTATCAATAAATGAGATTTAAAAGGGTGACATGCCGTAAAACAGAAACACACTAAACCAAAACTAAACAAAATTGCGGAACTATGTAACCTTTAGTATTGTCGATTATTTTTTTACTTTCTTTCGATTCCAACATATGTTTTCTTCATATCCATCTTCTTCAGCGTTTCCTTTCCCGCTTTCCAATTTGAGTATCTTTGATAATATTTGACTAATCTGGTGTGATGCCAAGCAGCAGCTCTGTGACACCTGGTGCTGCCACGGCATGTTCCGACCGATGGTTCCTGCGTCGGTGCGTAATCCGTTAAGCAAATATTATCCGGTTAATTGCAAGCGCCCCGCCAGAG
Source organism: Sepiola atlantica (assembly GCA_963556195.1). Taxonomy (NCBI): domain Eukaryota; kingdom Metazoa; phylum Mollusca; class Cephalopoda; order Sepiida; family Sepiolidae; genus Sepiola; species Sepiola atlantica. The sequence goes on along the minus strand of OY744528.1, from coordinate 10,437,638 downwards.
ACCGCCCACTGCTACTTAATCCGCTGTACGGCGCACCTGACCGCGTAGAATACGGGGGAAAAAAATACAGCATCTTTAAATGTCAACCACAGAATATTTTACAATCCGTGCGAAAGACATGGTTTCGTCTTTTACTTCATTCTTTTCTGTCTATTTTGAATGGTAGCTTTTCCTTTTTTTTTTTTTTACTGGCGTATGATGTTTAAAAGCGTTTCTATGTATCAATCAATTATTTTTCCTTTAAAGGAAAATCTACTGCAAAAGTCATTCTTAATCTCTCGGTCGCTGTTAGTTTGAAGACTTTTTTAGTACTGTTTTTTTATTTCTTTATAACTTTATTATTTTCGCTGATTCTGTTTTTTTTTATTTTGTGCATCCATTATTTTTTTGTTTCCTTTGTAAGACTATGTCGAACATTTCTTCCACGCCAAGGGGTAGTTCTAAGATCAGAGTAGGGTCGGATGTAAAACATTGCTAAATCGCGACCTCGACTCTGTCAAGAGTCTTGTACAAAAAACAAAAAGGTGCATACCTTATTCGCAATAACTCTTCAAAAGTGAACAGAGAAACTCTCACAAAAAGTAACCGTTGCCAGAACTTTCAAAAACAGACTCCTCCAATAGAAAGAAAATGCTCTTAAATAATCAGTAATCGACATATATGATAATTATCCATTTCCAATAGAAGGTATTAAAAACAGAGTTAAATCGTTTATAGGTTTCGACTTAAGCAAGCCAAAAGCACCCTGCCCTCCTCCGATCATCCGCAACCCCATGACACGTTTGCCAGTTAATTATTTTTCTCACGTCTATTAGATTGATATAATAAGAATTAATTGGGCCCCTATTCTAATCGTTCATGTTATTCTCCCTACGTTTCGGTCGATGTAACGTCCCACCTTTTTCAAGTGTTTTTTTTAATTGGTGAATCATAATCTTCACACAAGACTCCATACATAATTTAGAACTGAACCCTATATTTATTCAACTTGAAGTATTTCCGTTCCCTAACCGTTACCCTGTAGAAATATTAGTAATGCTTCATTGCATACATAGTATGGCCCCTACTGAAGATTAAATCTTCAAACTCCAGAAGATCACCCCTTATAAGTGATTAGGTAGCATTTTATCCGTGGCATAACGGATACACATTCTGTCTTTAATAAGTTATTTCTTAGTGTATGTTTTTTATCATCTTTTTCTTTCTTTCATTCATTTTATTTTGTATATTTTTGTATTCATTCTTCTGTTGCTTCCCCCCCCCCATTTAATTCTTAGTCTCCGCTGTTGATATCATTTTTCTGTTGCTGAATTTTTTAAATAAGGATTGATAATTTGTATAATTTCGATTATTCGGACTACTGTTCTCATCTTGAGTGTTGTCATCACAACGTTTCGGTCGCTGTAACCAAGTCCGCAAGGTCCCGTGGTGCAGTGAAAATAATCTAATATATAAAGTTAAGACCATTTTTCCACTGTACCTTCTCGGTGTATAGGGAAAGAACCACATGCATCACAGGCCACTAAACTCACCACTACATAACACTTATTCACTCGAGCGTGTTTCAGTACATCTGTTATTATTTTTTCCAGCTAACACTAAATATTACATTTGACCCACCATTCACGACTCTCCACCAAAACAACTCCATATAGGTGGTAGCAAAGACCTTTCTCCCTAACAATTCTGTAATCTCACTACACTTATCGACACCGGGAACTAATAAACACAGTTTAATGTTAACAAAAGACTCCGTTCTTATTTAGTATTTGCCTGATATTAATTTCCTACATAATATAAAGCAATACGCAAAGACATAATGACCGCTCCCGTGTACTCCGATGAATTTCCGCGAATATCAGATTACGTTATTTCTATTTCTACCAATAACTTCTATATTTATATTCATTCCGGAATTAAGCGAATTAAATTAACGAACACAGTTCCTGCAACATTTAATCATTCAACATGGCGGCTACAATTTCTTGATCAGATCGACTTTTTTATTATATTCAATAAGCGCCAAGATACTCGTAGACCCCGATACATTTACATTTTCAAAATCATACACCTTTAACACGCATATTATAGAAAACTTGCCCAACTCAATTTATTTCATCAACTACAAATGACCTAAGCCGTGTCATTGTTTAACTTCACATTTGGTTGTCAGAAGCAAAATCTTAACATAACACGCAGTTTAAGTTTAGCTTAATTGGCCTATTTTCACATGTATTATCAACTCGAAACCGGTGCACAGTCTTAAGAAAACAGGTTTTTCATGAAACCTGTTTCCTTTTTTTGGGCTAGTTTTAGAGTTCGATCCCGTTCTACTCTACCACTTTTTTTTTTTACATTTAAAACATTCGCTTACACGGTAGAGGGGGGGGAGAAAAACACCAGGTCGTTTCTTTTTTTATTCGATGTCATTCAATAGGCAGTACTTTCTCCCGTGCAACGCCGGACGACGGGTTCCGCTAGTACTTAATAACATTCAGTTCTAAGTGATAGTCATCTGAAGATTGAAGGTTCAATCCTCGGTGTAGGCGATGAGAAGATTTTAAAATTGCTGATGATTTCTCAAAGTCATGGCTGACGGAGAAGCATGTTACCTTCGTTGATTAAATAAAGTCTTCTGTTCGAAATTCCGTCCAGATTTCCGAGTTCGACAGAAATATTCCCGAGTTCGAAAAAGTAAACCTAAAGAAGACCGGAGGTTACAGCGGCAGAAACGCTGGTATGATAACACTCAAATTCCGAATAATTAAACTTATACATATTATTTTTATGTATTTATTAATTTATGTTCCCATAATATTTTACTTCCTATTAGTTTATTATTATAGCCTATAAGATTTCTCTTGTTTTCCTAATATTGTTTTTCTTACTAGCCGGACCTGTGGAACTTCCAGTGGTATCTATCCTTCACTTGTATATAACTGCCGTGTATTCAATGGACGTCCGGCGTGAACGCAGACACTTCGATATTATAATACCGCCTTTGTTCAATATTAAACATACTTATTATAAAACTCTTTTTAATACGGTTTAATTCATAAAGTTCTATCTCCAAAATCCTTGTCGAAGTTTAGGATATGTTTGCAATTGTTTCGACATCAATGCGAAAGCAGACTTCTTTCTATTATTGCACCATCTTTGTACGGAACAAGTACCACACTTTCATCGTTGCCCGAAAGCGATGAATGTGTATTTAACTCAGAGGTCCACGTTCGACACAGCAGCGTAATCAGAGTATTTATTTACTCCTCTCCAGGAGTTAAGCACAAGGCCAGTGTTACCTTACTCCCACAAGGAAGATGTGACCCAAGGTCGGGTCGCGAAAGTAGGGTTTGAAAAGCCAGCGCCTGAGAGGTGAGCACTCTGGCCATTAAACATTGCCTGGGCAGCCCCGTCGGCATCTCCCGGTAGGGGCACCTCAGGCAGTAAGCAATAAGCTTACTCCTCCCCAAAAATGGGAGGCGAAGCCTGGGAGGGTGGACATCTTAGAACTGCATAGGGCAGACCCATAGTCAGGCGTGAATCAAGCCCCGAAGGCAAAGACAATACCAGTCTATGGGGTGCAGTATCCATCGGAACAGATACTACACTTTGATCTTAGCCAAAAGGCCAAGAACAAGAGAATCAGAGTATAGATTTACTCCTCTCCAGGAGTTAGGCACAAGGCCAGTTTTTATCTTACTCCCACAAGTAAGATGTGACCCAAGGTCGGGTCGGGAAAGTGGGGTTTAAAAATTGCCTGGGCAGCCCCGTCGGCATTCCCCGGTAGGGGCGCCTCAGGCAGTAAGCAATAAACTTACTCCTCTGCAAAGAGGGGAGGCAAAGCCTGGGAGGGTGGACCTCCTAGAACTGCACAGGACAGACCCATAGACTGGCGTAAATCAAGCCCCGAAGACCAAGACAATACCAGTCTATGGGGTGCAGTATCCATCGGAACAGATACTACAATTTGATCTTAGCCAAAAGGCCAAGAACAAGAGAATCAGAGTAACGACAATAAATAATAGGCCATTTGGCTATCCAATCTTTAAAAAGAGTGGAAGGTGAGAACATACGCACAAATATGAACTTGCCTATGCGTATTATTATATGCATATCTTTTGCTTTTTCTTATTATTTTCTGTTAATTTTATTATTTTTGAGATAGAAGGTTTTCTTATAAAGTTTATTTTTCACTTTCTTCGTTTTCTATTATTATTTCTTTTTTTCTTAGCATCTGTTTCCAAATGTTAACGTTTTCGTATACTATGACCTATGTATCACATTTTGATCATGGAATTAATGTATTCTACCGCAGGCTGAGCAGATGTGTTCTTACCAGTCGAGGATACGTCATCGACATAGTCTGACAGTGACTTTGTTTCTGTCTGACCGATGCATGATTCTGTTCAATCTCAGGAAGTCAACCCTCCCAGGCTTTACCATGTAAAGTAATTCATGGATACGTCTTTCTGGCTCCCAACTGTCGTCAGCATGGCTAACTTAGACAAGGATCGAACCTTCAATATTGATGTCAATAGTCTGCTGTTTTAATATTCGGACCATGATGCTTTGCTTGGAAGTATATACAATTTTGATGACCTAAATATTTAATGTATTTTGATGCAATTTTTTTATTGGTGATTGTAGCGTGTCTTGCTTTACGCTTACTACTACTGAGCTCGTTCTTTTTTAAACCGTCGCATGCCAATTCACGGTGATTGGAAACAAATGTATAGACGCATTTATATTCATAATCATAACATATTTCTCTGAAGCTTCTACAATTAAAAAAAATGAAGATTGACTCTTAATAACTTTCAATTAGATGTACTTTAGTATTTAAGTGGGCACGTTTTAATTTCGATTCCTATTCTCTGTCGATTATTCACACTCCTTAAATTATCAATTGAGGTTGCCTCCTCTTGAATCCCTTTTTTCCGCCAAGTAAGACTATCAAGCTACCAGCAAACATGCTTTGTTTTTTTTTCATTTATGTAAAGCTCTACTGTTAAATATATATAAGTATCTCCATTCTGAACTTATTCTTTACTCATTATTTTCTGTGAGTTAACCATATAACATTTACACCGCTATCTCATATTCTTGTATCCCTATAAGACTGTTTTCCATTAAAGGTTTCTCTAAAACAACCTCTTCCGAAAGTGATCTCCTAAATCGTGTGGCCCCCCACCACAATAGGTTCTGCAAATCTTTTTTTCATCTTCAGTAACTGTATAATGAAAATATTTCTCCTGCCATTTTGCAATACAATAAATTTTCACGAACGGTATATTATAAACACAGTTTTTTTTTCATATCAATCAAGCAATCAGTAAAACTAATTTAAAAACTTAGCTTTTCGGTTAAAGTATTGTGTCGCTGCTGGTGACTGAAAATATGTCATAGTTTCTGTGGGTTAACCATATAACACTTAAACCGTTATCTCACATTCTTGTTACCTCTAAGACCGTTTTCCATTAAATGTTTCTCTAACCCTACCTCTTCCGAAAGTGATCTCCTTAATACTGTGCCCCTCTAAAAATAGGTTCCACAAATCTTTTTTCATCTTCAGAAACTTTATAATAAAAATGTTTCTCCTGCCATTTTGAAATAAAATAAAGGTTCACGAAGTGGTATATAATAAAAACAGCGTTTTTTGTATCATTAAACTTGCGATCAATAAAACTCATTTAAAAAGTTAGCTTGTTCGGTTAAGGTATTGTGTCGACGCTGGTGACTTAAAATATGTCATATTTTCTGTGGGTTAACCATTTAACTTTTATACTGTTATCTCATATTATTGTTACCTCTAAGCCTGTTTTCAATTAAATGTCTCTCTAAAACTACTTCTTCCAAAAGTGATCGCCTAAATAATGTGCCCCTCTAAAAATAGGTTCTACAAATCTTTTTTCATCTTCACAAACTTTCTAAGAGAAACATTACTCCCGCCATTTTGAAATACAATTAAGGTTCACAAAGCGTTATATAATAAAAACAGCGTGTTTTTATTATTAATAAAGAGATCAGAAAAACTCATTTGAAAAGTTAGCTTTTTCAGTTAAGTTATTGTGTCGACGCTGGTGACTGAAAATACGTTCTACGACTCTTGAGCATCTGCTTGCTTTTCGTCTTTATTAAACCATCTTCTACTCTTTTTCTCGCAAGTCAAGAAAGAGCATTTCAAGAATGCCATAGTGCAGCTCAAGCGTAATCGATGACGGTTGATGTATGAAAAATGGGTCGCAAATGCGTCTTGACATCTCTCAGTTCTTATGCAACGCTTCGGGTTGACAGGTTATCGAAATTGTGAGAGAAAAACTTCAATCTACTGCACACTGAGTTGGAATTGGTGAAACGTTTTCATTATTCCATAAACATATATGAAATAACTTTGAGAATGCTGGCGGGTTGGTGTATTTAAAAGGAATGTTATTGCTAAGATACCCAAACTCACAATCTAAAATATCACATGTGTTTATTCTTTTCCCGAGGATGCTAATATGTTTCTATCAACCATTCTGATTATGTTTTTTTCTTGTATAAACGTATATCTAACTCATACACCGTGCCATTAAATGCTGGTTTTTTTTTCGGAAGTTACAGAGATAAACAGAAAATTGTATTTCTTTTTAAATTATATATAAATCATAGCAAACTTTGGATAGGAAAATATATTGACATATTTTTCAATAAAAAGGAAATTACTTAATTTACAAATGTAGGTCGACATTTATAAATACTGGGTAATCTAGTGATTTCGAAAAATATATTAATATATTACAAACATGTAATAGAGAAAATTGGAGACGAAACGGGAAGATGAGATGAAATTGAAGTAAAATTACAAAATAAAAAAGAGAATAAATAAAGAAAAAGGAAAAGCAGCAAAAGAAAGAAAAGGCAGCAAAAGAAGGAAAAGCAGAAAAAGAAGGAAAAGCAGCAGAAGAAGGGGGCGCAGCAAAAGAAGGGAAAGTAGCAAAAGAAGGAAAAGCAGCAAAAGAAGGAAAAGCAGCAAAAAAAGGAAAAGCAGCAGAAGCAGGGGAAGCAGCAAAAGAAGGGAAAGCAGCAAAAGAAGGAAAAGCAGCAAAAGAAGGAAAAGCAGCAAAAGACAGAAACGCAGCAAAATAAGGAAAAGCAGCAGAAGAAGGAAAAGCAGCAAAAGAAGGAAAAGCAGAAAAAGAAGGAAAAGCAGCAAAAGAAGGGAAAGCAGCAAAAGAAGGAAAAGCAGCAAAAGAAGGAAAAGCAGCAAAAGACAGAAACGCAGCAAAATAAGGAAAAGCAGCAGAAGAAGGAAAAGCAGCAAAAGAAGGAAAAGCAGAAAAAGAAGGAAAAGCAGCAAAAGAAGGAAAAGCAGCCGAAGCAGGGGAAGCAGCAAAAGAAGGAAAAGCAGCAAAAGAAGGAAAAGCAGCAAAAGAAGGAAAAGCAGCAAAAGAAGGAAAAGCAGAAAAAGCAGAAAAAGAAGGAAAAGCAGCAAAAGAAGGAAAAGCAGCAAAAGAAGGAATAGCAGCAAAAGAAGGAAAAGCAGCAGAAGCAGGGGAAGCAGCAAAAGAAGGGAAAGCAGCAACAGAAGGAAAAGCAGCAAAACAAGGAAAAGCAGCAAAACAAGGAAAAGCAGAAAAAGAAGGAAAAGCACCAGAAGAAGGGGAAGCAGCAAAAGAAGGAAAAGCAGCAAAAGAAGGAAAAGCAGCAAAAGAAGGGAAAGCAGCAAAAGAAGGAAAAGCAGCAGAAGGAGGAAAAGCAGAAAAAGATGGAAATGCAGCAGAAGAAGGTAAAGCAGCAAAAGAAGGAAAAGCAGCAAAAGAAATAAAAGCAGCAAAAGAAGGAAAAGCAGAAAAAGAAGGAACAGCAGCAGAAGAAGGGAAAGCAGCAAGAGAAAGAAAAAGCAGAAAAAGAAGGAAAAGCAGCATAAAGAAGGGGAAGCAGCAGAAGAAGGAAAAGCAGCAGAAGAAGGGGAAGCAACAGAAGAAGGAAAAGCCGCAGAAGAAGGGGAATCAGCAAAAGAAGGAAAAGCAGCAAAAGAAGGAAAAGCAGCAAAAGAAGGAAAAGCAGCAGAAGAAGAGGGAGCAGCAGAAATGTGGCTGTTTACGCGTCTGATGACTCATCTAGGTCGAAATAATTTATAATTCGGTCAGCCCTAATGTGTGTTTAGTTTATTTTCTTTTACATTTATTCTTGTACTGTTTATATGTACATTGAACTCTTATACTCGGATTCGCATCGACTCTACACCCCCCGCCCTTACACACACAGAAGTATTACGAAATTTTAAATTAGAATTTTGGGATAAGAATATTACTTTCCCCAAAAAACATTTCATATATATATATATATATATATATATATATATATATATATATATGTATATATATATATATGTATATATATATATATATATATATATTTCTTTTCACCCCTTTTGATAGGAAAATCTATTGACATTTTTTTCAAAAATTAATGAATGTACAAATGTAGGTCGACATTCATAAATACTGGGTAATCTAGTGATTTTGAAAAATATATTAACATATTAAAAACATGTTATAGAGAATACTATTAATTAAACAAAGTAAGGTGACAGCTTTTACAATATTGGGGCAATAAGAAGGAAACATGTGAATTGGATAACGTTGTACTAGTTTTAATAGTTTGATAGGAGAAATGATCATTTAAACATTTAGGTTGACAGTGTTTAAATATATTATTTCAATGAAAGGAAATATGTGATTTTTTTAATATGTCGCCATTTTTAAAAGAAGAAAGTAAGGACTTATGAATAGATAAACAGAGTTTTTAGACATCTTGTAACAATAAAGATGAATTTGCTTAATAATATTTATATATTGGAAAATAGTTTTTAAATATATATTTGATTTATAATTGTATGTAAACAGCTTTTCAAATAGTATGACAGCACAAAAGTGATTTGAAAAATGTTATGGCATATTCAAATTTAGTAAGACAAAATAATGTAATTGGGAAAATACAGGGTAGAATCTTTAAAAAAAGTATAAAAATGTGAATTCATAAATGTTATGGCATATTCAAATATAGTAAGACAAAATAATGTAATTTGGAAAATACAAGGTAAAATCTTTAAAAGAAAAGTATAAAAATGTGAATTCTGAAATGTTATGGCATATTTAAAAAATATATTGACAAGACAAATTTGAATTGAAAAAAACAGGGTAAAATCTAAAAAAAACGTATTAAAATGTCAATTAAAAATATGATGGCATATTTAAAAATCGTATGACAAGAAAAATGAGAATTGGAAAATACAGGGTAAAATCTACAGAAAACGTATAGAAATGTCAATTTAAAAATATGATGGCATATTTAAAAATAGAATGACAAGACAAATTTGAATTGGAAAATACAGGATAAAATCTAAAAAAAACGTATAAATATGTGAATTCAAAAATATGATGGCATATTTAAAAATCGAATGACAAGACGAATTTGAATTTGAAAATACAGGGTAAAATCTAAAAAAAAACGTATAAAAATGTGAATTCTTAAATGTTATGGCATAGTTAAAAATAGAATAACAAGACAAATTTGAATTGGAAAATACAGGGTGAAATCTTTAAAAACGTATAAAAAATATGATGGCATATTTAAAAATAGTATAGCAAGAAAAATGAGAATTAGAAAATACAGTGGAGAAATCGTTAAACAACGTATAAAAATGTGAATAAAAAATATGATGGCATATTTAAAAATAGTATGACAAGAAATATGAGAATTAGAAAATACAGGGTAAAATCTAAAATCAACGTATTAAAATGTCAATTTAAAAATATGATGGCATATTTAAAAATAGAATGACAATAAAAAGGAGAATTGGAAAATACAGAGTAAAATCTTCAGAAAACGTATAAAATGTCAATTAAAAAATATGATGGCATATTTATAAAGTATGACAAAAAAATGAAAATTGGAAAATACAGTGGGGAAATCGTTAAACAACATATAAAAATGTGAATTCAAAAATATGATGCCATATTTAAAAATAGTATGACAAGAAAAATGAGAATTGAAAAATACAGTGGGGAAATCGTTAAACAACGTATAAAAATATGATGGCATATTAAAGAATAGTATGAAAAGAAAAATGAGAATTGGAAAAAAATGTGGGGACATCTTAAAACAACGTATAAAAATGTCAATTAAAAATATTATGGGATATTTAAACAGACTTACAAGAAAAATGGGAATTGGAAAAACAGTGGGGCAATTTATATATATATACATATATATATATATATATATATATATATATATATATATATATATATATATATATATATATATATTTATATACATATATCTATATATATTAATATATATATATTTATATATTGATATATATATATATTTATATATATATTTATATATCTACATATTTATATATATATATTTATATACATATATGTATATATATGTATATATATATTTATATATATATATATATTAATATGCATGTATATATATATATCCATATATATATATATATATATATTTATGTATATATATTTATATATAGATATATTTATATATATATATATAGATATATTTATATATATATATTTATATATAGATATGTATATATACCTATATTTATATATATATATATTAATATATATGTATATATATATATTTATATATAGATATATTTATATATATATATATATATATATATATATATATAAATATTTATATATATGTATATAGATATATTTATATATATACATATATAGTTATATAGATATCTATTTATATATATATGTATTCATATATAGAGAGAGAGAGACAGAGAGAGAGATTTATATATATATTTAGAAAAGAGGGTAGTGCAGTATTAGTGCAGTTCCAACGAGAGAAAAGTATATATGTAAAGGAGTAAGGCTACCAACATTTGTAGAATGTTTTTTTCAACATTTAATATTATTTTGTTGTTTTACCATTTTATAATTTTATATAACGCGTTTCAAGCGGTGGTCCGCTTTCATCAGATATGAAAATCCATTTGAAGAAATGTCTTTCGATTTGAGTAAATGTTGTTTCATTTGAGGAATTTGTTATTGTTTTTGCGCATGCGTGGGTTTGCGGGTGTGTGGGTATTTTTTATTTTTTATTTTTTATTTTTTATTTGCCATTTTTCCTGCTTCTCTTGGTCAAGTGCGTGTTACCCATCCATGACCCATCGGTCATCCCAGCCTCTAAGGGTGCGCCGGATTTCTTTTAAAATTTAATACTTTTTATTGCTTTTTGTCGTCTCCAAGAACGAAGTCGTGTCTGCGTGTGTGTGTGCGTCCGTATGCGTGTGGTTTAATCTTGAATTTTGTGAATAGGTGAGCGATACATACACACATACACATAAATACGCACACACAAACACACTCATGCGCGCACACACACAGGCGTGTGGTTATAGTGACAGAGAGGGGGATAAAGGTTGAATTATATACACATACATACATGCACACACATATATATACATATATATATATATATACACATACATACACACATATACACACATATTTGCAAAAGATAAGTTAATGCAAACGGTCCCAATAGATTTTAACTAGGTTTGGCCGATTTCATAGTCCGGTATTTAATGTGCAAATTTAATGTCTATTGTAAATGATTCATTTAACACAAGTTGCTATTTGACTCATAGCTGTGTAGAAGTGCGCAATAAGAAGTTATGTACTAAGATTATCTTCCTTGAATAAGAATTTTCAAGTCTATAGATAACTATAAATAGTTATTTATGTTTGTACTTAAGTAGATGTGAATAAAGTGTGATCAAAGTGTGTCTTGTTAGAGTTATGATCTGTTTAATGTTGGATTAAATTTAAGTATGAAGTTTTTTTCTTGTGTTAGTAAGTAAGTGTAGTCTTGGCTTTGGAAAATTGGCATTATTTTGAGTTTTCCTCCGCTGCATGAGTGCACATGTTGGGACACGAATAATTTACGGTTTTCTTTGATTTTAATGTTGCTTTTATGTAAAGATACTCTATTATTAAATGTTTTCGTCGCACTTATATAAGCCTCATTACATGTTGTACATTCTAGCACATAGACAACGTTCTTGGAGGTGCAGTCATGGTCTATTTCTATTGTGAATGTTTGTGTTGGGTTTTTAAATGTGTATGAGTTCCCCTCCATTATTATGTCACAGACCCCACATCTTTCCTTGTTGCATTTTGTGACCCCTTGTGTGTTTTGGTTTAGTTTAGATGAGGTTAAAATTTGTTTGAGGTTTTTCGGTTGGCGTTTGCTTTTTATTATTTTCGTTGTTTTTAATATGTCGTTTACTTGTTGTTATGATGGTTGAGTAGGGTTAGGTTCCTTGTTATTTCTGTGAATAATTCTGGATTGTTTTTGTTGTGTGTAGAGATGTATGCTAATATTTGTTCTTTGTTTCGTTTTTTGGGGATTCGTAATTGTTCTAATAGAATTTTTTCTGCTAGTTCTATACCTTTATGTATTATTTGTAGCGGGTATCCTCTTCTTTTTAAAGTTTTCCGTAGTTCCTCCAGTCGGACAATCCGGAGGTCTTTGTCACTGACTATAGTACAGATCCTGCGTGCTAGGGAGTAGGGTATAGATTTTAGGCAACTTTTCGGGTGATGGCTTCTAAAATGGAGATATTGTTGGGTATCTGTGGGTTTGTGGTAGATGTCTGTGATTATGTGAGTGTTTTTAATTTTAATCAATACATCTAAGAAGGGTAGTTCTGGTTGACTGTGTTCAATGGTGAATTTAATCTTGGGGTGTAGGTTCTGTAGTATGCTGTGTAATTTATTGATGTCCCCCCATGTGGGTTCCCAGAGGATAACACAATCATCCAGGTATCTTTTCCTATATCCCATAGTAAAAACATATCACATTAATTCGATAAACTAATTTGACGAAAATCACAATTACTATCACTTCTTGAATATATGATGATCAATAAATTAAATTAAAAAATCTAGAATATTTAAAATCAGAGATTAATTACTTTACTTCATATTAAAATTCTAGAAATACGAAATAATAAAATACGAAGATAAAACACACTGAAAATAAAAAGTAAATAATCAAAATATAAATTAATTATATATATATATATATATATATATATATATATATATGTATCATAATTATTAAAACTAACAGTTTATCGATCACTATATACTTATCCAATATTACACACATTTTTCTGAACACCACATTTATATACATAACATAACCTTAAAAATCTTTAATTTCCATTCTCTGCGGGACTGGTTTCGCTGTTGTTCGCTCTTTTGGCAGCCATTTTGTTTTGTCAGATTCTCTGCACAGTCGGAGAGATTCCCTCTGGTATTAATTTTTTTGACAAAAGGAAGTTTCTCTTCCAGAAATATTTAATAAATGATTTTATAATCATTCGGACAGCTAAAAACACCTTTGCTGTTATGTAAGATTTTCAGCAAAAATAAATAGTAAGTCATATTTCATATCCGATTTATTATTTTTGTTCCTTCCAACTTACATCTTACCCGGAATTTGCATTGCCCACAGCCTTTTAAAAACATACTAATATATATATATTTATATATGATTATTTTTATTTACACAGGCATGTACAAAATCTGCGACACTGCCTTATTATTACTTGCATCAAATGAAACAGGAACCCTTCTATGTAGTAAAAACAATGGTGTAACGAATAACATACTGTAATTGTTCATAAAAAGAATATAAAAGAAATAGATGAAACAGAGGAGAAAACTGAAGCAGATAATGACTGGAGGTTCACAAACAGATGCATAAATTTCGATTAAAATTATATATATATATATATATATATATATATATATATATATATTTTAGACTTCCTTCAAATAAGACAAGTTATATTACCCGGTGTTCTCCGAGGCCACTTAAAACATAATAGAAGACGTTTTAATTGTAACGTATATCTATTAAACATTATATCTATTTACATATATTTATCTGTCTGTCTATTTTTTCTCTTACCCTCTCGTTTTACCTCCTCCCTCTTTCAAACACCTCCGTCTTCCTCCGCTCATATATGGTAAAAAGAGTAAACCGAGGATAGTCTCTAAGGCGCTACCGAATCCACCCAAATAAAATAAAAAATGCATTCAGAGCACTTCTAAAACAACCCTAAAGAATGTATTGCTGCTTCGTTCTTTTAAGAGGAATGGTGTTGATGATGATATTAGTAAAAAAAATAACGTAAAGAAACGGTAATCCTATCCGGAGTAAACGTCTAATATTTGTTTAAATAAGTCGACATTTTTTTCTCGAAATTACTACATACTATTATAGGAAATGCCTGAAAATAAAACGAACCCCCTGAAAAAGCACGACATACGTGACTCCCAAAGAATGAATAGGTATTTATTTAATTTAGATATTATTCCCGTGGGGCGACGCCGATGAACAAAATACCAACTCCGTGAGTTTTAATGTTATCGTTTTTGACAAACACGCACACACACGCACACAACGTCTCTTTTATGTAACACACAACTACGTGCACTTTATTTATATATATATATATATATATATATATATATATATATATATATTAATATATAGCACTGTAAATATATATATATATATATATATATATATATATATATATATATAGAGAGAGAGAGAGAGAGAGAGAGCACTGTAAATAAATATATATATATATATATATATATATATATATATATATATATATAGAGAGAGAGAGAGAGAGAGAGAGAGAGAGCACTGTAAAATGGTAGTAGTAACACAGCGTAACGTCACTTGCTTTGTATGCATCGTTCCTTCACTTATAGAAGTTTGTGTGCCTGTACGCTTCGCCGCCGTTAATGTGTTAAAGTTATCATTGGTTAAATAAACAATAACAAATATTTTATATTTGAAGTTCGTCGTTTAAAAGTAGAGCACTGTAAAATGGTAGTAGTAACACAGCGTAGCGTCACTTGTTTATATGCATCGTTCCTTCACTTATAGAAGTTTGAATGCCTGTACGCTTCGCCGCCGTTAATGTGTTAAAATTATCATTGGTTAAATAAACAATAACACATATTTTATATATATATACATATATATATATATATATATATATATATATATATATATATATATAGATATATTGATTAATGGTTAAATCCATACATCTTTCTAAACAACGTTTGTATAAGTGCGTGCGCATGTGTATATTGCCTGCAATTTAGTATGCATAGAGTAAAGTGAATAAGTATATTATTCGTTTATATGCATCGCGTTTGCACGTGAGATGAGTGGCAATACCTTTAAAAGGGTACAAAATGTAAAACATTAGCGAGAGTAGATAACTTGTCAATCCAATGGGCTTTCTATGAGAAAGCAAGTTCTTTCAGTTTATATATATATATATATATATATATATATATATATATATATATATATATATATATATATATATATCAGAGAAAGAGGGAGGGAGGGGGTGAGAGGAGGAGGAGGGTGAGATATAGATATGAGGTAATAAAAATATAAACAAAATATTCCTCATGCAGAGTGAATGGACGCATCACTCTTCGGATTCTTAAGAAATAATATAGTTTTAAAAGAAAGTAAATTGTGCTTTGTAAAACAAAGGTTTATGTATGTTAGATGAGTTAGCGTTGTGCTAACAATTGTAGGAACACTACAGATATTTAACAAAGTAAATGTAGAAAGAACACTAATTGCAATTAAAAGGGGGGCATATACTATACAACTCATGGTACTGGTGGCTTTTAAAAATAATAAAAACACACGTATATATATATATATATATATATATATATATATATATATATATATATATACGGATAACGAAGTGATAACATAGATAATATTTGCATAGTTTATGAGTTTATTAAATCATCAAGTGTTCAAGCAAGTAATACAAATGCAAATAATTGATGACTTAATACACTTATAATCTATAAAAATGTATCTTTTCTCTCGTTTCATTATCCGTATATAAATGCTCTATCTCGATTGGACCTAATAACATTTTAGATTGTTATATTATCGATTTATTATATATATATATATATATATATATATATATATATATATATATATATATATATATATATATGTATGTATGTATGTCCTCAGAAGAAATAAAACAATGCATAGATTGCGAGGAGTCTAACTTGAAACAGTTGGAATTGCCCTGCTGATTACATTGGATATGAAATGAACAAGGTATTACATGAGTTTAGCTAGCTACAGTAGAAGAGATGCGGTCGAATTACGTGCAGTATCTACAAGAAAAGCAAAGATGGCGCCTGCAAAAACTAAAATACACGCCACTAGAAGGGAATGACGTCTAAATGTTGTTGCGTAGGTGACATTCCGAAAAGCGTGACACGCATCTGTCGCGTATTCGATATGCTTGCAGGGTGTTGTAATTTCAAGATGTCTTGATGTCCCAAAATATTGTTTGTACCTGTCTGATTCTCGGTCTGAGACGAAGTGTTTTCTCTCCAGTCTATTCCTGTGTGTTGACTTAAACCCTTTACGAATCTCACTCACGTACTCTACCAGTTCCTTGCAACTCTCTTTAAGCATATAAGTATAGTTTCCTAGAGAGAAAACCGCACTATATATATATATATATATATATTTATATATATATATATATATATATATATATATATATATATATATATATATATATATATGTATCTTCGTAAGTTTGTTTGTGTCATTTAAATAAATTGTCAATGTAGCTATTTTTTTAAATTTCATTTTGTCGCCTTTTTCATTTCTTGTGGTGCTGGTCTCCGGTTATTGTCAGTGTCGCTTTTGGCGACAATCTTCGATAATTGCCAGCAATCTCCCCCTATTTATTTATTTGCATGTTTGTTTTTCGAATACAGTGGGTTAATAATTTTCTAGCCGTTTGAACAAAGTACGTTAGTTTATATTTTATCCAATTTATGAAGTATCCAGTAATATTTTGTTAACGATACTGCCCATGTATTTTTTTTTGCATTTAATGGTCAGTATTATTTACTCACACGAGTCATTACTAAAGCTACTTACTTACAAAACGTAAGTACACACTGTAGAAGCAAGCAGTTACCAATGCAGCCGTCACATCTCAATTTTGTAAGAATTGTCCATTAGAAAGGCAAAAGCTGATATACATGGTGGCAGTGTCATTGTAGAACAACGTGCGCCCCTCTCGACAATCGCCGCCAACGCCAAGGTTGTGTGTGCCGTGGATTTCTTCTCTTTTATCGTCTATTATGGCCGAGTTGCTTTTCCGATCGCCGAAGAAACTAACACGTGTTTACAGGTGAAGAAATAGAAAACAACGTAACTCACATAAAAACACACACACACTTTGATACATATAAGTTAGACTATCGAGGCCTCAATTGTCGGTATCCACAGGCTTCTAGTAATATCTAGTCGTCTCTTTGCGTGACAAGATTGCGCAAAAAATAAAATGAACTTAAACCTTGTCAATTGCCGTAAACTGTTAACTGCCGTAAACTAAACTGTCATCAAACATAAGTGTCGCAAAAAATAACTGTCAAAATCAATCTTCACTACCAACAAAATCCTTTGTCTTAGTCATCGAAAAACGGAAATAACAACCAACTGCGAGGTGTCCTATTATTTCTGACTGACTTTGTGTGCGTTGGTGAATAATTTCCTATCATTGTATTTTTACCTAACCCAGTCCCGACAGAATCTCATTTTTGTGAATAATTTCCAATCATTGTATTTTTACCTAACCCACTCCCGACAGAATCTCATTTTAGTGAATAATTTCCTATCATTGTATTTTTACCTAACCCACTCCCGACAGAATCTCATTTTAGTGAATAATTTCCTATCATTGTATTTTTACTTAACCCACTCCCGACAGAATCTCATTTTAGTGAATAATTTCCTATCATTGTATTTTTACCTAACCCAGTCCCGACAGAATCTCATTTTTGTGAATAATCTCCTATCATTGTATTTTTACCTAATCCAGTCCCGACAGAATCTCATTTTTGTGAATAATCTCCTATCATTGTATTTTTACCTAACCCAGTCCCGACAGAATCTCATTTTTGTGAATAATTTCCTATCATTGTATTTTTACCTAACCAACTCCCGACAGAATCTCATTTTAGTGAATAATTTCCTATCATTGTATTTTTACCTAACCCAGTCCCGACAGAATCTCATTTTTATGAATAATCTCCTATCATTGTATTTTTACCTAACCCAGTCCCGACAGAATCTCATTTTTGTGAATAATTTCCTATCATTGTATTTTAACCTAACCCAGTCCCGACAGAATCTCATTTTTATGAATAATCTCCTATCATTGTATTTTAACCTAACCCAGTCCCGACAGAATCTCATTTTTGTGAATAATTTCCTATCATTGTATTTTTACCTAACCCAGTCCCGACAGAATCTCATTTTTATGAATAATCTCCTATCATTGTATTTTTACCTAACCCAGTCCCGACAGAATCTCATATTTGTGAATAATTTCCTATCATTGTATTTTTACCTAACCCAGTCCCGACAGAATCTCATTTTTATGAATAATCTCCTATCATTGTATTTTTACCTAACCCAGTCCCGACAGAATCTCATTTTTGTGAATAATTTCCTATCATTGTATTTTTACCTAACCCAGTCCCGACAGAATCTCATTTTTGTGAATAATCTCCTATCATTGTATTTTTACCTAACCCAGTCCCGACAGAATCTCATTTTTGTGAATAATTTCCTATCATTGTATTTTTACCTAACCCAGTCCCGACAGAATCTCATTTTTGTGAATAATCTCCTATCATTGTATTTTTACCTAACCCAGTCCCGACAGAATCTCATTTTTGTGAATAATTTCGTATCATTGTATTTTTACCTAACCCAGTCCCGACAGAATCTCATTGTTGTGAATAATTTCCTATCATAGTATTTTACCTAACCCAGTCCCGACAGAATCTCATTTTTGTGAATAATCTCCTATCATTGTATTTTTACCTAATCCAGTCCCGACAGAATCTCATTTTTGTGAATAATCTCCTATCATTGTATTTTTACCTAACCCAGTCCCGACAGATTCTCATTGTTGTGAATAATTTCCTATCATTGTATTTTTACCTAATCCAGTCCCGACAGAATCTCATTTTTGTGAATAATCTCCTATCATTGTATTTTTACCTAATCCAGTCCCGACAGAATCTCATTTTTGTGAATAATCTCCTATCATTGTATTTTTACCTAACCCACTCCCGACAGAATCTCATTTTTGTGAATAATTTCCTATCATTGTATTTTTACCTAACCCAGTCCCGACAGAATCTCATTTTTGTGAATAATCTCCTATCATTGTATTTTTACCTAACCCAGTCCCGACAGAATCTCATTTTTGTGAATAATTTCCTATCATTGTATTTTTACCTAACCGAGTCCCGACAGAATCTCATTTTTGTGAATAATCTCCTATCATTGTATTTTAACCTAACCCAGTCCCGACAGAATCTCATTTTTGTGAATAATTTCCTATCATTGTATTTTTACCTAACCCAGTCCCGACAGAATCTCATTTTTGTGAATAATCTCCTATCATTGTATTTTTACCTAACCCACTCCCGACAGAATCTCATTTTTGTGAATAATTTCCTATCATTGTATTTTTACCTAACCCAGTCCCGACAGAATCTCATTTTTGTGAATAATCTCCTATCATTGTATTTTTACCTAACCCACTCCCGACAGAATCTCATTTTTGTGAATAATTTCCTATCATTGTATTTTTACCTAACCCAGTCCCGACAGAATCTCATTTTTGTGAATAATCTCCTATCATTGTATTTTTACCTAACCCAGTCCCGACAGAATCTCATTTTTGTGAATAATCTCCTATCATTGTATTTTTACCTAACCCAGTCCCGACAGAATCTCATTTTTGTGAATAATCTCCTATCATTGTATTTTAACCTAACCCAGTCCCGACAGAATCTCATTTTTGTGAATAATTTCCTATCATTGTATTTTTACCTAACCCAGTCCCGACAGAATCTCATTTTTGTGAATAATCTCCTATCATTGTATTTTTACCTAACCCACTCCCGACAGAATCTCATTTTTGTGAATAATTTCCTATCATTGTATTTTTACCTAACCCAGTCCCGACAGAATCTCATTTTTGTGAATAATCTCCTATCATTGTATTTTTACCTAACCCAGTCCCGACAGAATCTCATTTTTGTGAATAATCTCCTATCATTGTATTTTTACCT
Source organism: Sepiola atlantica (assembly GCA_963556195.1). Lineage (NCBI taxonomy): Eukaryota > Metazoa > Mollusca > Cephalopoda > Sepiida > Sepiolidae > Sepiola > Sepiola atlantica. The sequence goes on along the minus strand of OY744528.1, from coordinate 10,417,332 downwards.
AACCCAGTCCCGACAGAATCTCATTTTTGTGAATAATCTCCTATCATTGTATTTTAACCTAACCCAGTCCCGACAGAATCTCATTTTTGTGAATAATTTCCTATCATTGTATTTTTACCTAACCCAGTCCCGACAGAATCTCATTTTTGTGAATAATCTCCTATCATTGTATTTTTACCTAACCCAGTCCCGACAGAATCTCATTTTTGTGAATAATTTCCTATCATTGTATTTTTACCTAACCCAGTCCCGACAGAATCTCATTTTTGTGAATAATCTCCTATCATTGTATTTTTACCTAACCCACTCCCGACAGAATCTCATTTTTGTGAATAATTTCCTATCATTGTATTTTTACCTAACCCAGTCCCGACAGAATCTCATTTTTGTGAATAATCTCCTATCATTGTATTTTTACCTAACCCACTCCCGACAGAATCTCATTTTTGTGAATAATTTCCTATCATTGTATTTTTACCTAACCCAGTCCCGACAGAATCTCATTTTTGTGAATAATTTCCTATCATTGTATTTTTACCATAACCCAGTCCCGACAGAATCTCATTTTTGTGAATATTTCCCTAGCTCTTGAGGGGGCGCCCATAGTATCACACCGTCTCAGAAATTACCACAACGTTGATGTCTACAGTCATGGACTACCTTGAGGATTCTTTCTTCGGATCTTTTTGTCAAGGTCTATAATGTATTATAAATACGAGAGATGTGTTACGTGCATGCATGTCCACATTCTCTTTACCGTTATTGTAACTCGTTATTATAGGCTTTAATATTAATATGATTTTATTCATAATTATATAAAATTACACCAGCGTTCGAAACATAGTGTCCATTTTGATTTTATAAATATGTTTATTCTAAAATATAATAGCAGAATGTGTCAAAATATCAATTTAAACAATATTTATAAACACACAATGTGTCTCTAAAAGATATAGCAGAATGTGTAAAAATATTTATGAACAGACAATTTGTCTCTAGAAAAATAGTGTTAGTCATGATGTTAAATAGGATAAGATCATAGATATGATTTCAACCGCCAGTCTAAGTCATTTAACGACATAAAAAATTGGACGTTTAAAATTCAAAGAAAACAACATTGGGGCTATTTTTTTTTTTCAAAAATGTATTTACTTTTTATAATTCACGTATGTCATTAGATTATACCAAAATACAGACAGCGTGTTATATGCTGAAAAGCGTTATATTAATAAAATCAGTGCGTGTTTTTAATCGGCTACGAACATCAGCTTTACGCCTTAATGATTCATGAAATAATTTAAACTAACATGGTTTGATATTCAACGGCGTGAATCACGTACTTCGTTCTTCCCAAATATAATCTGACTTAAGGATGCAATTTTTATTCTTCTTGATTCGATCTCAATTTCTAACAGCTGTTGATCGATAACATCGACAAGCCAGTGTCGCAGCTTTTGTGCATCTCTGTATGAATAAAATAATCATATATATATATATATATATATATATATATATATATATATATATATATATATATATATATATAATGATTTCTATGTAATTATTTTAAAGGTGATTTTCAGTTCGTTGTTATTGAGCTTACTATTATTTTTAATTGTTTCACTTCCTAAGTGATTAAGATGCAGAAAAACTGCATTATTAGTCGTCCTCATTTCAAAGGCCGTATCTTTTTGTTTTTGATATATATATTAATTTTATACGTACATGAAAGTAATCCATGAACACGTGTTTCTGGCTCACAGCCGTCATCAGCATGGCTAACTTACACAGAGATCGAAGCCGCGTTGTTAAAGTCTATAGTCCAGCGTTCTACCACTGGACCAAGACGCTCTGTGTAGAAATATGTACAATTTTTATCACCCAAGTGTGTAATGATTTCTATGTAATTATTTTAAAGGTGATTATTCAGCTGCCAATTTCAATTACTTGATGTGTATGTATCGCTTCTTGGATGATTTAGTATGATTGTCAGGGTTTTCGTTCAGTTTCATCTGTCGTCCACGTGGCGGGATGAGTGGTATTGGTCGCTTTAGTCATGTGAGATATAGAAAGTTTAACATTAGATTTGAGTGTCGGAATCCAGTCAGGTCAACGTTCGAAAAGAACTAACGTACAAAAAAGTACAAGGGCATGATCCATTTTTATAACGATTGGGGTGGTTAGGGTTAGGGTTACGGTTAGCATTGGGGTGGTTAGGGTTAGGGTTAGGGTTAGGGTTAGGGTTATGGTTAGAATTAGGGTGGTTATTGCTGGTAGTTATGTATAACCTAATATTTCATTGCAATATTCTAAGCACACCGTCGTTTAGAAGGAAATTCCACCGCTAATACTATAAGTGTGTTGGCCAATATAGGTGATTTAACGCTAGTGATGTCTCAACATATATAATCCTGATGAACCGACACTCAGCTAAAGCATAACCCTTGACTATTGAAGTCTGAAGGTGACGGAAGACATCTAATCTAAAAGTGTATTGCCTCGAACTGCCTTTGATAATTCCTCTCTACTCTTTGTTTCCATAACTGCACTTACATGCAAGAATTTTAATGTTTTTACAAGCATCTCGCTGACCAAGTCCCCACATAAGATGCCTCTACGGATATAGTCCCAAATAAACAGTAGCCCCTAACTCCCTGTGGCAATGCTCCTTGTTTGCGTAAAATTAAAGTAAAATATTTCTTTGTAATTGGTTTAATATCGAAGTAATCAATAAAATAATTATAGGTCTTTTAATCGTCAAAAATAGAATTGATTAAAACAAAACGTTTATTGTAAATTCCATACACTGTTAAATACTGTTGGAAGTCCTATTACATTTTTTTAATAATGTTAACCGAAAATGTCTATACATATAGCAACACTGACTGTAGATAGCTATCTTATATATATATATATATATATATATATATATATATATATATATATATATATATATATATGCATCTATGTATGTATGTAGTTATGTATGTATATATACTGACATATTGGCTAATTTCAAGGTGTTTGGTTGCGGCTATGTAATGGCATGATTCCCACAAATAAATTACTGGCCAATTCTGCCGTTTTGCCAGATCGTTGGGGTTGTAACCCCGATTGCAAGAATCCGAGAAGGGATGGCGCCTAAGCACGGATGTAGAATGAACAAGACAAAATAATTGCTGTCCAGCGAACGCGGCTGCACCATCGGAAATTGGCAACACGAGTGGAACAGCAGAAATCACGACCAAAACGGTCATCTGCGGTCAATTGTAGCCGGCAGACATGTGTGAATTTTTCTGAACAAAGAAAATACTGACCAGCTCGTGACCTTCGCTTGATGTGAACAGAGTAACACAAAGACGTTCAAAAAGTTTACATCCTTATGACATATATATATATATATATATATATATATATATATATATATAATATATATATATATATATATATATATAATATACCTAAATATATATATATATATAATATACCTATATATATATATATATATATATATATATATATATATATGTATATATATATTATTAATAGTCAGACTTGCACGATTTAATCTCAATAGATGGGAATTTTACATCTCCAGAGTATGTATAAATATATAATAGAAGGTTAGGTTCCAGTTGCCATGTCTTATTTATTATTGAATGAATCAACACCTTTACAGTCCGTTTCATTATCATTCAGACAAACAATATATATATATGATAATATACTCTTAATTTCTAAAAAGATCATATCTTGACGGACCGTTTTCATTTAGAGACCCAATATAAAGAGTTAAATCCCCTGGTTCTTTAATCAGTTTTTTAAACAGTATTTCCAAATTGTATGTATTCTTAAAAAATGTCAAGATGAAAATATGACATTCAACCTCATGTCTATACTTATTATTTTCATTTTGATAACAATTCAATGCATAATTAAGATTTTAAAAAATGTCTAAATTCTATTGGGGAGGCATCTGCTTACACTGTTTGATTATAAAATCCCTTAGGGAGACATCTGATTGCACCGTTTTATTATAAAATGTATTGGGGAGACATCTGCTTGCACCGTTTGATTATAAAATGTATTGGGGAGACATCTGTTTACACCGTTTGATTATAAAATGTATTGGGGAGACATCTGCTTACACCGTTTAGTTATAAAATGTATTAGGTAGACATCTGCTTACATCGTTTGATTATAAAATGCATTGGAGAGACATCTGCTTACACTGTTTGATAATAAAATGTATTGGGGATACATCTGCTTGCACCGTTTGATTATAAAATGTATTGGGGAGACATCTGCTTCCACCGTTTGATTATAAAATGTATTGGGGAGACATCTGCTTACACCGTTTGATTATAAAATCTATTGGTACGCCATCTGTTTACACCGTTTGATTATAAAATGTATTGGGGAGACATCAGTATACACCGTTTGATTACAAAATGCATAGGGGAGACATCAGTATACACCGTTTGATTATAAAATGTATTCGGGAGACATCAGTATACACCGTTTGATTATAAAATGTATTGGGGAGACATCTGCTGTCACCATTTGATTACAAAATGTATTGTGGAGACATCCGCTTACACCGTTTAATAATAAAATGTATTGGAGAGACATCAGCTTACACCGTTCAGTTATAAAATGTATTGGTGAGACATCTGCTTCAACCGCCTGATTATAAAATGTATTGGGGAACCATCTGCTAGCAGTGTTTGATTATAAAATGTATTGGGAAGATATCTGTTTACACCGTTTTATTATAAAATGTATTGGGGAGACATCTGTTTACACTGTTTTATTATAAAATGTATTGGGAAGACATCTGTTTACACCCGTTGATTATAAAATGTATTGGAAAGACATCTGCTTACACTGTTTGATTATAAAATGTATTGGGAAGACATCTGCTTACACTGTTTGATTATAAAATGTATTGGAAAGACATCTGCTTACACTGTTTGATTATAAAATGTATTGGGGAGACATCTGTTTACACCGTTTTATTATAAAATGTATTGGGAAGATATCTGTTTACACCGTTTGATTATAAAATGTATTGGAAAGACATCTGCTTACACTGTTTGATTATAAAATGTATTGGGAAGACATCTGTGTACACCGTTTGATTATAAAATGTATTGGGAAGACATCTGTTTACACCGTTTGATTATAAAATGTATTGGGAAGACATCTGTTTACACCGTTTGATTATAAAATTCTTTTGCATTTTGAGAGAATTATTTATGAGTGTGAAAGGCAAAACGTTTCATCTTTGTTGAATGATCAGTCGCACGATGTGTATCATTGAACAATTGCCACATTTAACTCTAATACCGAGTGCGCTGATAAATCAGGCTACCATGAATGACTACAGACGAGATTAGAAATAAACCATATATATATATATATATATATATATATATATATATATATATATATAAGTATAAATTTTTATTTATACAAACATTATCGGTTACATATGTGCATACATGTTTCAGCTCTACTTGGTATTGAGCACTTTTTATAAACACTTGAGTTTCTACGGATTTACATTTACAGAAACCAATACATATACGATATATATATATATATATAATCCAGGTGAAAAATATCCACAGGGTGGTAATCCAGAGAATTTTAACCGGGTTTATAAAAAGTGCTCAATATCAAAATAGAGCTTTATATATGACAATTTCTCCTTCTTTTTCCTCTATGTGTCTCTCCCCTCATCATTATGTGTTCCTCTTTCCACCTTATATTTTTATTTATTTATTTATTTATTTATTTGCCCTGTCTGTTTCAGATTCTAGATTTTAGATTTTTGTTTTTTGTTTTTTGTTTCTTAGATTTTTGATTTTTTAATTTTTAATTTTAATTTTTTAATTTTTTAACGGCTTTAATTTTTGAAATGTTAAATTTATTTCCTTCTTCTTCTCTTTCTCTATCCCTCCACTTCATTCTCTCCAAATATGATCTGTGGTTGGGATCGGATTCTAACTCTGCCTGATGAGATCTCGGTTTATAGTAACTGTTGATCGATAACGTCGACATGCCAGTGTCGCGGATTTTGTGCATGTCTGTGTGGATAAAATTGTCATATATATATATATATATATATATATATATATATATATATATATATATATATATATATATATATATATATATATATATATATATCAATGGGGCGGAGACCTTCAGTCGGATATCATAACATTTTTATAGCATTTATTATACGTCAGTTGGAACAAAAACGAAAAAAGTCTTCGATTATACGTTCTTCAAGAGAAAATATGAAGCATTTACAGTTTTATTTTATGTTAATATTTTATGTTAAACCTCTACATTACAGTCTCTGTAAATGGCACCAGGCTTTCATTGATCTGGCTATGAGATACTTATTTTTAATAACCCTTTAGTGTGCGAAGACTCCGAGAAAAAATGTATCTGAATACTGAAATGTGTTGAAGAGGCGCTTTGTACTACCGTAGAACAGCATGGCTAGATTGATGTAACCCCGGTACACCCAAAATATACCGTAATTTTTCGTTTTTTGTTTTCAATATGTTGATTTTTTGTTTTTCATTTTGTCTTTTCCCGTTTTTTTTTCTGAATTCCTCTCGAAAAGTCCATCATAATCATAATGTTTGTCATATAAATAAGCAAAATGTTTGGATGTTTTCTGAAGGTGAAACAGTCGTCTTGATTGAAAAAAAGAAATAAACTTTATCTAAGAAGTACAAATATATATCCCTTTTATCTGGGGATTCTAGAAACTATTTACTTTAAGTCTTTGAGACCTTCTCTTTGTATACAACAAAAAGATCTTCTCGGACTTAATGTAGTTTCTATTTGATTAAATAGTTTACGTTTCCCTCGTTATAATACCCATAGCTGTTTTTTTCTTAATCTTAACCATGATCTAGCTTTTTTGAGCGAGGTTCGAAACCGGTCAGCTTGCCCTTTCATTCTCTTATCTTTTAATTTCATCATGTGTAAAAATAAATGCGGTTTGTATATATCAAATATATATATATAGTAAGTTATAAAAATATATTCATGGCAATAAAGCTACACAGAGGCTTCTGCGTGTCATCCCTGTAAAGAATCGTAGGCTAAAATGAGTAGCTTAATTGCCATAAATATATTTTCATTACTTACTACCTTACTCTACTCACGTATTGAGCACTGTTCAAGTAAATACTGGAAATTGATACATACAAGAGTATACTTCCTTATAACATTTTATGTGGATACATGAAATAATCATATATATATATATATATATATATATATATATATATATATATATATCCATATATATATAGTATTTCCAGTTAAGTTGTGTGCATAGAGTTGGTTAATGAATCATATGAACCTTTAATGCGTTTATATAATAGTTCCCGATTAGAATTAGAGCTATATATTTATTTAGTATATATGTTTTATTCACAGAAACATATTTGGGTAGATGTATGCATACACAATCTATTTACAAGAACTTAACAAAAATTTAGCCGCAATTTAAGATGGGATTTCCGACACACATTTATATTGCTCTGTCGGGGATGGCTTATCGAATCATGATACTCGCAGACTAATATGTGTCTTTCTAAATGTTCAAAACAATACCAAGATAACATTAAAACAATAAGTAATGAAACAAAAAATACAATCTAAGGTCAGGCGTTCAAGTGAAAGTGATTCTACGTACGTTGAAATGTGCTCGTAGTGTTTGCAAAAGGTTTCTTGTCAAAATAATTCACCATTTTTATTTGCAGGCTCAGGTAAATACGTATGTAGTTGAAGCATGTGTGCACATGTGTTGCTAAATATATGTGTTTAAATAAAGAAATATATCATTGTGCACCCCCCACACACGCACACACACACACACATATATATATATATATATATATATATATATATATATATATATATATATATATATAATGTATCTAACGTATTATGGTAGTGAGTGGCAGTGAGTAATTGAGAAATAAAGACAGAATAAAGTCCTTAGAATAAATGCGAAACAATTCAAAAGATTGCTTGTGGTCATCGACAGAGGGCGATTAATTTTCTTTCTTTTGTGATGCGTAATCATGTGTCAGATTAGAGAATCATCCATTTTCCGAGTTTGTTTAATAAATATTTACTCAGCCTCCCAGAAGTTGATACCGTTCCAACATCAGAGTCAGGCGACAGTATTGTGCCAATTTTGTAACGAGACTTATTGCATGAAACCTTTCACATTTGGCTTTCATCCTCTCAGAAAAAAAGAAACTGTTATCTGGGCGTAATCATAATATATAAAATGTAATACATATTTTTTTTACAAATGAAAATATATTCTTTATATGTGTTTAGCAAGAAATATTCTATTTCAAACTTTAGCTTTAGATATCAACTAAAATGCTATTTCAGTAGTAACTAATTTTTATTTTTGTATATTCGGTAAGTATTAAGAAACTATATTAATTTTTTTGTTTACATTTAAGTAATACTATGTATGTATTTAATAACAATGAAGAGATATTGACATGCTGATAGGTTTCGGGAATAAACTTGGCAAAGTTGACACTGTATATTAAGTTTCAGCTCCTGCCCCATATCGTCAATGTTGCAATAATGTGTTGTTTTACAATACTTCGGTATAATGTGCTCTGATCAACGTACTGCATGTACCTCTAAACGGCAATACCCCTGATAAACCCGACTAGCAGCAAAGCCTAACCCCTTCATTGTAGAGGAAAGCCTCCTAGTCTAATAGCTTATTTCCTGGGACCGATTCCCTTTGAAATCTCTCTCTTCTCTCCGTGTCTCCGACTGAACCGACAGGCAGATTTTTTAATGTAATGTTCACAAATATCTTGCTACACAACTCCCCACTTAAGATGCCATCCTCTTACGTCTCAATCGATATAGTCTTTGCATGGGGTGAACAAAAGAAAGAGAAGCGGAAAAAAGTGATTTGGGGGTGGTGGATTAAGGTTAGGGTTAGGGTTAGGGTTAGGGTTAGGGTGTAAGCGAACATCTTATCCAATGTTTTGCGAATAAGTTTCACGTCTTAGAACACATTCTATTGATCAAATAAATGGAACTCAGACAGGTACTGTAACTTCGGCTCAGATAAATGAAACTCAGACAAATACTGTAACTTCGGATCAGATAAATAGAACTCAAACAGGTACTGTAACATCGGATCAAATAAATGGAACTCAGACAGGTACTGTAACTTCGGATCAGATGAATGAAACTCAGTGCACATAGGTGTGATAGTAACGAAATCACCGGAATCAAGGTTATGCTCACGATCGTTATAGTAAGAATAATATTATATAATGAATGTATATATATTTACACTCATGAAGTATATAAGTTACATCCATAATTTACTCATCTAGACATCTTGTATAATTGTTAGTTTCGAATATGTGACGCGATCGTGATCTGAATTAAAACTTATTTTTACTGGTTGTTTTTCAAGAAAAAGAAACTGACATATCATTCCGTCACGAGGTTATAGTTTGGAATATCAGTTTCCATGTACATTTAGATTAAGAAAACATTCAGAATATTCCACTAGAGCCACCTACGAGTAAGAAGTAAAGTAGACGTGTGAGGACAGCTGCAACACAAAAAGTAAATGACCAGTGACACGTAGATGCGAAGTTGATTAAACAATGTTTTTTAACTACGAAAAAGTACGACCATCATTATCAAGTGAATTAAATGAACTAAAACTGCGAATCGCGACAAAAAATACTAAGAAAAAAGTGTTTTGGATTAATAAGGTTACTATTTTTTAATTTGAATGTGTTTACAAACTATCTGGTTTAATCTAATAATAAATGGAAAATAATCCCGTAAATTTTTTTCTCAGTTACGTATACAACTTTTTAATAAGAATGATTTAGTTTTATTAAAACCTTTCTTCTATATATTTATTTACGTTATTTTAGAAATGATGTCTTCTTAAAATAGAATTCATTAGAAAAAAGTATAATGTATTTTCGGGATCACGTACGTACAGAATCCTTCAGTATTTTGTCAGCCTGCTCCGGTTTTTAGTTATTTTACATCAAATACAAAAATAAAAACAATGTATGTATACCATATCATTACAGTTTCAAATTCAATTTTCCAACTAACATGCTCAAATTGATTTCCGGTCTCATTCGAGTATATGTAAGTTCCTCGATAACGACCTTTTTTGTGTTCTGTAACTGTTAAAAAAATGGCGAAAAGAAGAGCCGTCGAAAAATCATGTAACTTTTCATAGACAAAAACGACGACCGACCGACCGACAGTGGTTATTGGTAGTTTGCATGCTGGATGATCGTATATCAAATTGAAATGATATTCGTCAATCATAGTACACATATCCTGATGAGTGCTTTGCAGTATAGTTTCATTTAATGTATTCTCTAACAAACCATTCGGAGGTGAACGTAATGGTGTGGCTACCGACGCGGAGTGTCGACCTTACGTGCCAAGTTCGAATCCTATATGTTCGACAGTCCTAATTTCAGTGTGGCTGTTAGAAACCTTATAGTGATCCTTCCAGTTAGAAGCTGATTATATTAAAAATTGGGAAACACATTGCCAACAAGACAATCTAATTGGTCAACTGCATAACCATAGAACATAATTCGGAAATATGTTTTAAGTATCTCTAAAAATGGTAAGTGTTAAGAAAAATAGGGTTGAAAGGAAACTTCAATATGACATGAAATCTTCTTTTTGATAGCAGAATCGACAACCACAAAATTATTGAGTAAACATCACATCAAAAACAGAAGAAATATTTTTTAAATATCACTATATATATATATATATATATATATATATACATATATATATATATATATATATATATATATATTATACAAATGTATCTATGTATATATATACACACACACATATATATATATATATATATATATATATATATATATATATATATATATATATATATAAAGAGAGTTTGAGAGACGGAAGAAAGATCGAGAAATATAAAGAACAACATACTGAAGGAAAAATGACAAATAATATTATAGATGTAAACTAAAACATAATTCTAGAAAATGTCAAAACACATATTGACACCAACCCATGTATATATATATATATATATATATATATATATATATATATATATATATATATATATATATATATATATATATATATATATATATGTGTATATATATATATACATTAATGTCGTGATCACATTTTAAAACATAATAGTATTTCGTATATGTATATATATGTATATATATACATATATATATATATATATATATATATATATATATATATATATATATATATATATATATATATATATATTAGTAAGCCAGGTTACGTAAACATACATACGCTAAAAATCCACAGAATTTTACCCGGGTTTATAGAATAGTGCTTAATATTAAATATAGACTATTATATAATTATTTTTATTGATACAAACATATAATATAGACCGTTACACTGACATGTCGATGTTATCAATCCATACTTATCAGAAACTAAGGTCTCATCCGGCGGAAAAAAAGGGTTTTCTTTTTTTTAATTTTGTTATATTTCTGTTTTTGCTGGGGTTGTGGCATCTTACCGGATGCCAGACATTCACCGGCTATTTCAGATACCTCAGCCTAGAGATCGTTTTAAGATTTTAACCGTCCCTTTAAGTGCAATTGTTTGTATTTCTGTTGCACTCGGTTCATTGGGTATACTCGCCAGCTAGCTTTTGAAATTCTTTTTCATTAATCCTGTTGTTCCTATAATTACTGAGATGATGGAGATTTTCCTAAGATTTCAATTTCTGTTCATGTCGTACATAAGACTGTGGTATTTCGTAATATTTCCCTTTCAGCTCTGTTTAATCCTGCATCATTAACGACACTGACTTCAACTAGGGGTGCTACATTTTCCCTTTTGCTCCATATGACGGTATCAGATTTAACAGCTCCGTTTTCTAGATATGTAGCTGTAGGGAGTGCATAGTCATAGTTGATGGTGTATCAATTATTTCACACTGTTCTTTCTGGTATATGCTCCCAGGACTGTCTGCTCCACTAGATATTCAACTTTTTACATACAGTCCAGTGAAGATATTTGCACACTCTGTTGTGTCGCATTATATCATAGCCATCCCCCAGGAGAACCTTACAATTGGATGTCAGGTGGCTCACACTCTCTACTTCTGTGTGGCAGAACCTGCATTTGGTATTGTTGCTGAGATGACTCATCTTTTTAAAGGCATTGGTCATCAAGCCTTGATCTTGCACAGCCATTATTATTCTCTTCTGATCATAGTGGATATATGCTATGTTACCCCAGTCTATAAAGCCTTCCTTATCTATGGCCCATTATTTCAGTTTTTTGGAATGGAAGGTCTTGGTGTATTTCTGGCGGCTTTTGCGGGCTATTTATGTGGCCGGATTGTTGTCTGTGTAAGACAGTCATGTCCAAAATATTTAACCAGTGTTGTTATAGAGGTTGTTCTGCTTGCTCTGGTTTCTTGATGTTGAAATACCATCATAAGGTTTGGGTTCTGGGAGCACATCATATATTGGCCGATGCTCACAATAGTGGCTCGATGTGGATGGTCAATTTCTGAGAGACCCATACCCCTACTCCTCTTGGCAGATACAGTCTTGGAAGCCACTGGTTCCTGTACACGACTCTGTATATTGTCAACAGTTGTCACGTGTTAGTGTCTAATCTACTAATGCCCTTTTGTGACCAATCAATAATTATAAAGCTGTATGTTATCACTGGCATAGGTAATTGGTGAATGGCAGTTACTTTGTTTTTGTTTGTAAGCTGTATATTCAGACGTTTTCCCCTGATGAGCTATTAGTTTCAAATAACTATTGATCGATAACAAAGACATGCTTGTGTAGCATCTTTTTGTACATGTCAGTATAAATAAATTTGTATATATATATATATATATATATATATATATATATATACAATAATATTTTTATAAATTAATAATAATATTTAAATACCTACAGACATCGATGTTTCATGCTAACGCAATCTTCAGTGTAGGAACTAATTCTCAACGGTCGGTAGGCGCGAACCTCGATCACAAATCGCCACTGATTCGTAGTCGGGGATCTTACCCATCGGCCATAGCCAATTAGTTAGTAAATATAGAGGAACTTTAAATGTAAATAGCGAAAATCGGCAGCTATGTACCAGGCAGTATAGAGTGATCTACGAAACGGCGTTCGGATTGTGCATATACCTATTTGTACTGCTTGTTATTAAAGCTACTCGAGCGTGCGTAGCCTTTGTGGGGGCTGATAAACAATAGTATTTTTTATAAATAAATATTAATTATTTAAATACCTAGACATCGATGTTTCATGGTAACGCAATATTCAGTATATATATATATATATATATATATATATATATATATATATATATATATATATATATATATAGGTTTGGATAATGATCTTTCGTATACATGTGTATGTGTTATACATTTATGTGGAAATAAGTATATCACATACATACAAATCGTAATAAGCAAAGTTCCATGCTTACATTTATATGTTTACATTAAACAATGATATATGTACACGGCAATACACATACTATCTCTCTATATTTATCTATCTATCTATATATCTATCTATCTCTCTCTCTATATATATATATTTATGTACATATATATATATATATATATATTTTTGGATGAGTGGGCAATGCATATGTTGAACTCGTGTGGATGCATGCCCAATCAAACTTTAGCATATTGGCTCCAATGCAGTTCTGATCCGTGCCAAAGGATTTTCAGCATGGGTTCGGCCGGATCAACATAAAGGCTAACCTGCTCACTACCCACCCTGTAGATCCACCCTGCAGATAAACGCATAGAATTAATCATGCCGTATAGAAAGGAATCGGAGTAAGATGTGTTTTCTGTCCAATTGTCCTGAACCCGAAATATATAAATCGAATCTAATTTAGCGTGTTTTTATTTTTATTCTCGTAAGTTTCGTTCTCGGAACTGACCCCCGAGATAGACTCTAACTAATCCAAATATAAACAAAATTACGTACACACACACACACACCCCCACACACACACACATATATATATATATATATATATATATATATATATATGTATATATATATATACATAAGATATGTACAGAGTGATTCATAAGTCACTTCACTTAGCTATTTAAAATGATTACAATATATAGCACAAACATACTATTAACTTTTGATGATTGTTATCTTACTCTCTAATTACTGCTATTTGTTATTTTAAATTTGTTCGTTTATATAGCTGTGTCTATATATATATTTATTTCATAATCAATCAAATATGCTACAAAGAGTCGTAAATTCCTTGCAAAAAAAAATGGAGCTATGCAAGCGGAACGAAGGTGGAAATTTTGAAAATTTCCTGTAATTTTTAACTCCCATGAATTTGTTTAATAAACTTTATGTTTTTTATTACCGTATTTTTTAACTTTAGAATTTCAAAAATTAATAGCTAAGTGACTTATGAATCACCCTATATATATATATATATATATATATATATATATATGTGCGTCGTAAATACTTATTTGAGATAGACATGCAGTTGGAGATAATTGTTGTATTATATACGTATACAAAACATATACTATTTTGTACTCACAATATTAACCTGTTTAATAATAATAATAATAATAATAATAATAATAATAATAATAATAATAATAATAATAATAATAATAATAATAATAATACGTCTTATAATCGCTGATACTGACACACTAAAGTAAACAAAGTTAAGTATATATTATTATCTGATATATATATATATATATGTATATATATATATATGTATATATAAATATATATATATATATATATATATATATATAAAGTAACAGCAGTGTATATGAGTTGATTTATAAACATTTTAACTATTATATTAAAAAATATTAACTATTATATTAAAAAATATTAACTATGATATTAAAATTATTAACTATGATATTAAAAATATTAACTATTATATTAAAAAATATTAAATATGATATTAAAATTATGTACTATGATATTAAAAAATATTTACTATTATGTTAAAAAAATATTAACTGTCATAATTAAAAAATATTAACTATCATAATTTAAAATATTAACTATTATATTAAAAATATTAACTATTATATTAAAAAATAAATACTATTATACATTACTCAAGAATTTGCGATTCTTTTATTTTATCTAATTGCCAAGAATAATCAACAAAAAAAATGGCTACTCTTTTGTGATTTGCAGTGGTTAATATTTCTAGTACTGTACTTAATCTTTTTTTAATGTAAGATATTTATGATGGATACCATAGTTTGTGAATATTGAACATTCATACATATTTCGAATGCTTGTTTCAATTTTTATTTTGGGGGTTTCTGGGGAGAGTTTTAGCAGATAATTTATAGCGTAGGGAGATAGTGTCAAATATAAATGTTTACCGACCATTGCACAGTGTACACATTTTTCATTGCATAAATTTGTAATTTAATTAAGCTTTTGCACCACTTTTATATGAAATAATCTTTAGCTTACGAAGTCGTTATTCGTCTAGTGTTTAGATATATAAGGGAAGTTGACTGTGGTTGAGTGGATAACGACACGGACTGACAACCTGGGTGTAACAAGATTGAATCCAATCGGTTCCACAATACCCCTTTAACTTAGGGATGTTGACAACCTGAACATGGTTCTTCCCGTAAGTACGCGCTGTATTTCTTGAAATAATTCTAACTGGAAATATATCGGGGAAACCAATGCCAACAATGGACTCATCTGATTGACACGAAATGAATCAATCAGATATATAAGAACATTTAAGCGATGAAGTTTAGAAAGATCACGACATTTCTATTCGTGACATCATGATAGATGTGTCTGGGACAATAAACTTTAGCTATTTAGTCGTCAATAGCTTAGTAAATCGATTGTTTTCTTGCATTTTTATTGTTTTTTTGTTTTTCTTTTCTTTTTATATTCTTTAGACAAACAGATTTCAGAAAATTTAAAGTTCTATATTTTTACACGTGGCCTTTTTGTTCACGCTTTACATCTCTCTCTCTCTGTCTGTCTGTCTGTCTCTCTCTCTCAATCTCTCTTTCGCTCTCTCGCTCTCTCTCTCTCTCTCTCTCTCTCTCTCTCTCTCTCTATATATATATATATATATATATATATATATATATATATATATATATGCAGGATGATTCATAAGTCACTTAGCTATTTATAATGATTACCCTATGAAGCACAAACATACTATGAACTTTTGATGGTTGTTATCTTACTCTCTAATTACGGCTATTTATTATTTTAAATTTGTTCGTTTATATCTTTGTTTCTATATATATTTATTTTTATTAATTTAAATTTGTGTAAATCATCATATGTGCTATTTTTTCAGGCAGTATGTCCTTTACAATTGAAGAGCGAATTTTTATTGTTATTCAGATGGCCAAATTTGATGAATCTCCCACACTTGTAAAAAGGCAATGGAAACGTGATGTGAACAGAAAGCTTCCTTCGCACAACACCATAATCAGTCAAATATGCTACAAAGAGTCGTAAATTCCTTGCAAAAAAGAATGGAGCTATGCATGCAGAACGAAGGTGGACATTTTGGAAATTCGCTGTGATTTTAAACTCCCATAAATGAATTTGTTGAATGCATATTCTGGTTTGTATTACCGTATTTTTTTAACTTTAGAATTTCAAAAATAAATAGCTAAGTGACTTATGAACTACCCTGTATATATATATATATATTTATATATATATATATATATATATATATATATATATATATATATATATACATATATATCTTGTTTGATTCCATACAATAACTATCTAAGAAACAGTTGTAACAAATCAAAGTAGACGATTTTAAACAAATTAATATTCAGGGTAAAATGTTTCGTTCATCTGACTCAAAGAATTTGTATTTTTCACATATAACCCAAAACTAAAAGCACTATTGTGAAAAATAAAATAGGATCAGACATGTTTTATGACAAATTTTATATTTTTTTCCTTGTTTAAATCATAAATATTTGTTAATAATGTGTTTTGGACAAATGAAATAAAACATAAATCTAAGTTGTGTATTATTTTGCTAAGAAAATAATTTCATTGGTAAACATAAAAATTTCGACGAGAACACCAATTAAAAAGGAAAAAAATGATATCTTTAAAAAATTACGTTTATAAATTTGTAAACGAAATGAAACTTTCTTAGAGAGTTTATGAAATGTCATTCAAATAAATGTTAATTTATGGAAATACATTTGTGAAAATGTATTACAATTGAATACCATGTTTATACACATGTTATAAATGATCAGTATACTGACTCATAGTATCTAGACGAATGGTGGTGATTTAAGACGATGCTGTTCGTCCGTCGCTTGCGAAAATGACCATTATCATGTACTTGTTTTGTAGGTCCAAAGATGGCTCGTCAGTCCGATCCGAGCTATCAATATCTCCTACATGTAGAGAACATTGAAGTATTATGTCGCAAAATTGCTGACTGCTCTTTAATTTCGAATACATTGCTAATCGGGAGTGTTTTAAGAGGGACTATTTAGAAATATTGCAATGCGTACAATTTTTGCTCTAAATGAAATTTAAAAATAACATTTCCAATATGAGGTGAAGCAATAAAACCGGCAGCACAGTGATGTTATTAAAACTACTTGTTTCCTAACGTTTCTAGGAAACGGCAAATAAATTTTACAAATCTATTTTTCTTTAATAAGTTTAATGTAAGAATACCAATAAAATTATTCATTTTAACATTTCTAAACGCATTTTTCACTCACATATCCTTAATTTAATTTTGCTTTTTCTTTTATGTAAGAACGAACATCTATTTAAAAATATAATTTCGTTTCTTTACGTTTTAAAATATTTCAGTTGTTTATGACCTAACCGATCACTGTCCATAGTAAATTGAGATAGAGTCAACGGAAAATTAGCAGATGAGGTATATGATCTCATTTTTTGTGTATCTTTTGGCGATGTGTTTAATAAATATATTTTCTCTTTTCGATCAATGGCGGCAATATATTTGTGTACTCTTTTTGGGGAAGAGGGCTTGCCCACATTAAACCCGACCTTCTGTATAACGCTGCCTTTGTTCAAAGGCAAATAAAAATGGAACAGTAAACTGCTGAGGCATCTCTAGAAATAGATTTGCACCCTGTCCGACCACTTCATATCGGGATCTATCTCTGTAATGCTTTCTCTCTTTTTAATCGCGTATCAGATTTCAGAACCCTATCTACTGCTTAAACTTTCTATATCCGCAACGTTTTCGTTTATTACAAAACAATGTATCGGGATATGAAAACATAATTTTTTTTTGGGGGGGGGGGGCGGGTACAGATAAACCTTAGTTTATATTACTTCCAGAATCAATCTGACTGCAATTAGTTGTCTATGCCATGGTATATATTGGATATAATTTATTAATTAGAGATTATGAAATTTACAATCATCTGATCATCATCCAATAGAGATTAACTGTAAATCTCCATAAGTTTCTATCACTGAAATAAGTGTTTTTTTAGGATAAAATAGGTAATCTATAGAAAAGATGGACACTTTCATTTTTTGTAATGGTCACGGACTAAAAATCTCGTTATTTGACAGGCTAGTCAGAATCAAATATCGATGTATCAGATAAAATCTTGAAACCGTTTCATTTAAATAATCGGATTGCATTTTCTTTGTATGTTGGATACGTACAATACATGTACATTATATATCAAAACTATATTTCAACTAAAAGCTTCTTTTCATTGAAAGCAAAAAGAAATTATCTCGGTATAATATGATGAAAAACATGATTTTTTGACTGTAGTGAAATGTTGAAAGGTAACACCTTTTGTCGTAGTAGTTTCGTAATTTTGTGTAGTTATATAAGTCAGGATGAAAAAAAAATGTTTTTATTTTTTATTTTGATTTAATAAATTATCTGCATGGTTTTCTCAGTGAAGGCATTCTGCCTCTATCTTTATATTAAAATTCAAGATGCTTAAGAAAATGAACTTTCCCAAATTTATAACTACCGTCGACCATGCGCTATTTTAAGTTCAAATCAAACAGACATTTGCACCGTGAGTCCAGAACATCGGGCACCTTCTACAAGACCAGGAAGGATTATTAAAAAAAACAAAAACAGGTTAAAACCTTTTATTTGTCTAAACTCGAAGAGGCTTGTTTTATCAAGCGAAATATCAATTATATAAGTCAGGGTTTAAAAAAAAATGTTTTTATTTTATTTTGATTTTATAAATTATCTGCATCTAACACATGGTTTTCTCAGTGAAGGCATTTTGCCTCTATCTTTATATTAAAATTCAAAGGTACTTAAGAAAATGAACTTTCCCAAATGTATATATATATATATATATATATATATATATATATATATATATATATATGTGTGTGTGTGTGTGTGTGTGTGTGCGTGTTCATGTGTGTTTGTGTGTGTAATAGTTACGATTAGGATAGGCAGTACTGTGTTCAGATATAATAGTTTAAGTACATTAGGCACGATAGTAATGGGGCAAACTTACTCCAAAGGTCATATACATGCGAATGTAAATTTGTGTTTAACAAGTGATCTACAAACTTTATTTTATTCGACATTAATTAACCGGAAAATGGTTGATATGTCGTAAAACAAAAGAACCAATGTTAACAATACAATAAAAGGAAATTATCATTTAGCATTATTACATGTCTTATTTTACCTTTCTAACAATGTAATTCTAATTGAATAAAACACATCTGGGATGATTACGGGTCTAGGTCATAAATCATAATTATATAGTAACAAACCTACAATAATGTATGCTTTTTTTAATATCATAATTTGTATCTATTTTCTGAACTAATCATATCTGTGAGTTTAATTCATTGTTCGTTTTGGAGACGAACAGTATCCCATTCTATAATCCGAACAACGTTATTTTAGAATTATCTTAATATATCTTACGCAATGAACATTTGCACTCAGAATATCAATACACAGAACTATAAATAACACATATAGTTATAATAGATTCAAATGCATTTGGATATGTGTTTACTAACCATATATAAAGAGAGATAATCTTACATCCACTTTCATGTATTCCTGTCTTCTAAATTGGGAAAAGGTGTAAAATCAAACGCCTTGCGGTTTTTAAATGAACACGTGTTTTTTTTTTGTTTCTCGCTATATTTGTATACAAGAGAACCTACACTTCCGGATGTTTTCTTGTTCTATATTTTTTGTTTGTTTCACTTCTTCTTCTTCTTCTTCTTTTTCTTCTTCTTCTTCTTCTTTTTCTTCTTCTTCTTCTTCTTCTTCTTCTTCTTCATCTTCTTCTAAGACTTGAATGTTCACTTTCCAACCAATGCGTAAACGCCAAAGTAAAGCGTGCTGTTTTAACAGGAACAGCATTAGTCCGGTCAAATTAGCAGATTTTATGATCGAACCAAGAATAAAATAAAACACCGAACTCGTTTAGCAGAGAGATTCTATGTAGAATATTATCATGAAATCCTTATTATTGAAGCTTTGGGCACCACATGGTGCAGGCCAATTATTAGATCGCAGATCTCATTTTTCAAGGTGAAAGTATTGTTAAATATTTGTGAGTACGTTACTAGTAT
>OY744528.1:10361579-10381579 GCA_963556195.1 Sepiola atlantica | reverse complement strand
TTCCAGTTCGAGTGTAATTAACTTGGAACTCCCAGGTCTTCAGTCTGTGTCCTTATCCACTTAACTACCGTCACTTCCGAATTAGTCGCTAATAAGTGTTGATGAATTTTAAAGCAAATATTGAATATTTGGATTGTCAAATGATGATTGTTTTTATATTACACCTCTCATCATCCTCTTAAATGCTTGAATAACATTGAAATGTTCCGAATATTAATTACTTCATCTGTAACACCTTCTTTTACATTTTATACACATTTGAGGTGTCTGAATTGTAACGAGTACCCTCGTCTTCACCTTTATTACCTCGTAATAAAAGTACATTACACAAAACAGTGGCCAAATTACAAACCCTAGCAACTCTATTAAATATTAATTTTGATATGTTAATTATTTTCGGAGTTTCACTGCATAATCACACGCACAGAAACGTAAAAACATACTTGACTTTATATAGAGGGAGATATACACTTTTAAATTCAGCAACATTTTTGTAAGTAACGGATCAAATTTATTAGACAGACGAACAACACAGGTAAGGAATCATTTTTTTTATTTTTTCATTTTTTATTTATTATTTATTTTAATAACTAACATAAGTTAGCAAAACATTTATATGGAACACAATTGAGATTTAGTATACGAAACGTTTATGTTTTTGTCTTTTAAGGGAAGTGGGGTTTGATCAACTCTGCTGAGAAGCCATGAAATTAAATACTGTTTTGTTTTTAAATTCCCGAAACAGTTTTTCATGGTAAACAACTGATTATCCCTTAAATAATGTTAGAAGCAAATTAATATAATAACTGTAAAAAATAAATAGACTTACATGAGTGATTTTCCACTGAACGACTTGGGACTAAAAGTTTGCGTCATTAAAAAAATTGTTTATAGTTGTAATGGTTGAGAAACTTCCAATACTATATATATATATATATATATATATATATATATATATATATATATACTTTCGTGTTGCTTTGTTTGTTCAAAAACGTTATGTGTTTAAAGATACACACATCTTCCTATAAAAAATGCATCTGTAAAGTATAATCCCTAGAGTATTTCGGATTATTAAATATAATGATCTTAAAGTACTTAGCATGAACAGTAACATAAAGATATATTGGCACAATGGCGGTGTTAATTACACTCGAACTGGAAGTCACCCAATGTCAACTGGAAGTCACCCAATACTACTGGCAGATGACAAATTATATAAAAACTCCATTAACAACCCATTATTTTCGGAGCATATTTCAGGTCACAAGCACATTGCTTTCAATAACTGAATATCAAATGAGCTTATTATAAATTGAGGGAGATGCTCTCAGTCAGTGCCCCTTTAATATTTAAATACCGGACTCGTCCATAGATATATTGAATCAAGTAGTAGATTTAGATCATTTTGACTAATATTTACATACGTTTCTGCTGATGTACGCTCCGACCTTCTTGAACTGCGTCTTGAAATGTTTATATAAAATTCGGAAATCTGTACAGAATTTTGAACGGAATCCTGTGTTCATTCCATGAGGGTAGCTTGATCTCGTTCCATCAGCTATTACCTCGAGGTATTTTCAAGTCATTCGTAATCGTATTCTTTGTATCGCCTGCACTTAGGATTGAACCTTCAACCCCCACAACTGGTGATACCAGATCAGGCTGCCCTGTGGCTCCCTGAGACGAAATTCACCTACATTGACGTTTTTTTTTTTTTTTTTTTTTCTTTTTTGTAAAACTTAATTATGTTCTACAAAACCAAAACCAAAAACAACAGCCCCTCTCCCTTTCTCCCTCCCCTTTTTTATTTTATTTTTAGATCTTGAAGCATAAATCTTTTACTATAATGACCAGATTCGGCATTAAATAACCCAAAAAGGGTTGATATGCCGTAAAACAAAACTACCAAACCAAAAACGATGATTAAACATTTGAAGATATAAAGAACTTGAAGCATAAAAACTTTTACTATAATGACCAGATTCGGCATTAAATAACCCAAAAAGGGTTGATATGCCGTAAAACAAAACTACCAAACCTCAACCCCCACAAGACTGTCACTTATACCTGCTTATTACTGAGAAATGTTATCTATTACGCTGCGCGTCCTACAAGACCTGTGTTGTTTGTGAGTCGTCTCTAAACCTACTATGTAAATAGCACTAGCTTTGCTATTTTTATATATAGATATATTCATGTCTGAAACTGACTGGTTTTTATTTCAGTAATTCCGACTTAATACGTATTAAAATAATCATAAGAGAGCTGAATGAAAATTAGTATTTACTTTCCTCCCACCGCAGGAAGATGTGACACAAGGTCGAAAGGTGTGTTTGAAGCAAAAGCCAGTGTTCCAGAAACGGAGTACTCTAGCTCTCAGAAAATAGCTGAAACAGCCCCGTCGGCATTCCTCGGTAGTAGCGCCTATGGCGATTAGCAAAAAACTCACCCCTGGTAAAGCTATGGAGGGTGGACCTCCTAGAGCTGAACAGAACCATATCTCAGTCCGACAGAAAAAAAGGAATACCTAGTTCAAATGGACTCGAATTTGTCTGGCTGATGGTCGAGAACGTATCCTCGACGCGGTATTAAAAAATAGCAGAATATCAAAGAATGAAGGGTTCCTGAATGATGATGAATGAGAAGTAACGTGTTTTCCTGCTCATAGCCCTGACCCGTATATTACGATTTTATTACGTTCTGTGATTTTCGGAGTTTCCCCATTTCTTTATTATTCATGTCATTTATGTATTTACGTCCTCCTACTGCTTTGCAGCTATAACTACCACTTCCTCTATTCCCCTCCTTCCACCACTTCCTTCTCATTGTACCCGTTATACACCTACTTATCAACATATCACACCAATCCTCGCAATCTAAAATATCAACTGCACAAGCAAGTGATCTATTAAGAACATTAGAGCTTTCGTCTTCAACTTGACTCAATAATATCTAGACGTTTTTATTTCTCGTAGAAGATCCGCGGTTCCCCACTTGTTATTCTTGTGCGATGAATGCCATCATTGATTTCTCAGCTCATCCAATGTGCAGGCTCATCATCTCTCACTCTTTTCATGAACAACGTCATCCTATAGTGAATTCATTCACTGTTCTCGGTTATTCCCAACTCATTTTATTGGATGACTCACAAAAATAATGACGTAATCAAGTGTGCACAGATAGTATAACAAGCAATCAAGATCAACATTTACTAACAAGAGTATTGAGAAAAAAATAGATATCCACTCATTTGTGAATTATATAGTTCATTAAAGCTGAACATTTAACTGAGCCTTAGTAATTCCCAAACTGCGCCGGGCTCTGTGCCGCGTAGTATTAACACAATCGTCATCTTAGATGCAATATCCTTTTTAATAACTGAACTCTCTACGACAGCTGCCTTTAAAAAGGATGAATATCTCGCTGGTTTACCGAGTGGTTGACAACGGCCGTGAGGGTAAAGATGTTGTAATTTTAGTTTGAATATAACTCGTATTCCGGGTTTCGTGCCCGGCGATCAGTGTGAATAATTCTTCTCTAAATTAACGATTCTCGTAAGGATTACAGATACACGTATGTAGATAACAACAAATATTTGTAGATAATTAATTATATGTATATATATGAATTCTAATTAATGTTATATATAAATAGCTTATACCTGTATATATATATATATATATATATATATATATATATATATATATATTGCCTGGGAAAACCTCCCACACACGCAAACCCCAAACACCGATTAAGACTGAAGGATCAGTCGAAAATTTTGTTCTCCATACCATCAACAAGAAAAAACTATTTTTCTTTACAGAACAATTTATATTCCTACACGTCACAAAATAAATAAATGGAAAAATAAATAATAAAAAGTTATAACACAATATAAACTTTTTTTCACATTATTATTTTATTTTTTTATATACATACTTATATATATATATATATATATATATATATAAATTCATATTTAATTGTATAATACCCGTTCTAGGACAGGTATAAGTATATAACATTAATTTAAAATTTGTATGTTTTTTTCTTTTTTTGCGGGGGTATGGTACGGTTTCGGTTTCACCCCCTCCCCCAAATCGTATGTTTTACTAATAAAAAAACAATGGGGTATTGCTACTCACACTTTTAGATACAGTTCACATACATAGTACTGACGCTCCCTACAGAGCACCGGTTTTATTTTAAATGTATATTTTAATATAATTCAAAAGTTAATGCAGAGCAATTTTTTCTCTATTAACTTTTAGTATCTATTTCATTTCAAAAGTTTTTGGAGAAAGTTGCGACTTTTGGTAAAGTTTACAAAAAAGTAATGTGTCATATTACTCAGCGTGTTGCCGAAAATATATATTTAAAAAATCATGATGATTCGTTATTTAGTTAAAGAGTTTATTCTGTACAACGATTTATATATATATATATATATATATATATATATATATATATATATATATACATATATATATATATATATTAGTCATTACATAGAAAAACAAATAGACTGCATTTGGATGCCCCAACATTCGTATGTTGACACAACTCTGTTAAAAAAAGAGGGAAAGTAGCGATTTACGATAATACGTAGCTGTTCGGAAAAGAATAGGGCATTCAGCGATTTCACTAAAATAACTGCACATAAGTGATTCGATCTCACTATGAAAAGTTCATCCGGAAAACCTTGTGTTTGAAGGTGTACCAGTTGTCAAAACCGTAGGTTTTCCATCTCACAATCGAGTAATTGTTTAGAGCTGTGATACAGCGAGACTGTAGATGTCTATATGTATACATATACTGAAGTAGATTCTGAAGTAAAAATATATAGATAATTAACTGATAATATATATATATACATATATATATATATATATATATAAAGAGGTGTACTAAAAGCGAACTTTTAGGAAAGGTACTTGCTTTGAACTTTTGAATTGAATTTTGATTTGGCTTTTGCTTTCTCTAATTCCTTTCCACTCTCCTTCATTATATATATATATATATATATATATATATATATATATATATATATATATATATATATTGGGTGTGTGTGTCTTTTTGGGATAATTAACTGATAATATATATATATATATATATATATATATATATATATATATATATATATCGGGTGCGTGTGTCTTTTTGGGTATGTGTGTTAGCATATACTTAACTATGTGTGCAAAGGCTCGCACAATAGTTAATTAAATTTTATTCCGATTGCTTGCAACTCACTCTTCAGGGAAATTAAGTCAAATCAAGTACCGTGAAATAAATCAAGAATATCCTTCTCGGCATGTATTCGAGCTCCCAGAAGATATCCAAACATGCTTTCATGAATTAGCTACTGTACAAAAGGTGGTCTGTAATGAACTCACTGACCGATCAGGGGAGACGTGGGTGTACTTTCGGTTATTTTGTTTAAGCATTATTTCTTCTTCTAGGAATCGCTATCCGATCATTATTATAACAATTCGCTTCGATTCTCCGCCTAATATTCGCATGTATGTTCATGCGATCTATCAATAAAGGCATATATATATATATATATATATATATATATATATATATATATATATATATATATATAATTAATATATATATATACATATATGTATACATATATATTTACATATATATATATACATATATATGTATACATATATATATATATACATGTATACATATATACTTACATGTATATATATATATATATATGTATACATATATATATATATATACATGTATATATATACATACATGTATACATACATGTATATATACATACATATATATATACATATATATACATATATATATACATATATATATACATATTTGTACATATATATACATATATATATGCATGTATGTATATATATAAATATATGTATATATATACATATATATATATATAAACATAGTGTGTAGATTTCAATTTTGTGTAGAGAATCTGAATAACAGAGCTCAATGTAATTTAAACAGAGCAAAACAGAATTATAAAAAGAAAAACTATACACACATTAAGGTTGTACACATAATAACTTATTTCGACCCCTTTAATTAGGTCTCATCAGATGTATAGACAACCACGTCAAAAAAACCCTGACGTGGTTGTCTATACATCTGAGGAGACCTAATTAAAGGGGTCGAAATAAGTTATTATATGTACAACCTTAATGTGTGTATAGTTTTTCTTTTTATAATTTATATATAAACATATATAGATATATATATATAAATATATATATATATATATATATATATATATATATATATATATATATATATATATATATATAAAACAGGATTTGTTAAATAACACGGATTTTCGTGTTCGCATAACTTTTTTAAGGTTTTTGAGGCGTCGAGCAATCTCTCCGAAGTACAGGCGGCAGTCCATATAATATTTCACCGATTTTCGTAATTCGGTCAATTCTCTAGCGCTTTCGACCTTCTTGAATATTGATGAACATTGAATGCATCTATTTTGTATGGCACTTACGAAAATTCTGATCAATATAATTTTTTTCATGAGAGTAAGGATTTATAATTTTATTATTTATTGAATTATTTTAAAAACTGTATGCATCAATCTATCTTTTCATCTCTCTCTTTCTCTTTCTCTCTGTCTCTCTCTCTATCTCTCTATCTCTCTATATATATTCATTAATTGACAGACAAAAGTTGTATCATACTCTGAATGTATGTTAGTTACGAAGCTTCGAAAAACTAGCTCGTGTTTCTGGGAGAATGTAAAACATACTTTAAAAATACAGGCAATAAACAAAAACCTCACTCCGACAGAGAGTTATGTTAAAATAAAATAAAAATGTTCGCTATGAAAGCGAAACTCGATGCAAACAATAATCAAATGTCCGTGAAATCTACACCAAAATACATCAAACATTATTTCATGTTATTTTCATTGATGATGGTGTAAACTTATATTAGAGTAGAGCCGACTGTCTAGTCTTGCTTGTGTAATGAGAAAAAAGCAACTCTGAAATAACACAAGTGTTTCTCCGCATTGTATCTAGTAAGACTTGACGTGAGTTTGGTGATTGTCACACATTCACCTCACACTAGACACCTCTAAAAGAACGTTTACAAACTGTAGTCCTTGCTTATCGAGACTAAAACAGACAATCATACAAACGCAAACACACACATAAATGTATTTATATACGTACATTACACCTTTATTTGTCTATCTATTAGTAGGTTGACTTCTATTTGTATGCTTTCGAATGTGTGCGGTCCAACTTGCTACCAAATAGTTACAAAAAGACAGAACGCCTGAATGGCTGACTGAGATAAAGAACTACTTCAGGATTAGCAATAAAGATAAAAAAGATAAGAACTCTATCACGGAACGAAAAACATACAGGAAGAAGTGTGTTTGAGTATGTGAATTTGAATGTAAAAAACACACACAAGTGTACGATACATATGTAATTGGATATAATACGGTGAGAGAGTATATAGATGAGTAAATGTTTCTGAGCAGATAAATACATTCGCTTCTTCAGTTTTAGCTTCCACTATTTTCTAACTAAAACAATATGCAAGAATATAGTGTATCTATTTCTTTCAGTTTATTAATATAGCCAGCAAATAGTGGACTTTGAATAAGGTTGCATCTGAAAAATGTATGCACCTATGTAGCCAATAAAATGTGTATAAATAAAAAAATGTATACTACACACACACACACACACACACATATACATATATATATATATATATATATATATATATATAGGAGAGAGAGAGAGTAAAGAGAGAGAGAGAAGGAGAGAGACATACGAGTTGGTCAGTGTTGGTAATAATCTGGTATCCGAGTTTCTGATATCTGACTTGATGCCCTCACTATATCACATCAATTTGATACGTCTTAAAACGACAAAGCAGCTTTCTATGGATTTATATATATATATATATATATATATATATATATATATATATATATTTACATACATCCCCTATGGGTGTAGAACTCTGGTGGGCAGAATGACGTTTTTGTACGTAGTGTAACGCAATATTCTCTCGTAAAAGATGTGTGTCATCTCGCTTACAAATATCGTAATACTTTCTAAACAAAGGTATTAATTCATTTAAAACTATATATTGTCTTCCACTTTAAGGAGCAGGTTCTTTAACTCTGACATCTGACTCCAGTTGTCCGAGTTGGTTGTGGCCTGGCATCTGGGTTTCGAATCCCTTGGTTGATGAGCAATGGCTAGCCATGTTGATGAATTGTTAAATAAGGAAATAGATGTCTTTGTTTGACAATATTTTATGGCCTTTCAGCAATCATATTGTCAAGTGAACATCGATGTACAACATCGCAGAAAATTGAGAGAGTAGAATGTGGACTTTGAATTTACTTAGGGAGTCTTCATAACTCTCTCTTCCTTTAGTTTATCCTTTATTTCTCACATTCAATGAGCGATGTTTCTGACAAAGGGAGGAAAATTGCTGTTTTCAATCCATTTAATGTTTTTCTCCTTGAAGTGGTATGTTTTTCTTTTCTTAGCTCCTTACATCAAGTGGCTTCATGCGTTGTCTTGTGCGAGTTTCATTTTAAAAAAAATAGGAGGAAATCGGTGAACGTTTGCTTTAGGGTAAAAAAGGGCGGAACCAACATCGTAGAAATTCACTAGACGAGATTTAGATAGAGTTTAATCGATGGCTTTACGTTTAGACTAATCCTCTTCTGACTTTTCTGTCTGTTACAGATTATTGCTTTTTAGAGCCTTGATCTATTCGCAACGATGATGTTCTAAATATCTTTTGCGATTATGTTATTTCTGTGCAGATTGTTTGATAAACAGCAATCACAGTGCAGGACTCTGAAGGTTAAACGTGTGGTCTGCTATGGAAATGCCATGTTTTGCACATCAATCGGGAACACCTCCGCAGTTCAACTCAGAAAATTACCAACCTTAGACAAACACCTTTTTACACTATTTATATTACAAGGTAAGTGTTTATGACTAAAAGTTTATAATAAATAAATATAATGGATATGTTGTCTTATTGAGCACTATTAAAATACATACTATGATCTTCATCAAGATATACAGGCTATGTAACGTATTTGATGACTGAATTTTGTAAGGTTTTAATCGTATTCTTTCTCGAATCAGGTGATGCTTGTTACTATTAGACATGTAATATTGAGATTTATCGAGATCATTTGTGCCATTAACGTATTTTCTTAAATGTTTTCAGCACATAGTAATCGAAAGTATTAAGATTTTATGAGCTAATGTTTGGGGTACTGTTTTCATGTCATATTAACATTTGTTTACGATTACTTCAGATGATAGGATTTTACTTTGTCTTTACTGGTATAAAATTACTTACTCATTACATAATACGTGAATGTGATGTTTATTTTAAAACAGTTTAGATGTTTCCCTCTAACACAGTGTCATTTTCCAAGTCTACTGCCTGTATTGTAGGAATGCACAATGTGTTGAGGTTGTGGCAACTGTTAACAATGTGCTTGTTTCCATTTTCCTCAAGAGGTATGATGCTTTTGGTAAAATATGACCTGTAATATGTTGTGAAGTTGTCCCACAGTAAATAATAAATAAAGGAAGTCAAGTCGAGGGTTGGTTTAACAAGTGTATTAACAAAGTAAGAAAGTGACTAGCTCTTGGCTAGACAGTTACAAGGTGGTGCTTTGTCTTCAGTGTCTCTGGTGACTCGCACTATTAATAGTAACAACCGGTGTAGTTTCTCCTGTGTAAGAACGGCCGATGTAACATAATATTAAATGCCTTTTCAGAAATATATTCCATTTTTTACTTGATTTACTTGATTTACTTGATTTATTTGATTGCAAGTTTGCAGTATATTCCTCAATGTCAGGTAACGTAGGTATATTGTTTACTACTGTAAAAAAAGGCGTATAATATCCACAAAAAAGTTATAATTATCCGTAAAATACATGTGTGCATCTGTATATGTTTAAAGAGAGAAAAGCGTCCAACATCTTTATTTCCTTGAATGTATATACAATGCTATCATTTAGAACATACTTTATGCATGACAGCATCTATTTATACACCCATTTCCATTGTTTATTGTGCTTAGATAAATAATATCGCAAAATATACATAAATTTACTAAACTTTCTGTATACATTTGATATGGAAATCAAGTGTATGCAAGCGCACAAGATAATAAAGTGTTAATATACCCCCTTTTTATTATTTATAGAATTTGTCAAGTTCTATCTGAAAATATATTATCTCATTCGTGTATTCAAGAACGGCTTTCTGAGATCAAATCTCTTCTGATTCTGAGTAATTCATTTTTTCATATAATATATATATATATATAAATATATGTATATATATATATATATATATATATATATATATATATATATATATATATAATCTATATACCTAGGCCTGCTTTTAAAGGTTTCTCTTACAGAATCAAACGGTTTTAACTTAGTGTACGCAATTATATATTGTAAAGAATAGGTATATCACGTTACAAGGAGTCAGAGCCCTGTTGGTGTTTGAGATGAAATGTCTTAGGATAATCGCCAAGGTTACTAGCTTAGTAATGCTCGCATGCATGAAGCGCTAGGCATGACAGAAACCATCAAATATGTAATGTCGGATAGGAGGTTTCGATGATTTGGTCATCTTGCTACGAGATGATAAATGCCAGCTACAGAAAAGACTTCTCAAACGACACATTAGGGAACAGTGCCGCGTTCCTCTTTAAACAACTGAGAAATATGCAATGCGCAGAAATAAGTGTGTGTTCAATACAGCGAGAGTACCTTAAGTCCCCGTGCGATTAAAGAAAAGAACGAATGAATATGAATATATATATACAGGGTGGGCAAAAATAAGGGTCCTATTTTTAAAAATTCATAACTTTTTTATTTATTGATTTTTTTTTTTTTTTAGAATAAGTAAAGGACCCCTTCCGAAGCAAGCATGAGCCGTATTAGCCCTAAGGAACGAACCCTCATTTAGAAAACATTACTTTTGCTTAAAAAACTCAAAACAGTGTAAAAAACAATACTTTAGTTTTTGTAAGTTTTAAGAAGTGTTTTTCGGCTAAAATTTGTTTTGTTTATTTCAAAAAATCTCGGAAGGGTCAGTCTACACACACATAAAGTTTGGTGAGTTTAACTTTTATTTTGTGGAAGTTATTCAAATTCAAGTTATTCAAATTTAAAGATAGGACCCTTATTTTTGCCCACCCTGTGTATATATATATATATATATATATATATATATTAATTACAGACATCGATGTTAGTGTAGGAAGCTAATTCCCGACGGTCGCCGGGCGCGAACTCCAACAACAAATCGCCAGTGATTTGCAAGTCAGGAGAGTTACCGGTTGGCCACCAGAAATCACCTAGAATTTAGGAGCGATTTAACTTTGTAAATACCAAGTCGGCGAGTATTCACAGCAAGCGGCGAAGAGTGATCTAACAAAAACAAAACCTGTTGGATCTCGTAATAAAGCTAGTAGTACTGCTTGTTATTAAATTCAATCAGAGTGCCCGGCCTTAGTAAAGGGGGTTATATTATAATATTTATATATAAATATTATTTATTACCTACAGTCATCGACGTTTCATGCTTACGCAATCTTCAGTGCAGGAAGCTAATTCTCGACGGTCGACGGACATTCGCGTGTGTGTGTCTGTGTGTGTGTGTGTGTGTAATATATAGTTAATAAGGATAAAACAAACTGGTAAAAATCACAAAGAAACATTTCTAAAATCAGTCGATTCTTCGGTCGTGTCAAAAGATATAATCTGTAGGCTTTAGAGATGGTTCATGTAGTTTTTACGCGTCTCAATGTAAACCTTATTCAGTATTCGACATACTAAACATTTAATTCGCTTCAACATAAATCATCATATTTTAAACTCCCTAATATAAATTATAATAGAGATGTATTGTTTCTTTGTTTGTTTAATAAAGTCTGTAAGTGATCGTTTTTTTTTGATGATAAAGAAAAACAAAAAACTTCCCTTAGAATTAGTAAAGTTTTCCGCGTCCGCCGGCTTTAGTGTATCTGTCTTTGAATGTTCATGTTTGAAAACGCATTTTCAGCGCAAAACTAGCATTTTAACAGACACACGTAACTAATATATTTTGTTGTGAAACACATACCTTGTGTCAGAGTTCAGTTTTTTTAGACAGGCGTAACATTTGCGTTGGTGTTTATTTTTTTTTTTCAAAAATCAAAAAAAAATATTTAAGAGATTATTGCAATATTTCACAGGAAGAGAAAACATGAAACAAAAAATGAAATACTAAAGCGGAAACAACAAAGGAATTAATGATGAAATAATATTTTGATTCGGGAAAGGAATTGCAACGTATTAGATTAAAGAGGAAGCGATGTTTTTTAAATCTGGAAACGGATTCTGGTTGGATGATGCATTTGGAAAGCAAAACTGTGAGTAAATAAATAATCATTATTGACAAAACGTGTACACACGTAAATCATTTTTTTCTAAACATCTTCTTCGAAATAAAACATTCATTATTGGTCTGCTTTCGTCTAGATGATTCATACCTAAACTCAAGCTATGAATATTCTATATGACTTTCTAAATAAAATACGTCTTTATATGTAAAATAATGATGCAGACATGTTGAGTAATAACGCATAAGATGTCACAGGAAGTCTAAGAGTATGTCCTCGTCATAATGAAGAAAAGCCGAAGACTAGATAGATTGTCAATTAAGCTAAAAGAACAACGGCAATTAATCGGTGACTTTTGAACGAGCCCAGGTGTGTGAGGTTGACAAGTGAATTTTGGCATATGACGTCGTAAAAAAAACGACTCGGAAACCTTTAAAAGAGTACGGTACAGGTGGCCAGAAGAAAGCACCCGGAGTGCAAAGTCAGATATTAAAACGGCAGTTTTAAATGAAAGGAAATAGTAGCGCTTACGTAGCATAGATCGAGTTAAGAGGATATAGAGAAAAACTTGTAGTGAGTCAGCCGCAATGAGAGGTACCCGCAACACTGTCGCACTGCCGTAAACAACTGGCGTGAGGAAGACTGGTACAGAATGTATTGTCGTGTTTCCCTCTGGGTTGCAAGGTAAATCACTCTGCCTAGTTTTCGTGAAAATACCCGACGTTTGGTAGGGTCGAAAATCAACCGCCGTCAAGGTAAAGAAAGAGGTTTCTTCGTAAGCCAAGCGAAAAAACAATAATTCCAAAGGACTTTTGCTAAAGAAGTAATATTTACACACACACACACACACACACACACACATATATATATATATATATATATATATATGGGAAGAGAAAGATGAAGGTAATCCGACGTAATGGGAAAATGAAAAAGGAAAACCAAAAAATGGATGTTTTTTATGTGTACAGCAACGTTTCGTCTTTATTTATAAGACTTCACAAGGATAATAATATAGAGAAAAATGTCATGCAAGTACAAACACATGTAGGGTTGACATATTGGGAAAAAGTAAGAAAGTAATGGACACTACTGGGTGGACCTCCGTACTTGGTGAGGAGTGAAAAATGAATGTTGATGAAAATGAGTGGGGAAGAAGTGGAAAGATGGGGGAGAGCAAGGACTACTGTGGCTGGTAGTAAGAGAAAGAGGTGGGGGATGAGCAGGAATAATGTGGATGGCAGAGAGGGAGTGGAGGGGAGGGAGGAAGGAGGTGTTTGAACAGATGGCTGCGGTCAAGACTGAAGGGGAAAAAGTAAGTTGGAATGTTTGTGTGTGGGGGTGTATGCATGGAAAAGGAGAGTGTATATATATATATATATATATATATATATATATATATATATATGTGTGTGTGTGTGTATATACCCAACTTACACCAGCTGGTGGTAGAAAAATAAAGAAACAGAGTTTCTCTAGCAGGTCTTTGTCTCTATCGTTGTGTTTTGTTTGATGCTACCGGGTTGCAACACTTGTTCTCTTCGCTATTCAACTAAAGACCCTCGAAGTAATGTCTGCTTTTTCATTTTTACATTAGCCAATACTTTTGAATTAATATATTTTATCTATGTAAATTATATTACACAGATATAGTGTGTAGGTAATGTGTCTGTTTATTCGTAAATACAAACATGTGATCGATTGATAAGAAGAAATAGGTGGTGTACACATTACTAATGCAGTAATTTTACTCTGCCAATGGCCAAGTTCGAATAGCACGTAAGTTTAAAGGATTCATTTATATCTGGAAATGTGTTTCATAAATTCAAATAAATTAACTAGCATAATAACAAAAATAATAATCTGCAAACATGTTGACATAAAAGTATTCCACATGTGTTCCAAACGAATAAAAAGGTACTCGTACAGTTCTTGAACCAGATAACACCGACATTTGCCGACGCAGGAATTACGTAACCAGCCGGAAAAGCTGAATAGAAACGAACCGGCGTCAAAATAAAAACGAGGCGGTATTTCAACAGAGAAAAATAATGAAACAACATTTAAAACAAGTAAAATACTCACTGTTTGTTTATTTTATACAGAAATGGTTACTTTTTTATTTAAAAAATAAAACAACTATTATAACTTTTATTTTTTTAAATAATACTTTTTTCGATAGTGGTCCAGTTTTTGAACCCGAAAAAATCGAACGTTTTTTTACCCTTTACATTAATTACTCTTAGCTAACCATGACACTTCTTTTATTGCGTTTGGTAACAGTTATTTGTTTACTATTTGTTTTGCTTTTGTTTATATCATAGTTTTTTTATCTATTAGAAATTCTTGACAATCACAAATTCAAAATTTAATTAATTTACAATTTGTCAGCAATTTTTCCGAACTCTTGCTTGGATAAGCGCTTCGGCATCTTCCGGTTCTTTATGTAAGTAAAGTCGGTTTTGTCTGATTTAAAACGTATACCAGTCCCCAAATTAATTTTGCTTAATGTTTTAATGTTTTATGCGTAGAATCAATCATCTATCATGTAGAATGTTTTAAATGAATATTCGCTAAGGCGAATTTGCTTTTTCTTCATAACTACTCTTTTTTATCATCTCTTTCGTATCCGTTCATTTAAAAGGGTTTGCTACCGGAATTCCCAGTTATGTATAATCACGCGTTCAGCAAGTGTCCCCATCACATTATGATCGTGTATTTCTATGAGTTCTGTTGTTTCCAGTTATGCCTTATAGATTTACTTTCTGGTGTTTCTCACTCATTTTGCTAATACATGAAGTTCCTGATGTTTCTCTTTGTAGCGTGGATTGCATATTTTAAAAATATTATCAGTTACTTGAAATATGTCACAAAATCTATTAGACATATGCAGTAGACATATGCAGTATGCAGTATGCAGTAGACATATGCAGTATGCAGGTTACATATGCAGTATGCAGTAGACATATGCAGTATGCAGGCGACATATGCAGTATGCAGGAGACATATGCAGTATGCAGTAAACATATGCAGTATGCAGGCGACATATGCAGTATGCAGGAGACATATGCAGTATGCAGGAGACATATGCAGTATCCCTGCTTACATATATGTGATGTTGCTTATATATATGAGATGTTGTCTCTGAGTGTCGATTCCTGTCCCATATCTTCATATTGCTTTATTCATAAATTTCTGTCATTTCCGAATAACTTTAAATTCTCACAACATCCGTTTTCTAATGAGTTCTTGTTGATAATGACCCTTAGAGGTTTCTGTGATTTAAGTGACAATAAGCCTCTTCATAGTTACAATACGCTTCTAGTCCTTCCATTAGAGGCCTTAGTCGTGCTTTCAATCCTCTTCTAACTTTCATGGGCATGCTGTGTGGTACGAAAGAATTTGGTGTTGCCGCATTTTCTTATTTGGGAGATTTTCATGTTATATTGTTAATCTTACACTACCAATGCCAGTTCCCATTGATTCCTATGATATCCTTTTTTTTTATTTGAAATTTTAATTGTATATTTGTTTTTGTACTTTTTTCTACGTAATGCTATCTTACGCCGTGTATGGTTGGTCAATGCAAAATGATAATATAGGATAACTTCCTTAATCTACACGGTTTCTTCATATTTCAGCTGTTTTATCTGTGTAGTGCTTTGTATGGTGTCAGTCCTCCCGTTTATTTCAAGTTCTTGTTTTTTCAAGGTCTTTGTATATTTTGTAGTGCTCTTATAACTGTTAAGATTAGAATAGTTATTCTCAGATTTTAGATTTAGTATAACTCCATGCATTTACTTACTTCTTCTATCATATTAATCTGTGGGTTTTTTTTCATTTTGTATTCTTTCTTGTAGACTTCCGGTTTAGTTCATACCACGCTTCACACAATCACGCAATTCAATGCATAACAATTCTTAATCTATTATATAAAGGGCAGTGTTCTGTTTATATGTCAACCGAACATTCAGACACTACAGCAGACACACCCACAAAGCTAATATATTCGTTTAGAATTATCTCGAACAAATTATGAACACATATGTTGTAATATGTATTCATTCGGGGGTAAACATGAACAAAACTAGTCGCTGGTAGTTCATCCAGAACGATTTTCTTCCGTCGACTTTTAGTGTGCAATTGTACTTTTGCCTGCGATGTGAAAATGTTAAATTATATGAAGAAAAATTGCAATTATATCTGTACGTGTCTGTGTATTTGGCTTAAAATGAGAAACTACACAAGATACATCGTAAGCCTTACATCATCGGATTTAATGCCACCATTACACGGTTATGTAAAGAAAAGAATATATTACTATTCAGATGATGTATTTCGTTTTCCAATACTGATTTTAGTTTGTGTCTGTTAGATTTGTTTCGCTCTGTGGCAAACGATTTATTTGTATATATATATATATATATATATATATATATATATATATATATAATGGAGTTGGTTTTATGGGAAACGCAAAAGGAAAAACCAAGAGATATTTTTTTATATGTTCATCAACGTTTCGTCTTTATTTGTAAGACTACCTCAGGATGAAAATTTTAAGAAAAATGTTATGCAAGTACATCGAAATATTGGTTTGACATGATGGGTATATGAGAAAAAATAGTAGCCACTATTAAGCGCGCTGAACCAAGGTCCGAGCTGAGAGAAGTCAGTCAGTGGCAGAGAGTGAACTAAATGTGGATAACTGTGAGTGAAAAAGTGGAGGGTTGGGAGTGTTAATAGATTTGTCTTAGGGTGAGAGAGAGGGGATGGGGGGTTGAGGTTTTTGTCGTGGTGAAGTGTGGCATGGATTGTAAAATTATCATCCTGAAGAAGTCTTACAAATAATGACGAAACGTTGATGAATATATAAAAAAATATACGTCGGATTACTCTCATCTTTCCTTAACTATACATATATATATATATATATATATATATATATATATATATATATATATATATATATATATATATGTATGTATATATATGTATATATATATATGTATATATATGTATATATATATGTGTGTATATATATGTATATGTATATATATATGTATATGTATATATATATGTATATGTATATATATGTGTGTATATATGGATATATATATGTGTATATATATGTATATATATATGTGTGTATATATATGTATATATATATCTATGTGTATATATATGTGTATATATATATATATATATATATATATATATATATATATATATATATATATATATATATATATATATAAATATATATACCATGGAGTAAGTTTTCCTCCTTCAAAATAAGTTTAGATAATTAAAATAACGGATCAGGCGCATCGAAACAGATAAACTCCTTCGACTACGACTAGAAAATTAAACTTATTTTTAAGACATGAACAAAATACATAATTTTTCTTCCCCTTTTAAGCCTCTCTAAAATAAGTACACCAAAGAGATGGTAACAAATAATATTCCCGCAAACAATTAACTCCTCCCACAAAATTCAAGACACCGACTAGCGTAACCGACCTATTATTTCACAAAGAATAAAATATGGAAACACCGGTTTCAGAATTCGCATACCAGCCAATCATCAATCACTAAACAACATTCATTATAACGCTTTCATATTTTCATACATTTGACTTTATCTTATAAAATGTACATTATCCTAAGTAATTACATATTTTCTTCAAACTTTATTCATACACGTAAAAAATCTGTTCACTCTGCGAAGTAAAAAAAAATTCATGTAATGCAAAAAGCCTCCTACTACTCTTCCTGCACCTCTTGCGCGCGTAATAATTACAAGGTAGGTTTATTTTACGGATTAACTAATTTAAATATCAATTTCATTTTTATTAAAATAAACTTACATTAAAAAACAATTCGCTTAAATACAAAACAAAAACAAGACTTAAGATTTTAAAAACTATGAAAAATGATTCTTCGTTTTCTCAATTTACAAACATTACTATCATGGTACTTCTACAGAATTTGTACCGAATATTTTTCTGTTGAGATATACACGAAACTAACCCTAAAGTAATACTAATCTAAGTTTTAAGTTTACTTCGGCAAAAGTCTTTTTGGTTCGGTTTGGTTCAAATTCTGTAGAAGCACTTTCATCTTTTACCTGTAAAAATACACCAATGTGTATTATATATATAACATGAATAAAAATTGCCGCATTCTAGAAAGATCTGTTGGCAATGACCGCGGAGAGAATAGATAACAGATCGAACAAATACCTCTGCCCGACAGAAATACCCTTTTTCATGATAAATTATTGAAGGAAATATGCGTACATTTCTCCCGAGCAACACCAGGTGACGAGTACCCGCTAGCTGTGTATAAATTATGTATGTATAACTGTTTATATATCTCAAAGTATATGATTCACTCTTAAACTAATTAACTAACCACTATGACATTTTTCATACAGATGCGAGAGGGTGGAGTAGTTAACGTGGGCTATATTTAGATTAACACATGTAATGGGACACAGAGAGGTGGAACCGTGTCGTGATATTGAGATACCTCTGATCTTTTTGAAACATTAACAATTTGTATTACATATCAATTAATATATATTCCTCAAAATTCATTTTTTTTTGAGTAATTAAAATAATCTTAAAGAGAATAATATGGACTCAAATTTAGTAATTCATATGTTTTAGATTGGCATGAAATTGGATCCACGGTAATTAGACACCTACTAAGCATGGTTCTCTATATTTGTAATGTTTATGAAGACCATTTAATAGTCATTCTTTTTTTCTAGAATCAAAAGTATGTAAAAGATGTTGATCCAACGTGGAAGACGGATTCTTGACATAACGTTTTGTAGAAATATGTTGTGTATTTTACTCTTCGTTAGGAAGATGTAACAATGCTGCGAAATTTTTCCATACCAAGAATAAATTTTACTGATGCTGGGAATGTTATCCTTCAAATATTATATATAATATTATTTTAAAGATGAGTAGGTACTAAATGGGAGAAATGATATGATGCTTATTGTTTGCCGTTTACAATTTAAAGGTAAAATCATCCGAAATTAGTTTTCAAAACGCGAGGGAATTCTAAGGAATTTCTCTATGACGAACAGTAATAATTTCGTTTATAAGCAAAGCACACATTTACACTGGATATATAATGTTGTAGTTGTTAATCAATTTAGATATGTACATAAACACATAACACACACACACACATATATAAAACAAATGGTGTTCTTGTTTAGAAAGCATTATTTATATGGTAATATAAATTATTAAAAATAAGAACGCCATACAATGAATTTTAATTTCATTAATTTTTTTCAATTTTTTTCCATTAAATTCATCATCAGATTTAAAAAAAAAATTAAAGTCCTTTTTATTTCTTTATTTCTCATCGTTTTTTGTGTTTTCAATTCGTCTGTTGTTGAAGCGAATGTGGAATGAGGGTCTCTTTAGTCAAGTACGTTGCACGTGGCGGTGCCAACTGAATTACAAATAGTGTTCTGGTTTAGAAAGCATTGTGTATCTGGTAATATGACCTATTACAAATAA
>OY744528.1:10336579-10356579 GCA_963556195.1 Sepiola atlantica | reverse complement strand
TAAAGTTGAAAATGTAGAGAAGGTAAAAGAAAAAAGGAATTGCATTAAAATGGAATAAAATGGTACTGTGCTCCAAGAACACTTCCATTAAAAACATCCCGATATAATGTAGTGGCAGTGCTAGTAGATTCGTGCGTACGAGAATGATTATGTTAGGAGAAGCTGCTGAGCCGGAAAAAATGTAATAACATTTAAAAGAGAACGAAACGTATATTTTCTGAAAACACTCATCGGGAATGAACCTTTTTTAAATGAAATAGAGAAAAGATATCAGACGGAACAGATTAGCAGATGAACTTGTTTATTCAAAAGCTATAATAGTCGATTAAATAGGTGAAAACTCCATCTGAGAGTGCGATGCAGTTCCGGATGTTCGTTCCTAAAAAGGAACGTTTGAATAATGTGCCTCATTATTACTCATGTTGCATATGATACATATTTCATAACTCATAAGTTCCATAGTTTAGAATTTTAATATGCACATAGATATGATAGACGTACATGCGCACACACAAATCCATTTAAAAAAGAGTTTAGCTTACTATAACTGAAGAGTTTAAGTAAATCCATTATTTTTCTATGATTTGTGTATGTCTAACTTGTTTTAGAAAGTGCGTGATGGCAACCTATAAATGGTCAAGTTTAAAAATAAAATGATGTGCACATCATACTCACTGTGTTGCTAAGAAAAGATATTACATAATCAATAATGATCGGTTCATAAAAAACTAAAACATAAATGGAACATTCATTTATATCCACGTCCAAAGTGTTAACAATTTACAAAAACACAGTCATGTGAGCATGTATTAAAGCGTGTTGCTTATAATATATATTCCAAAATTCCCAACTAT
Organism: Sepiola atlantica; assembly: GCA_963556195.1. NCBI lineage: Eukaryota > Metazoa > Mollusca > Cephalopoda > Sepiida > Sepiolidae > Sepiola > Sepiola atlantica. Next base: position 10,355,725 of record OY744528.1, on the reverse strand, counting down.
TCTGTGCATTACCTACAGGAAATACCCTGTACACACACACACACACACACACACATATATATATATATATATATATATATATATATATATATATATACATATATACATATATACATATATATATATATACATATATATACATATATATATACATATATATATACATATATATATATTCATATATATATATATACACAAACACACATATATATATACATATATATATATATATATATATATATATATATATATATACACACATTGTTGAATATAAAATATATCTTATGTCTGGATATCCTTTGGTAGATTCTTTCAATAGTCCGAATCAGGACATTAGTTTCGGTGGGGAATTGGGTGATTCATTAGCCATAGTGTAGATTTGTGTTCCAAGTACTTTCAGACCCATCAATGGCAAGTTCATCAACTAATTCCCCTCCAGAACTAAGACCCTGTTTCAGACTATTGAGAAGATCTACAAAAGGATATAAGTTATACCTTATATTCAACAATACTTGCCCGCAACAGAAGATGTTGCGTATATATATATATATATATATATATATATATATATATATATATATATATATATATTTACTTATATATTTCTTTATATATATATTTATTTATATATATATTTATTTATATATATTTATTCATATATATATATTTATTTATATATATATTAATATTTATTTACATATATATATTTATATATATATTTATTTAATATATATATATTTATTTATATATATATATTAATATATAATTATATATATATATTTATATATATATATATTTATTTATATATATATATATTTATTTATATATATATATATTTATATATATATTTATTCATATATATATATTTATTTATATATATATATATTTATATTTATATATATATATATATTTATATATATATATATATATATTTATTAATATATATATATATATATATATCTATATATATTTATATATTTATTTATATATATATATATTTCTGTATATATATTTATACATATATTTCTGTATATATATATATATATATATATATATATATATTTCTAAATATATATATATACATATATGTATATATATATTTATTCATATATGTATGTATATTTATATATATATTTATATGTACATATTTATTTATATATATATGTACATTTATATATATATATATTTATATATATATATATATTATATATATATATGTATTTTTTACATACATATATTTATATATATATATTTATATATATATATTTATTATATATATATATATATGTATATATATATATATATATATTTATATATATATACATATATTGCTAGTAGAACATCTTTCAATTTCCATTAAATGGTATCTTCCGCTATATTCTATGCTAAGGCAAGGACCGCATATACATAGAACAATATTTATTTTGGAACAAAGTAACTTTGACACGTGTCTTCTTGTAAGAGTCGGAAGAATCACTAATATTTCAGGCTGTTACATCCGACGCTTTTACAAGAAACAAAAATTAAAACGCGGCATGTCTGGAGCCAATCTGTAAAAAAAGGCAGAGAAAAATCAAGAGGAGAATTGGAAATAGTCGATCGAGATCGTATAAACTAAGAACAAACTGGAGGGTAACTCCATCAACAAACAGCCGGTAACAACGATTAATTAAGCAGAAAGTATTGTCCCGATTATAAAGTATAAAACTGGATGACTTTCTTTTGCAAATTATATCATTATCCACTAAGAAAAAAATCAATATAAACATTGAAATACTAAATTCACGGAACCGTTTTGGTTGGAGAATCACAAAAAATTAATATTATTAAATACATTGACTATTATTACGGAGTATTCTTGTCATATTTGGGCTGGTGAATATCTGTTCTATTTGAATGTCCTTGATAATGTGCAGGAACGTATCTGTAATTTGATAGGTTATACCCTTTCGGTTTCTCTGTGCCCTCTTTCTTCCAGACGTGATGTTGCAAGTCTTAGTATTTTCTATAACTACTATTATGGCATGTGTTCTTCACAATTGTGTGATCTATTTTCTGCTTCTTTTGTTCCAGCTCGTTTGACTCGGTGGTCTAGTTGTCTTAATCAATTCGCTGTTTTGTATACCTCATTGTAATACAACTTCGTATTCGAGTAGTTTCTTTCCAAGAACCACAGGCTTGTAGAACTCTCTTTCTTCTGACTTATTTCCTCATAGCTATAACCTTGGTATTTTCAAGACTAAGGCCAATAGGTATCACCTGTCTTTGCGATAACCATATTTGATCTTGTTAGCTTCTTACATCAAGTGAATTCATGCCTTGTCTGGAGCGATTTCCATAAAATAATTGTGTCATGCGCAAACATACTTCCTTTACTGCTGGTACTATAGTTCAATTCCTTTTCAGTGTTTCCTTGGTTTTCTTTTCTTTTCCCTCTGTTCTAGACACAGATTACAAACATAAAACACAACATTAAATTATTAGTTGTTTTCGCACATGTAGGAAATAACGGCATTTTCTGTATATTTAACGAGTTCCTAACTGAACGTCTTCCATTGAAAACTGAGTAAATCGGTTTCACTTGGCGGATAGATTCTATTCAAAATGACATCGAATCTGTCGTTCAGCGTTACAGCTACTTTAATCTTAAGCCTGCTTAACTTTTTACTTTTTAAATTCCACGAGTTTATACCTAACACGTTGATTTTGTGTTTGATCCCTGGATCCTGCTTCAGCGAAATTATAGGGGAAATCAATTCAACTGCATTAAACTATCGCTATCGGAATGAGAACGATCCATAAATTTCTTAATAAACATGTACATAGTTTACTTCTGCTTCTGAAAGAGTGTTTGTACGATACAAGGTATAGTGTGAAGGAAAGGTTCCGTAATAACCAACCGTGTAACTTAACATTCCGGAGACTTATAAATCAAAGACGGTCTGATGTGTTTTTCTATTATTTTGATTGTTCTAAATACTATTCAAATTATGATTGTTATCATTGAAAATGTTCCGGACGATGTAACCTCCAACATTGTTTTCTTTCAGGCTCATCCTTAGATATTATACCGGCCGAAAATCTCTGAAAATAACAAGTAATGAGTAATCTGACTAATCCCAATAATCAAAATCCTCAATCCTCAGCTTAAAATTCCCAAACTTGATTTTGAGACTTTATTTTATGGCTTTCCTTCTTCTAGATGTGTTGCCAATCAAAGTTTGAGAGTCTAGTCTACCCTACTATTTAACTTATAGCAAAGATGTGCCCATAAAATCACCAATTGTAATAGAGGAAGTAGCTATTTACCGCCATCTCCACTTCCGGTTTTGAAGCAATTCTCAATAGAAACTTGCTATCTATTGCTCAAGATTGCTTAACTCAGATAAGCCGACAAAAACACTGTTGAATTATCATGTAGTCGTAAACGTTAATATATAGATTGTTTTTAATATATCGGATTCGAATTAGATTTCTTTAAATAAATGAAAAGACTTAATTTTCAGCGAAACGTAGAGAATAAAGCTACGAGTTCTCTGAACTGTATGGCGTCAGAAAGGTGTGCAACTGATTTCATTCGGCAAAGCCGGTCACAGCATGTGGCAATAAATAGATTTGATATTTATGATGTTTTTTTTTTCTTTATATTTTTTTGTCCCGGTTTGAATGATTTCTAATTGAATTAAAGTATTAATTTCATTTATTTTGACGTTCTTGGCAGGAGGCTTGGTTTCATTTTAAAACAGACGCCATCTTTTTCCGGTAAATACAAATGGTGAAATTAAACTTCCATTAATTATTAAGAAACGAACGAAACGCAATTTTCTATTCGTTTCATTCGATGTTTTGCTTTCTATATATAAACGTGTATGTATTTCTGGCTTTCTATGTCTTTTATTCCCGATACTTTTAATCCATTTTTTAAACATTTTCTGTGTTTTTTGTCAGCAAGTAATTACATTTTATTATTAAACCTGTAACATTTTTTAAAACATGTTTTGTCTACATTTTTTCTTTCGGTTTCTTCTTTTTATGTGTTTTTCAATTTATTTTTCTTTGTTTCATTAATTCTATAAATCCTCTCCCTGTCTCTGTCGTCCTTTTCTTTTTCCCTATCTTTATATATATATATATATATATATATATATATATATATATATATATATATATATATTCACATATATACGTATGATATATATATATATATATATATATATATATATATATATATTCACATATATACGTATGATATATATATATTAACATATATATATGAGATATATATATATATATATATATATATATATATATGATACATATATTGACATATATATAAAATATAAATATATATGATACATATATTGACATATATATATATAATATATATATACATATGATACATATATTCACATATATATATAAGATATATATATACAGGGTGGGCTAAAATAAGTGTCCTATTTTTAAAAATTTATAACTTTTTCATTTATTGATTTAAAAAAATTTTTTTTTTTAGAATAAGTAAAGGACCCCTTCCGAAGTAAGCATGAGCCGTATTAGCCCTAAGGAACGTACCCTCATTTAGAAAACATTATTTTTGCTTAAAAAACTCAAAACAGTGTAAAAAACAATACTTTAGTTTTTGTAAGTTTTAAGAAGTGTTTTTCGGCTAAAATTTGTTTTGTTTATTTCAAAAAATCTCGGAAGGGTCAGTCTACACACACATAAAGTTTGGTGAGTTTAACTTTTATTTTGTGGAAGTTATTCAAATTCAAGTTATTCAAATTTAAAGATAGGACCCTTATTTTGGCCCACCCTGTATATACATATATATATGATAAATATATTCACACATATATATATATATATGATACAGATATTCACATATATATATAAAATATATATATGATACATATATCTACATATATATAAGATATATATATATATATATATGATACATATATTCACATATATATATATATGATACATATATTCACATATATATAAGATATATATATATATATAAAATATATATATATGACATATATTCACATATTAATATAAGATATATATATATATATATAAGATATATAAATATATATAAGATATATATATTCACATATATATATATATAAGATATATATATATATAATATACATATATTCACATATATATAAGATATATATAAATATATAAGATACATATATTCATATATATATATATGTATAAAATATATATATATATGTATATATATATAAGATACATATTTATATATATATATGTATAATATATATTTATATATAAGATACATATATTCATATATATATATATATAAATATATATATATATATATGTATAAGATATATGTATAAAACATATATATATAATTCTATATATATGTATAATATATATGTATAAGATATATATAAGATATATAAATATAATATATATATATCAGATACATATATATGTATACATGTATATATATAAATATATATATATATATATATATATAATACATTAAAATATAGATATATATACATAAGTTATATATATATATTATATATACGTATATAATATAACATATATAAGATACATATATATATATATATGAGATACATATATAAGATACATATATATATAAGATACATATATATTATATATATATATAGTATATATATATATCATGTATGTATATATATCATATATGTATATATATCATATATATGTATTAATTATGTATATATATATATATTATATATATATTATATATATATATCTATCTATATATATATACATATATATATATAAATATATATATAACTATATATACATAAATATATGTATATATATATATATATATATATATATATATATATATATATATATATATATATATATATATATATATATGCAGGAATACTCTTTAAATTTCTAGGCTGACTGTGAACCGGGCTTGCGCCTCTCGACCGTCTATGAATCCTACTTTACTGAACGTATTTGAGTTATAGGATTTAACAACGAGCGTCTGTACGTATTAATTATTTAATATTTAGTTATAAAATATTATAATATACTTTTTTAATACATTCAAGTTGTGATTTTTTAAAGTGCTGAATGCGTTCAGAGAACACTCTCGATTAGTCTTCTGTATGGTCTTTGTTTTTAGATGCATATAGATCATAATTTATTTTAATCAATTATCAATGACTGCAACGATAGAACGACTTCTTGCAGATTCTAGGCTAACTCTGTGAACTAGGTTCGCATTTAATGACCGTCTAGAACAGTGCTCTTCAAACTTTTTTTGTCGCGACCCCTTTTTGGAAAAAAATTTGTTTCGTGACTCACCAAAATTTTTGATAAATAAAAAATAAGTTAATGCAGTGAAAAAGTGTATTCCTTCGAAAAATCAACATAAGCTAAACATGAAATAAAATATATTTTACTTTTTTTATTTATTCATAAAAGAATTCACAGAAATAAGCATATGTACGAAAAATAAGGGGTTATGAAAGATAATAGCAATTAAAATCATATATCATTATTAAGATTATATCATTTCATTTGAATCAATGAGATTGATGCGATTGCATTTTTATTGCATAAAATATCAAATCTAGGCTCTAACTTTGTCAAAGCTGGTCTTAGTACGGTTTCGATACATTTCAAATGTGCTCGATGTTTTGTTTTTAGGTTAGTTAATGCCGAAAAAGCACTTTCGCATAAATAAGTCGATGCAAAAGGTAGAAGAGTGTTTATTGCAAGCTGAGATAAGTTCGAATATTCTGAATCAAGACCAGACCAAAACGATATGAGACTCATTTTAGCGAACGTGATTTTTAAAGAAGAATCAGAGGAAAGTTGTGCCAATTCTTCCTGAACCTTTACTGTAAGATTACTCACTTTTTCGACATCAACATCAAATGGATTTTGAATCCAAGCAAATTGGCTCATGTCTGATTCTTTGAGAAAATGCCTTTTGAAATGTTCTGCTAAACTTACTAAATGAGCGATTATGATGGGTTTAACTTTTTCAAAACTTAGTGCGTTTTTGGTTATGAACTCTTCCAAACATGGAAACATTTCGTATGTGTTTCTTTTCACATTAATCAACCAAACATTAGTTTTTTTAATGAAACCTTGAATTTTCGAAGTTAATGTAAAAATATTTGTGTTTGCACCTTGCAATGATATGTTGAGTTCATTAAGTTTGTCAAGAACATCTGATAAATAACAAAGTTTAGAAACCCAGTCTTCATTGTAAACGTATCTTACCAAATCCGAGTTATTACTTGATAAAAATAACATGACTTCATTTTTTAATGTCAGTAGCCTTCTTAAAGCTCGACCTCTTGAAAGCCATCTAATATCCGTGTGGAGCAGCAAAGATTCAAATTCTGAGCCCATTTCTTTGCAAAAATTCGTAAACAGCCGAGTATTGAGAGCACGGGATTTAATGCAATTGATTATTTTCACTGAATCTTGTAGCACTTCACACAATTCTTCGCTAATGTTTTTTGTTGCTAGCACCTCCCGATGAATCATGCAATGAGTGAAGGTTACTTCCTTTTTACAAACGGATCTGACTTTACTGTAGTAGCCAACATTCTTTCCTGTCATTGCGGCTGCACCATCTGTGCAAACTCTAACACAGTCAGCCCATTTTAATCCGACTTCTTCAAAAAATTCGTTTACTTTTTGAAACATTGCCCCACCTGTAGCGTGTGCTTCCAATGGCTTGCAAAAAAGTAAATCTTCATGAAGATCATTGTGGTAGCAATACCTTACATACACTAATAATTGTGCCATGTTTGTTATATCCGTTGTCTCATCCAATTGAATTGCGAATTTTGAATTTTCTTTAATTCTTTCTAGTAATTGTTCATGTAAGTCCTCGCTAATTTTCGTAATTCTTCTGCTCACTGTGGTGTCAGCAATAGGAATTTTTAAAATTCGTTTGCATATTTTTGTCCGATGAGAATTTCGGTCATTCTGATGGCTATTGTAAGAGCAAGCTCTTCTCTAATTGTAAACAGTGTTTTAGCCTTTACAATAAAAAAAATGCTTACTACGATGCCCGCAAATATTTTAAATTTGTTACAGAATGCGCTTCAATATTTGACTGTTGTTTTCTTGTAGATTGCAACAACCTTTCAAAGTACTCCACGGGTTTATTAACACAAGAAGGATGTTTAGTTTCGAGATGTCTTTTCAATGTTGCAGGCCTCATGCTTTCGCTTGCTAAGTGCTCACTACAAACCACACACATTGGGCGCTGCTCATTATTTATTTCAATGAAAGTGAATCCAAATTGTAAATAAGTTTTGTTGTACTTTCTTTTTTTTCACATAAAAAAGCTTATTCTCTTTTGCTTCCCCTTTAGAACTTGTTACACCGCTTGCCATCGTGCCGGCATCACTCAAATCATCAGAGGTTTTTCTCTTGTTTATCAGCCACTTATCCATCGTCGATTTATCTTGTAATAAAATAAAAAATAGAAAATTATCGAATTAAAATAAAAATATCATATTATTTTGCTTTCTTGATGAAGTTTAACAATACCATTTAAATTAAAACGATTGTCAATTTATATTGAAAATTGATATGTTTGTTATTAAATTAGTAAAAAAACAATGTTGAATATTATTTTTAAAATTCCATTTTTATAATTTTGGCGACCCCCTTTCTATGGTTACGCGACTCCCCTGGGGGTCGCGACCCCCACTTTGAAGACCTCTGGTCTAGAATTCATACTGTCATGCACTTATGAGCGCTAAAAGATTGAAGCGCTATCATCTGTAGGTATAATAAATTTAATACTTATTCATAAACAATTATATGTATATATATATATATATATATATATATATATATATATATATATGGAGAGGAGAGAGAGAGAGAGAGAGAGAGAGAGAGAGATGTATATGTGTGTGCATTTAATGTTTTATAGTATTCGTAATACAGTACATTTATTTTTTTGTTTCGGAGTCAGTTCTTTCTAATCTGTAAACTTTTACAAATTTTTCCACTTTGTTCTTTTATTTTTTTTAATACTCGTTTCGTTTTTTTTTCTCTTTATTCAGTATAGTATTATTTCATTCCGTTTTCATCGTCTAATTTTTAGTAATTTATTCAGGGTTAGGGTTAGGGTTAGAATATGGCTAAACCTACTAACTAACCCACGTCACTATATCTGAGTAAACAAATTATCAACCGTGTTTTCTTACTCTCTATATAATGTTCTCAAATTACATTTGTAATGTTATATTTCTTTTACTCAAATTTATTTTTCTATTTATTTCTTTTTTTCATTTTTGGTATCTATTTCATATTTTATATTAATTCCTTTTTGTTTTTTATAAAATGATATCTTACATTGGTGTGTAATAAGAATGCACATCGATACAAAACATAAATATTCATTTAAAATAGGGATATAGAGCGATTGGTGAAACGGAATGAAGAGAGATAAAATAAGCAACAAGAATTGTTGATCTAAACGTAAACAAATGGAGGTAAGACAAATGACACCGTATCCGGGTGTCTACTTCTTTCTCTCAGTCTTTCTTAACGTCACCAGGTAGGGATTTGGAGAAGGGAAAGGTGGATAGGAGGTGATTGTTTGTGCTGCAGGTCGTTTGCTGTTTCTTTCGATCTTTCTTTAGATGAACAAAACAGTCACAGGATAACGGAGCCGAGCGTTTAATAGAGTGAAGCTAAACAAGTAATAAATGAAAGTGAAAGGGCAGCAGTCGACATTTTGTTGTTTCATCTGGACCTTTTGTAATGTCAAATTTAAGCTTCTGAACCGCAATGACGTGATAAAGAGACCAAAATAAAAAAGATGATTGTATAATGAAAAAAGAGACTTAAGAAAAATATAATTGAGGAGAAACGATATAATGTAAAATGTATACAAACATATAAGTTAATATTGAGTTTAAATTGTTGATAAATGAAAGTATGTGTTACGGGTTATGTTCGTACTCCGTGAAAAGAAACAACTTTTTACGCTTAATTGGAATTACATTTTGTTCCTGTTGCATTTTAGCAGTAACTTGTTTATTTTCGTTATTTAAATGTATGTTTGTATTTCTTTTGCAAATTACATCATCTCCTGTTTATTTCAGTGTAGACATCATTACCGAATTCAGGCAACATACCAACTAGAAATTTACGACTAAATATAAATGCTAAATTGTGTCGGCTATTATTTATAGTGGCCATCATAGATTTCTTTCTTTTGTATTTTTCCAATTCTAATTTATTTTTTCGTTTATTTCATGTTTTATGTTTTGTTTTGGAATGTTTTCCAATTGATGAACGTTTTCTTTTTTCTGTTCTTTTTCATAATTTTGAAAAACGCTTTAAAAGTGCTTTACACATAAGTCCCACCATAAAATAACACTTATCAACTAAAAAACAATCTCACATATGTTAAGTTCATAACAATACATAATGATTCAATGTAACTTTTTTAAATACTGTATATAAGATCATGCATATAAAACCATGTATATAAGACCATGTATATAAGAACATGCATGTAAGACACTGGATATAAGACCATGCATATAAGACCATGCATATAAGACCATGCATATAAGACCGTACATATAAGACCATGCTGTGCACATTTTATCTTGTATTTTCTTATTAAAAGACTTTAAGACATTGAGAAAAATCGGATTCTCAATGAAAACCTTATGACGAACTTACGTCATACTTTGTACATGCACAGATATACCTAAGATATTCGTGCACAATTTGAAATCTCATGTTAAGTGGTTGCCTCATATGTCTTGTGCGGTTAGCCGGGCTTGCAAATGCAGTTACTCTTTTACACACACACACACAAACACACACACATATATAAATATATATATATATATATATATATATATATATATATATATATATATATATATATATATATTTATTAAACCCGAAACTACCACGACGGTTAAACCGGCGGTTTCGTACACTGAGGAATTGGATCTCAGGCACTCATCGGCAGCCGTCGAAATGGTTGGATAATTCAAACGTTTTAATATCAAAATTAAAACCACGTGATACTCTTTTGATTGGATGCGCGTGTGTGCTATTAATTAATTTGTTAAAAAAAAACTATAATTGAGAACTTTGATAATGAATAATTGAGTAAATTAAAAAGTTCGTGATTTACTGGGTTTATTATTACAATTTTTTTTAATGATGATGGTATAAGGGCAAATTTGAAATTTATTTCGAAGGATTAACACCTTACGGTAACATTTATATAAATGTTTATTAAATTTATACAAATATTAAAAGCTAAAAACTTGTATTTGGCGAAATTGTTTTATAAGATACTCAACCTTTGTTGGAAAGTAAAGTTAATTTTTGGTGTTAATAATTCTGTTCAGTGTATAAGCAAAGCGCTTTTTTGATGAATACAACCTTTAAATAGTTCATCGCGGCGGTTTAAGCAATTCGTATTTGGATCATTGATGGCTTTAAAGATGTAAACTTTCTCAGAATCGCATAAAAGACACCTGTTTAGTGCAAGGGAAAAAGACGGTCGTTTCTCAATAATTTTTCACTTGATGTTAAAAGGTGTCTCTTTTTCTTTTAATTCCCAGATCCGGTTGGCTAGGGCGGTGTTGGCTCTATCTTTATATTTAAATGTGTATTTGTGTGTATACAGTCGTTTCCTGAATGAGCTTTTTGTTACGCCAATGTATTTTTCGACTTTCCCGTTGGGTCAGCTGATGACAGTCGCCTTGTAAACCACGGAGTCGATCTTACAATTCCCTTCGAGGGGGCAGTTGCTTTTGTTTTCGCATGAACAGCCCGTCACTGGTTTTGGAATCGGATCTCTGGAAATTATTTTTCGTATGGAAGGCATGGTTGATTAACTTGTCTTCATAGTGTTTCTGTTGAGCATTTTCTGTAAGCTATGAGATGTGGGGAAATGCGTGTCTATTAATTTAAGAAAGAGATGACCAACTCTTGTCTTAGTGTTGTTGGGGAAGGGCGGTGAGAACCAGATCGTTTTGTACATATCAGTCAGGGAAGACTGTTGATGCCCATCCTAGTGTCTTTGTTGTGTCGAAATAATGTGTTACTCATTTTTAAGTTTGGAATATATTTTGTTATGTTTGGAGTATATATTCTAGGCAACAACCATTTTAAATGTTAACATTTACTGGGTACACGCACCCCCCCCCACACACACACATATATATATATATATATATATATATATATATATAAATTAAGTTTTTATTTTTAAATTTATGAACCGATCATTAATATATATTCTCGGCAACCCAATGAATAACATAGACACATCATCATATTCTGGGAAAATTTCAGGATGCCATGCCCAGTAGATAAATTTTAAATAGTATTGGACTTCCGTCAAATTATATCGCTATGAGAACAGACCTTTCTGTTATAAAACTTAACATTCTCTGCGTAAATTAGCATCGCTCTTGGTCGTTTTAATTGTATCTTTGTCGTCTCTACTGTTGACAATGCGGTTCGTATTTGCCAACTATTTATTTACTATATATTATTGATAAAACAGATACGATTTTATGAGTCAGATTTTTTAATGTAGGTATAGTTATAAAGATACCTCGATAGAAATATGGAAAGAAAGAAAGAGAGTATGAGGAAAATAAAGATTAACGATAGAAAGAAAAGGAAAGAAAAAGTAGAACGATTACTATAGAGACGGTTAGAGAGAGAGAGAGAGAGAGAGACAGGAAAAATGAAGAAATAAAATTGAGAAACACGATAGAAAGAAACATTTAGAATTAGTCGTTGACATATATAGATACATAAATATGAAAAAAAAACATGAAAAGAAAGAAAGAAAAAATCGGATCGCTTAATATTAAGAAGGATGACGACAAAGAGAAAAACGAAAATTCAAAAAAAAGACGCTAAAAGAAAAAAAAAATGGTAAACCGATATATTGGCATGGGTTTGAGTAAAAATAGAAAGACTAAAAGAAAACAGGAGAAAAGAAAGAAAGACAAAATAAAGAAAAAGAAAAGAGTATTGTTTCGTTTTTTTAACGTTGTCCAATAGCATAAGTCAGATTAATATTGATAGATTCATTAATGTATTATAGATCAACGCTTTTATAAATACATTCTCTAAGCGGTTGTCTAGTCAACTGTATCAGCTTGATACGACAGGTTCTGCTTTCAGAGTGGAAATCCCATTGAAAAGCAGCCACTGGGCGTGACATTAATGGTGTAACCTTCAAAAATAAATTCTAGATTGTGTTTGAATATGGAGACAGAAATACAATGAAAAACGACCTTTTCTGTTGTCGGCGGTAAAGCAACGTTTTAAAAGTGTTGGTCTAATGTAACAGCAGGAAGTTGATATTTTATGGTAAAAGGCAAAAGTCGGTTTCTGAGTAGACAACTTCAGACAGATTCATTTGGGCATTATAGAAAGAGTGCGCTTAAGAATAATGTTCTCTCAACAAAGTGATGCTTGAAAAACAAATAGATCGTTATATAAGTCACAGATTGTATTTTTTGTAAGTTTACAGTATATCAACAGTTGTACGTCTTACTAAAGTTAATAAAGTTGTATAATATTTGTTTTAAACATTGGATATGTTATAACTATTGTCATTATGTTTGAAAGCGTTAACAAAACACATTTGAAAAAAAAATTCATATATTAATATTATAAATAAAAATAGTTTATATATTTTTCCAATATTTCGAAAATTTATAATTGTGAACTGGGGCATTTATATCTTTCATTGTTCACTCACCCACACACACACACACACACACACACACAGAGGCACACACACATATATATATATATATATATATATATATATATATATATATATATATATATAGTAAGGAGATGTTTGTTTTAATGCATTGGTGTTTGGAAATTAGAACTTTTTTTTAAACCGACTCTGGACTCTGCCATTTGCTTGAAAATCCATGTCGTGCCAGTAACAATAAATTGGAGCGGTATGAGCTGCTTCATAGTGTGGATTCAAAAACCATTTCAAAATGTTGGAATCTGTCTTCATTGCTACCTTGTCCCGGCAGAAGTAGTTTGTGAAAGCGCTAACTCTCTTTGGGGAACTTTGAACTCACTTCCCCCTGTTTTTGTAATCCCACGCTGTGCCGTTTTAAACGACTGTTTAAGTAAATTCATTTAAATCGTGTTTTAGTATTCGCTGGCACTTCAATATTTCCCCTTTTGCTCTTTATTTTCGTTGATATATTTGATTGATTATACTATCGGTTAACCCTAACGAGATGATAATCGAAAGAGCTCTAGAGAGTTCTCCGCAAATCATTTTCAAAAGCGCACACACATACACACACACAAACACACACACACACATATATATATATATATATATATATATATATATATATATATATATATGTATATATATATATATATATATATATATATATATATATATATATATGTGTGTGTGTGTGTGTGTGTGTGAGAAAAGAAGGATGAAGGTAATCCGACGCAATGGGAAATGAAAAGGAAAAACCAAAAAGGATTTTTTTTTTAATATATTCATCAACGTTTTGTCTTTATTTGTAAGACTTCCTCAGGATGATCATTTTAAGAAAAATGTCATGCAAGTACGTGAAAATATGGGTTGACATGATGGGTTGATGAGAAAAAGTAGTAGCCACTACTGGGTGCACAGAACCGAGGTCCGGGCTTAGTGAAGTCAGTAGCATGGAATGAGATTAATGAGGATGGTTCTTAGTTAAAAAGTGGAGGGGTGGGGGTGAACGGAAATAATGTTGATGGCTGTTAGTGAAGAAGTGGAGGGGCGGGGAAAAGGAGGAGAGGAGGGGCTCTGTGATTTTGGTGTGTGGGGAATGTCAGGTTTTAGAAAAGATTTCAAAAAGTGAAAAAATGATGAAATGATGAAGGTGGTTTGAAAGTAGGAGGGTGGGTGGGTAATAGTATCAACCCAATATTTTAACGTCCTTGCATGACATTTTTCTTAAAATTATCATTCTGAGGAAGTCTTACAAATAAAGACGAAACGTTGATGAATATATAAAAACACATTCTTTTTGGTTTGTCCTTTTCATTTCCCATATATATATATATATATATATATATATATATATATATATATATATATATATATATGAATGATATGTTATGAATAAATACTAATAATTGATTACCTACAGACATCCATATTTCATGCTTACGTAATCTTCAGTGCAGGAAGCTAATTCACGACTGTTAGAGGGCGCGAACTCTGATCACAAGAGACTTACCCGTTGGCCAGCCGAATTAGCTTGAAAGTTAGGAGGAATTTAACTTTGTAAATGCCAAGTCGGCGAGTATTTACAACAAGCAGCGAAGAGTGATCAACAATATATATACACATATATAACCATACAATAATAATACACTTAACCACACACTTTCTCTTTTCCTTTATTCACCCTTTCAAGATATCTATTAAAGCAATAACTCAAGTCTTCTCATTCATATTAAAAAAACTACTCCTGAGGACGAACAAGAAGGTTGTAAGCGCTAGAGAAATGGCCGAATTACGAACAATGGGCGAAATACTATATAAACAACCACCCGAAACCTGAACGATTGCCCGACCGTTCGAAAACCGTCAGAAAGCTATACAAACGCGAAAATCATGCGTTGTTTAACAAAGCCTCCTTAAATTATAAATTGCTGCCTAAATACACACACACACACACACACACATATATATATATATATATATATATATATATATATATATATATATATATATATATATTTATTACTTTTATACGTATATAAAAGTAATCAATAAACACGTGTGTCTTTTTTCCGTTATCAGCATGGCAAACTCAGACCGGGATCGAACCGTCGATATTCATGTCTATAACCAGCGTTTTACTATCGGACCAATACGATCTGTCTAGAAATATGTACGATTTTTTTTTCAACTAAATATTATATACTGATAACGGCTGTGAGCCAGAAACATGTGCCCATGGATTAATAAAATTAATAAAACATATATATATATATATATATATATATATATATATATATATATATATATTAAAGAAAAATACGTCCTATAAAGTTAAGGGCAACTAATGATGCACTTTTTTGCATCTTCATCACTTAGGAAGTAAGACAAACGAAATAGTAGTAAGCAAAAAAAAAAACAACGAACGCTGCAATCACCAATAAAAATAATTACATAAAAATACATTATATATATATATATATATATATATATATATATATATATATATATATATATATATATATATTTATATATATATATATATATATATATATATATATATATATAATAATAATAATAATAATAATAATAATAATAATAATAATAATGGTAATAATCCAGCTAAAAAATATCCACAGGGTGGTAATCCAGAGAATTTAACCGGGTTAATAAAAAAGTGCTCAATATCAAAATAGAGCTTTATATATGATGATTTTTATTTACATTTTTATTTCGATCAACAGTTACTATAAACTGAGATCTCATCAGGGAGAGTTAGAATCCGATCTCAACCTCACATCATATTTGGGAAGAATTACATTTTTTCACGGCCGTAGACCACGTGACCCCCTAATTTCTGAAATGTTAAATTTCTTTTCTACTTCTTCTCTATCTTTTTTCTCTCCATTTCATTCTTCACAAATATGATCTGAGGTTGAGATCGGATCCTAACTCTCCCTGATGAGATCTCAGTTTATAGTAACTGTTGATCGATAACATCGACATGCCAGTGTCGCAGATTCTGTACATGTCTGTGTAAATAAAAAAAATATCATATATATATATATATATATATATATCTTGATATATATATATATATATATATATATATATATAATTTTATTATTAAAGACAATATATGTATTATCATATATCATCAGATCCTTTTACTTTGTAGTCTCCTTTGAAGATTCAGCTCAATGTTTGTCAGTTATTGATAACAGAGCAACATATAAAACAGTTTTTTTAATTATATTCCAATAACCATGGTTTGTTTTATTACTTTTATTTTTATTTTTATTTTTTTCACATTTCCAAAAATTCTAAATTTCTGTGAGATATATTTAACGGTCCGTTTCATTTGTTTTGTGCCAAACAACTTTGTATGTCAATATTGTCTCTGCAACACTACAAAATCATCAGAAAAAAGTTCACAAAGCATGAGAGTTCTCAGATTAGAGTATCTTGAAAAACACCCACATCATACATCAGTTTCATTTTAACGTTCGTATCATGAATTTTATCCGCGCCGAAACTGCATATATTATTTTGCGGCTCAGTTTAAACTGTAAATATTTGTATTTCCATAGTTGTAAACATATAACCTATATTTTCAACATAAAAGACGACAAACGCGCGTTTGATGTAGATTTTTACCCATAACATATTAATATTCCTCATTAATCATTGAAGGAACATCAACATTTCCCTGAGGGTAATCATGAATCTAATTCACAAGAAAGATAAACGAATTTTGTTTGTGCTTCAGTCATATTTTTTAGAGTGTTTTTCTTTCTGAAAGATCATCTGGCGATTTCCGTGAATATCAAAGTCGTTCATATCGTATTTCAATTAAAGGTTGCTGCGCAAAAATACATACGTAAGTTGAAAAAAAATTTTAAAAAAAAACAACACGATAGCTTGTGTAGCTCTACATTAATACGATCGCGTGATCACGTTTTTGTGTGTCTGTACGTGTATTTATTGTGTCAACATTAATTTGATAATTAAACATCATTATTTTTTTTATTCGGTATGATTCGAATATTTAGTGAAATTAGAATGCAATACATTATAATATATCGACTTTTAAAAATCATATTTTTAAAAAATATATATTTAATTTGCCTTCGTAAGTCAGCCATTTTGATAGTCTAAAAAATATTTCGTAACCCATAGAAATTCGAAAGAAATTATGAAAAATATTAACATTGTCTAATGAGTAATTATTACTGTTAAAAATTATTACCAAATTCACATTTATTAAAATAAAAGATCGAAGGTTTTGCAAGCTATGCAAATAAATGTTTTTTATTAATTAATAGATATGAAAACTTATTAATTCATCTAATTTAGTCATAGTTTTATCACAATTAAGTAAAATTAATAACTTAGCGAACAGCCATAATAAATGAATTCAAATTTAAAATTCAAATTTTTAAAAGCAAATAATTTTATTAAAAAAACGGGCATAGTTAATTAACACGAAGCAAAGATGAAAGCGAAAAAAAGATTCCGGTTTACGTCGAATAGCTTTTTATACGTAATTCGGCCCAAACTAGCTTACAACATTAAAATGAAAACCGTTATATATTCACTGAATTTTTTCACTAAACATACACAGATCTAAGAAATACTCTATCATATGATGAGTTAAACAAAACTGAGACGATTGTAAACAAAACGAAATCAAAGTGTAATCATTTATAAATGTTGTATTACGCTTGCATGCCATTAGAAGCTTTCACAGACACCAAGAAAGAATTGACAGACAAGGCCAGAAGAAAAGATGTGAAAAAAACCTAGTGAACGAAAGACAATAGGAATAAAGCCAGTCATATGAGGAGTGACGTAATAAAATAACGTCAAAAAGTAATATAGTCAGAAATGAGTTAGACAGCGAATCGAAAAGACGTACAAAAATGAGGCATTAAAAATAAATACTTAAAATCAGCTTAGGTTATCTCTTATTAACTCCACTAACCCTGCCGATTATATATAAATATATATATATATATGTGAATATATATATATATGTAAATATATATATATATACATATATGCATATATATATATATATATATATATATGTAAATATATATATATATATATATATATATATGTAAATATATATATACATATATGCATATATATATATACATATATACACACATATATATATATACATACATATATATATACATAAATATACATATATATATATATATATATATATACATACATATATATACATAAATATACATATATATATATATGTATATATAGTAAAAATAAATAGCGTGTTTAATAACAGCTTTCTTTAAGATTTTTTAAAGACAGACCCATATATA
>OY744528.1:10244079-10331579 GCA_963556195.1 Sepiola atlantica | reverse complement strand
AGTATGTAAACATATACACATAAGAAATTGTATATAAATAGCGATAAACATATTCATAATAGAGATGTGTTATATGTATTTCTAAAGCGGAAGCTTTGCTATTACTTATATTAATATAATATTGGACGCTATTTTA
Source organism: Sepiola atlantica (assembly GCA_963556195.1). NCBI lineage: Eukaryota > Metazoa > Mollusca > Cephalopoda > Sepiida > Sepiolidae > Sepiola > Sepiola atlantica. The sequence continues at coordinate 10,331,443 of OY744528.1, read as the reverse complement.
ATGGATAATTCATTATACTATTCTTTTTCAGAATAATATACAATCTTTAAGAACAACATTTACCGGCTAATCTCGTATATGTTCTGTTTTCCTGAGAGTATTGATTTACTCCTCTCCAGGAGTTAGGCACAGGGCCAGTTTTTATCTTACTCCCACAAGTAAGATGTGACCCAAAGTCGGGTCGGGAAAGTGGGGTTTAAAAATTGCCTGGGTAGCCCCGTCGGCATTCCCCGGTAGGGGCGCCTCAGGCAGTAAGCAATAAACTTACTCCTCCCCAAAGAGGGGAGGCGAAGCCTGGCAGGGTGGACCTCCTAGAACTACACAGGACAGACCCATAGACCGGCGTAAATCCAGCCCCGAAGGCCAAGACAATACCAGTCTATGGGGTGCAGTATCCATCGGAACAGATACTACACTTTGATCTTAGCCAAAAGGCCAAGCTCACTTAACATCACGTCCAACTTGATGTGGTATTATCTATTTTGTAGGCACAGACCAATCCTCACAGGTATTACCCCCCACCCTTACGGGGGTGGTAGCTTATGACAACAAGATATTGTCACAATCGACGGTTTATTATGTTATTAATTCGATACTTAATTATATACGGCATAATCACGCTAGCACAGCGGTTTCCTTTAGATCACCGAAGTTAAGCAACGTGAACCATGACCAGTACTAAATAGGTGACCATTTGTGAACACTAAGTGCTGTATATGGACTTGAATTTGTATGGGAACTACCCGTTTAATCATACCCACAGAAAAGTTAGAACAGATAGAGTATCTGCATAACTCCCTGGTGACGTTCCAGAACGTTATGGGAAAACAACAGCAAAAACCAGGACAAATTATCATTGCAGGCTATAATAATACATGTTATTCCATAAGATAACATTACTCGTTTTATTATTAGTATGAAGCACTATCTCCAAATATATTGATTCCTTTCATTTATTTATACATACTAGTAGAATACCATTCTCGAGATTTTATTTTTAACATAGTTCACTCCGAACAAGGCAGGCCGCCACTGTAGACGTAAGGGGCTACTGAGAAGAAGGGTGCTAGTTTTTTTTGTTGTTTTTTTTTGGGGGGGGGGGGTCAAACAAAATTGTGGGCTGCGCAGCGAGAGGTCTGTTTACATTAGTTTTACATTTCTGCACGTCAGTACCATCAGGAAAGCAGGGAGCAGGGAGGGATTTCCAGAGTCTAGCAGCACGAGGAAAGATGTTTTGGAGTAGAAAGCTCTTCGGTATCTGGGGATCACCACAGTGAATAGATGGGATTTAGCAGATTGTCGGGTGTGTCTAGTGAATTTACGTCGTGGGGGTACCAGAGCAGCAAGCTCATCAGAGCACACTCCATTGAAGTACTTTTAAAACCAGGCACAAAGAAGCAACATTGCGGCGATGGGACAGGGGCTGGAGCTTGGTAGATAGTGAGGGACCGATCAAGTTGGCATCTCTTTTTTGGACCTTTTCTAAGAGAGGGAGACTAGTGGATGGTGCCCCAGCCCAGACGTGGCAAGAATACTCCATTCATGGGCAGATGGTGGCTTTGTAGAGATACATGATGAGCAATACATACAGCATTAGTTTAATATTTTAACGCTTTTTTCTTTTTATTTGTGGAGTATGTTACGGATTCAGTGGAATCCTTTTAATAGTAAAGTTTAAAAAGAGAATAAATAATGTGCCCACGTTGCTCACCCTGATGCTTAGAATAGGTATTTTATTATTTATAATGATAAGTTGAATTGTTTCAAGTGTCAGCAAAATTATACATATACTCGACGCTCATCGCGCGCACCGATCCTGATAAAATATATCACTTAGTATAGCTCTCTATGAATCGTTCTGTAGCTAACTTATTCACAAGTTAACAAAAAATAATATGCCTGTTACTAACCTGCTCTGATAATATGTATTTCTAAATTCTTGATAATCGGTTTATAAAAAACTTAAGAATTAATTGAAAATTGTATATACAGGGTGGGCAAAAATAAGGGTCCTATTTTTAAAAATTCATAACTTTTTCATTTATTGATTTTTTTTTTTAGAATAAGTAAAGGACCCCTTCTGAAGCAAGCATGAGCCGTATTAGCCCTAAGGAACGTACCCTCATTTAGAAAACATTATGTTTGCTTAAAAAACTCAAAACAGTGTAAAAAACAATACTTTAGTTTTTGTAAGTTTTAAGAAGTGTTTTTCGGCAAAAATTTGTTTTGTTTATTTCAAAAAATCTCGGAAGGGTCAGTCTACACACACATAAAGTTTGGTGAGTTTAACTTTTATTTTGTGGAAGTTATTCAAATTCAAGTTATTCAAATTTAAAGATAGGACCCTTATTTTGGCCCACCCTGTATATATATATATATATATATATATATATATATATATATATATATATATATATATATATATATATATATACAAAATGTTAACATTTTACAAAGAAAATGTGTCCAAGTTACTCACAGTATTTTCGAGAATAAATATTCAAAAGATCATAATGATCCGTTCATTAGTCGTTTGTGTGTGCAGGTGCTGGTTGGGGTGTCGACAACCACTAAATAAAGACGTGTCCAAAAATAATTTGCCCATATCCCTCAACGGGTTACCGAGGATGTATTTTTAAATTAATAATCATTGGTTCATAAATAAATCAATTAAAAATATTGAAATCCACACCGAAATGTCAGCATTTACAAAACAAATAATGCACCTATGGTACTCACTCAATTTGTCGACTATATGTTCAGAAATTCATACTGATTCGTTCATTAGTTAAGGAAATTACTCTGTAAACACACAAACACACACATATATATATATATATATATATATATATATATATATATATATATATATATATCGTACATGTATTGTATTAGTTTCTGTAAATGTAAATCCGTAGAAACTCAAGTGTTTATAAAAAGTGCTCAATACCAAGTAGAGCTGTTTATAAGTATACATTTTTATTCATACAAACATTATTGGTTACATATGTGCATACATGTTTCGGTTGCACTTTTCCAAGAAAGTCAACCTCATCAGACCAAGAATTTTTCAGGAATGGATGGATTTGAAGAATTGTCTATCCTAAATAACTCTTTTTGGGATCTAGCATTTTCTATTTCTTATGAATTAGTAATCCGATACTAATTCATAAGAAATAGAAAATGCTAGATCCCAAAAAGTGTTATATAGGATATAAAATTCTTCAAATCCATCCATTCCTGAAAAATTCTTGGTCTGATGAGGTTGACTTTCTTGGAAAAGTGCAACCGAAACATGTATGCACATATGTAACCAATAATGTTTGTATAAATAAGAATGTATACTTATATATATATATATATATACATATATATATATATATATATATACATACCTAACTTCATGAATAGAGAGCTATGTATATATAGTCATCCACATAACACTATTTCGCTGTATCTCAGACTCTCTGTATAGATAAACAACCACGTATATCAAGACGAGGTCGAGACGCAACCGCCTAGTCGACACACGGCGCTCCTAAATACTCGGCCATATGTTACCTACCGAGAATAATATGTATTTGAATGTGTATATACAGTGCTGTTCAAAAATATAAGGCCAGAAGTAATTTACGCTTATGGAGTTGTTTAATCGTTCTTATCGCCTAATCTTATGAATGTATATTGCGAATACGATCAGTAAACTACCCTTAAATTTTTGCATTCAATTTTTAAGATTATGCTTGCGTATTGCAGATAATTACAACTTAGCATAAAAAAACTGTTCATAAATATAAGGCCACATTCATTAACTCAAAATAAACCTTTATTAGACACGAAAAATACTTTTAAACACATTTAATATTTAGTATGACCACCATTATTCTTTATTAACTCGAACACGCGGTTTTTCATGCCATCAATCAAAGAGTGAAGATATTCGCTCGAAATCTTATCCCATGATTCGACAATTGCTGCTTTGAGGTCCTTAATGATTTGGAATTGACGTCCATCTGAGTATACCAAGCGGACTAGTTGCCCCTATGCGTTGTCTATTGGATTGCAATCTGGGCTATTGGCCGGCGAGGTCAATAATTTTATATCTAATGTCTCCAAGAAACTTTTTGTTGCACGAGCTGAATGGATTGGAGCGTTATCCTGCATAAACCACCAGTTGTCGCCGCATAATCTTGTTCCGCACTCCTTCAGCCTAGCCTGATTCTAAAGCTTTATGTATCCATCGGCCTTAAGACGACCACTAATGAACTCTATGTCCATCTTGGCACTGTATGCAATTGCACCCAAACCATACAGCTACCACCACCTCCAACTCGAGATGAAAAGATTTCACGTGGCAAACTTTTATCTCACCAGTAACGCTGGAATCCATCTGGCCCATCGAGGTTTAATTGTTTCTCATCTGTAAACAAAACAGACCTCCATTCATTCACCCAACAGGGGTGCACTTTTCCGAACTCCAGTGGTTTTTTGTATGGATGTTTTTTTTGAGGTGGTTTGGCTTTGCGCTTCAAACTTGATTTTTCATTCCTATGAAGGAAGCTTCTAACTGTCAATGAGCTAACTTTGGCATAAACTCCGTCCTTTAGTTGCGAAGATGAAGCCGATTTCAATTTCTTCAGCATTTTCAGAATCCTGCGTCCTAGCCGGGGGCCAATAAGATGTGGTTTACCTGGACTGTTTTAGTATTATAGCTCTGTGGCGCTTTCAGATAATTCGACACCACCGTTTTACTTCTTCCAAGGTCCAGTCTGATGCCTCTGCTGGTTAATCTACGTTTAGACATCGAATTCGGTCAAAGGTTGGTCTCTGGGCATTATTAGTGGGCGTTATAATATTTTATGGTGAAGACTATCTTTATGACAACTATTGAGTTGTTTAAAAGTTGTTTTCGTGTCTAATAAAGGTGTATTTTGAGTTAATAAATGTGGCCTTATATTTATGAAAAGGTATTTTTTAATGGTAATTTGTAATTATCTGCAATACGCAAGCATAATCTTCAAAATTGAATCCCACAATTTAAGGGCAGTTTACTGATCGTATTCGCAATATACATCCATAAGATTAGGCCATAAGAACGCTTAAACAACTCCATAAGCGTAAATTATTCATGGCCTTATATTTTTGAACAGCACTGTAAACATTTTCAATTAACGAAGGGTGCTCCATTTGTTTACACAAAAACGGTTTGCATTTACGCGGATCCCAGTTTGAAGTGTCACATACCACCGTGTTTAACCGAAAAGGAGGGAATACAGTCATCCACATTAAATTGTTGTTGTCTATAATTCATCAGTGTGGCTAGAAAAATACACTAATTATTTCTGGCAGATTGAACTACCGAATCCGTTATTAAAAGTGGAAGTAATTTTATGGTATGATACGAAATTCTTATCCATTTAAACTTTTTACGATACTGATAATCAAGAGTGTTCAATTCTTTTTACGAGAACAAATTGTTGTTTTCCAGAGTGGAAACCACCATAGCATTTTTTATAACTAATTAAACTCATCAAGCATAAACGTTGCGACGCCTAATACCAACAATAACTGGCACAAAATACTGAAGGCTGTTTCAGAAAATAATTATCTTTTTAAGGAGTCATATTAAATTGTTACAGTGATGGGGGGGTATAGCTCAATATACTGCAATAGTTGTACACCAATTAGGGTTGGTATGCCGTTAGACAAATAAATGAAATAAGTATTACATGAGAATATTTCATCGAAATGTATATCTTTGGTTTCAGTTTCAAGTCAGATTATTGTAATATAAGCTGCATGTCAGTGTAAAACCCTAGAAATTAATACAAATAGTTAAGAGAAGTGATGCAAGGGATTCCGAAACGTTTGTTTCGATGCAAACACTTCAGAATACTTGCAGCAGTTGCTGTGTGATAGTTATATACACTGGGAAAAGTTGAATATGAAATAAATAACACAAGGTGAAATTGACTATTGAAACAGGATATACAAGAATGTAAGGTACAGCATGGAAGCGTATCATAACAAATACAGAGAAGACTATTAGAAACGTATCATTTCTTTTTGACCACAAGACGGTAACCATATGCTGTATCTTGTAACAGCTCCTGTCAAGACACAGCAACCACAATTTTTTTCTCGACCTATTAGCGGATATCAAACTGTAGTATCTGTTCCGATGGATGCTACACCTCTTAGACCGGTACCGTCTTGACCATCGGGCCTTTATCCCTTCGGTCTTAGTGTTGGTCCTGTGTAATTCTAAGAAGTCCACTCTCCCAGGCTTTACCTTCTCACCCTTTAAAATCGGTTAGTTTATTGCTAATCACCTGAGGCTTCATTACTAGTGAATGCCGACGGGGCTGCCCAGGCATTGTTTGTAGGCCAGAGTGGTCTTCGTTTAGAGCGCTGGTTGTTAAATCCCACTTTCCGACCTTGTGTCAGATCTTGCTGCTGTGGGAGAGAGATGAAAAAAAGATACAGCAACGACATTAATCTAAAAAAAGCACAGACAAAATATACAATGTATTTAGTAATAATCGGTCTGGTCCATTCCGAACATACACTGAGAGTAACGATTTAACTCGTAGGGGTTTATGAATTTAGTTGTTATATTTGTCAACAGTAAAGGGTAAAATGAATTTTGTTATTGTGTGTTAATAGAATAAGGGTTAATCAATGTTGTTATTATATTTGTTAATAAAATATATTCTTAAAATATTGAAGAATCCATGATTGATTGCTCCTTTTACCACATTACCTCGAGTGGAGTGTGATCAAACTTAATTATTGTTTTTATTTTAACTCCTCTCCAGGAGGTCAGACACAAGGTCAGGTTTGGGTTTTGATGAAAGAGTTTTGTGTGGAACTAACTGGATTCGAACACGATACACTCAGGTCCTCAGTCCGCATCGTTAACCACTCAGCCACCGTGCCATTCCCGAGGTTATAAATGTTTGTAATTATATTTGTAAATAGAATAGAGGTTATTCGATTTTGTTATTAGTTTGTTTAAATAGAATAGGTGTTCATGATTACATTTGTCCATAGAATAGTGGGTAATGAAATTTTGGTATGATCCATTTGTAAAACGAATATGGGTTAATTGATTTTGGTACTGGAGTTGTCAAATGAATAAGGCTTAATCAATGTTGTTACTACATTTGTCAATATAATACGAGTTAATGAATTGTATCTTTTATTTGCCACTAAAATAAAGGTTGATGAATTTTGCTATTACATTTGTCAATAAAATAGGGGTAAATGAATTTTGTTATGACATTTGTCAACAGCTGATATTACAAAATTACTACGTTAGGTAAACCGGTATTACTTGTCCTCGTAAAAGAAAAACGAATGTATCAGAATTGAATTCATGGCAGACTCAGAATCTCTGATTGATACTTAATGAATTCTCCTGTTGAATTCCACACACCGACTTAGGAATTCTCCTAGGGACACTTTAGATTGAACGCTATCAATCTTCCGTCTATAATAGTTTAAAAACAATGCCATCGAATGATGTGTTACAACTGAGATTAGATAATGGCGGAGGACACACTAAGAAGAAAAATCATGTAGAAATTAGAATGGCGTCCCGAGCAGCCGAAGTAAAACTGTATTTACTTATATATTGATTTGTTCTAAATACGTTCTGTTCATGGAAGATACAAATGAAAAGTGTTGAATTATATAGATCTCCCCAACACAAAAACAAAACAAATACATGAGAAATAAAAATGAACTTCTATGGAATGAGAAAGAATATAAAGATACGCCAATTCAATGTACGAGTTCAGCGATGTAAATATTATTTTTAACTCAATTGGCTATTCTGGTGCCCCCTCGACGTAAATTCACTTGACCAACTCGACAATCAACTAAATCCAATCCATTCACTGTGGAGATCCCCAGATGCCTGAAAGCTTTCTACTCACATAGCTTCTTTCCTCGAGCTGCTGGCCTCCGGAACTCCCTCCCTGCCCCCTGTTTCCCTGACGCTACTGACATGCATAAATTTAAAACTAATGTAAACAGACATTTCTCTGAGCAAATCCCAATTTAGGTTGACCCCCCCCCCAATTATTCTCCCTCTATTTCTCAGTAGCCCCTTACGTTTACAGTGGCGGGGTTCCTTGTGTGTCAAAAAAAGTGTGGTAGATCGACAACCAGACTAATGGTCATATAATTCTACACTTTTAACACCGAAATTAAACCAACACATGAGAAATAAAAATGAAGTTCTATGGTATAAGAAATAATATAAATATACGCCAATTCAATCTAGGAGTTCAGCTAATGGTCATATAATTCCATACTTTCATGCCTCTAACGAATTATATTCAAATCTACACGTGTAGCAAATGATTATCTTTACTGGGAATGTCATGTAGATAACGACGTGGACTTTCGACCGGGGTGTGCCAAGTTCGAATCTAGTCGGTTCTATAGCACCACTTGCACTTGTGGATTATAAAAATCATTCCATTGTTCTAATCACCTGTGAGTTTCTCATTCCAGAAAGAATCGGTGAACTGCGAAGAAACAACAGAGTAAAGCCGGCTAAAAATGGTATAGCATGCTAATTAATTCTAGATTTCATTTTTGTATCATATTTACTTCCGGGATCTTGAGTACAAATGTTATGCAAACAGTTTGAAAAACAACTCGACTCATGTTAAGCAGACAATCATTGTATTAGAATAAGAACTGATAGGAGGTTAAACATTTACAAGATTTATTGGCAGCGTTGTGTTCAGAAGGTTCAGATTATTTTCGATAGAATCAAGTATCTATGAAAATAAGATATTTCTAGTGGTGAGCGTTTAAGATATCCTACAATGCAATTGATATTTCCACAATACTGTCCGTAGCTGCTAGTATTTAAACAGCAGTAACACTGTTCCATGAACATAGAATATAAAATACTGATTTAAATAAGTGTCATGAAGACAGACGTCAGAATTAGAAACTGCGAGTGTGAGGAAGAAGCACGCAGAAAAAAGAAAGAAAATATAAATACGAAAACGAATGAGGCGAAAAGATCCCGAAGAGAGCGCATATGTATATGTCATTTTTGTCAAACAATTAAATAAATTTGGCAAAAACGCATACTTCAGTTGGCATGTAGGTAGAAGAAAACAGACATACACGCCAAAAAAGAAACAGTAACCCAACACTTTTCCAATTCTGCCGTAAATGTTGGCGTCGTTGGCGCATTGACTACATCTCCTGGGAGTTAATTCGTGATAAATCTATCCCCCTATCTGTTTCAGTCGAAATCGGCAGTGAAATATCTTCTGGTAATACCCGTGCAGTCTTCGTTCGTTCTGTTGTAGGAGTGAATACACGGTCCTGAGTGATAATGGTGTTGATTGAGAAGATATTGGGCAATAGTAATGATATCGTATTCTCATTTAGCATTGCCTGTAGTAAGGATTGAACATCACCTTGAAAAAAACAGTCACTTAGAACTTTTTCTTCTTTCGTGTGAATCAGATGATTCGGGTGTTGGCATTAGTTTTCCCGATGTTTTTCTACTAAGAAATCTTTCTAGAAAGACATCGGGTACTTACGGGAAGGACCACGAGAAGGTTGCCAACATCCCTAAGTGAAAGTGGTACTGTGGAACCGACTGAATTCGAACTTGGAACACCCAGGTCTTCAGTCCACTTAACCACCGTCACCTCCCAACTTAGAACTGATTGTGCTTACTATCTTAAAACTTCGCGCCACGTAATAAGCAAATAATAAAAAGTATCAATGCCTATCTAAAGAATTCAAAAATATATAAATATATTTTTTGCTTATATCAGTATATTACTCCGTCTTTTTTCTAAATATGGTTATCAAATAAGTATATAATGAGAGAAATGACAGACCGGAAGATAGAAATACATTCACAATACACAGATGAGTAGTAAAACGACTAAACATCTTTCTGTGGATAACAATACGATATATATATATATATATATATATATATATATATATATATATATATATATATATACATATATATACAATTATATTGAGAGAAAACAAGAAAACAGAAACTTGTTTATGTTGTGATGTAGTCTAACAGTAAAAAGAAGTCAAGTCGAGTTTGGGTTAAGATAACAAGTGTATTAACATAAAAGGTACAAAGGTAAGGAAACTGACAAGCTAGAAAGTTACAATACTGTCCTTTTTCTCTCTGGTGATTGTCTACTCCCACTATTTTCTTGGCCTTTTGGCTAAGATCAAAGTGTAGTATCTGTTCCGATGGATACTTCACCCCATACACTGGTATTGTCTTGGCATTCGGGGCTTGATTTACGCCGGTCTATGGGTCTGTCCTGTGCAGTTCTAGGAGGTCCACCCTCCCAAGCTTCGCCTCCCCTCTTTGGGGAGGAGTAAGTTAATTGCTTACTACCTGAGGCGCCCCTACCGGGGAATGCCGACGGGGCTGCACAGGCAATTTTTAAACCCCACTTTCCCGACCCGACCTTGGGTCATATCTTACTTGTGGGAGTAAGATAAAAACTGGCCTTGTGCCTAACTCCTGGAAAGGAGTAAATCAATACTCGCACTATTTATAGTGAGAACCGGTGTAGTTTCTGTTCTGTTAGAACGGCCGGTGTAACAGTTTATATATTCATCAACTTTTATTTTTTTTCAAATGACCGATTTTTAGAAAAATGTTTTTAAAATATTCTTGGGTAAGTTTTGTAATATTATTTGAATTATTATTTTGAATATTATTAACATAAAAACATTTTTTTTAAATGTTGAATAACGTTTTATTATTTGAACTACCCTGTGTAGAACACAGTGTCACAGGGCCGCTTAACTTCTGGATATAACAGTGTCGCTTTCAAATTCAATTCCAACAAATTATTGTTGAGCTGTATTCTTAAATATCAATTATACACCAGTTACACCCATCGTTATAAACCCCCTCGAAGTTTCCGCATGTAGCTGTCAAAGCCAATAACTATTATCCTCGAGTTGTATAGGACTTTATAATTTGTGATTCGTTTAGAAATATATATATATATATATATATATATATATAAAGTGGTGTACTAAAAGCGAACTTTGAAATTTGATTTGGCTTTTGCTTCTCTAATTCCTTTCCATTATTCTTCATATATATATATATATATATATATATATATATATATATATATATATATATATATATATTATTAATACCTACAAACGCGAAAAGATATTACCAATTTCAGCGGTCGGGAGGCGTGAACACTCTTCTTCACGGAGTCAGCAGTCGATCTATCCACTCGGCCACCGGAAACTGTCACGTAATTAAGGGAAATTAAGATCTATATGTATCTAGAAGCGGGCAAAGATAAAAAAAACTTGTCGAGAGTGTTCGACGAACGTATTCGGAACTTTGCATTTTAGATTTTTTAGGCTTTATCTTTCACATCCAAAGAGTGCTCAACTTTAATTTCTTAAAGGAGCTTATCATGATATTCATAGAAAATATTATATATATATATATATATATATATATATATATATATATATATATATATATATATATATATATTAAACACTGGAATGTACCCCTTTAAAACTAGTTATGTAATAACTAGTTATGTAGTAACGAAAATAAAGAAAATCGAAGTTAGATAAGATTTTTCTATGATTTGAAGCTGAGGTTGCGTCGTTGCAAGTCGACTTGGATCGGAGTCAATAGCATAACCCGACCAATGATCGATATATGTCTTAATTATATGAGGCCTAATGTGAATAAATGCCCCTACTATAATGTCATTACGGAAGCATTGTGCGAAGTTCAGTGATTGAATTGATCAAAAGATTGGCTGCCGGTCCCAGGGGTAGTGACATTAATCACAATACTGTGCATGGCCATCATCACTGTTTGTTATGCCTTTGCCTCCGTCCGAAGAACCGTTACAGCTTTCGGTATTATCAGAGACTAGTTAGCCGCTTTGAAAGGCGAAAGCGGACGTGGCTAATAAAAATCGAGCATAATTTCTAATAACGTTGTTGTTACATTAGAATCTAAAAGAAAATAGAATTTCATTTAATAATTTATATATATATATGTATATATATGTATATATATATATATATATATATATATATATATATATATATATGTATATACATATGAATATATACATATATATAGAATTTCATTTAATAATTTATATATATATATATATGTATATATATATATATATATATGTATATATATATATATAAATATGTATATATATATATATATATATATAAATAATGGGAACATCAGCAGACATTTTTTTTAATTTCATCTGTACTAATTAGTTTAGCAATAGTAACGAAAAAATAAGATAATTTAAAGAAGGAGTAAGAACCAATAACACAACAATCATCTAAAATACAAAATAAAATGGCAAATAAATGCGAAATATAGGGGTAAATGTATATATGAGTATATGTATATATATATATATATATATATATATATATATATATATATGTATATATGTATATATGTATATATATATATATATATGTATTTTATATATGTATCTATTTTATATATATATATATATATATATATATATATATATATATATATATTAACAAATAAAAGAATGCACCCAATCTGATATAAATATAGACATGCAATTAAAATAAGGAGATAATATGGACATTGATTCTTGGTATTTTCCCCATAACACGAGTTAGGTATAAAATGTAATCACAATTAACTTTAGGTATAAATGTCTTTAAAAGTACTTTTTAATTCTTATACTACTTTATAATGAAGTAATTATCTTCATTTTATAAAAAATAAATATTTAATAGCTCCTTTCGAAGTTTAAAGTTTGTTTTAAGGGGCAAACTTACCCCTTAGTTTCGCATTAAATAGAAGTATACTACTTAAGTGAGTACATCTCGACGATTAATCCTATCCTAGTGTTAATTTAAAGTATTTTTAAATAAATACTAAACATCTTCAACAACAACACCGAAGTATAACAATCTTAATAGTTGAATGGATGGCTGAATGTATATAGCTAGCTCTCAACTGATGAACTTAAAAGCGACCAGCTCTGAAGTTAGCTTCGTATTTAAATGACATTAATAGGCATTTTAAGGTTAGTTGATGTAACGTTAGGAAAGTACAAATTTACCCACAAGTGATTCGATGTTTGATAAATAAATTATATAACTTATCTATTTAAAAAAATATTACTGAATTAAAATTTATAAATGTGCACACAGCTTTTAAGATGTACTAGCTCTAAACAAAAAAAAATCAACATGAACCACTGTATAGTGTAGTTTTTTTTTTCAAGACACTTTAATCCAATATCTTTTTTACTCTTTGTGAATTTTTCGGATGATTTTGTAGTGCTGCCGAGCGATATTGACATGAAAATGTTGTTTTGCTCACGACAAATAAAACGGACTGTAAAAAATACATCTCACAGAAATGTTATGTTCTTTGGAAATGTGCAAAATAAAAATAAAAATAAAAATAATAAAAACAAAACCTGGTTATTGGAATATAAAATAAACGACTAAGATATATATATATATATATATATATATATATATATATATATATATATATATATATATATATATATATATATATATATATATATATATATTCGTAGATCACTCTACACTTTTTTTTTCGCTATTTACATTTAAATTCCTCGCTATTTACTAACTAATTGGCTATGGCCGATGGGATAAGACCCTCGACTACGAATCAGCGGCGATTTGTGATCGGGTTTCGCGCCCACCGACCGTTGAGAATTAGTTCTTACACTGAAGATTGCGTTAGCATGAAACCTCGATGTCTGTAGGTATTAAAATATTTAATCAATATTAATTCATAAATATTATATATATATATATATGTATATATATATATTAATTTATAAAGTTCAAATATAGTGATAACATGAAATTTAAATAGGGGTGGCAGTATTTCACTGAGTATCGTATTAACCCGACGCATTCTTGGGCTATGTATACTGATAATACAATCAGACAGGTTCAATATCCTACCGTAGTCATTCACATACCACATTCACTCTATAGTCTGCCTTACATCAACTATTTGTTTCAAAAAGTGTTCAATATGAAGTAGAACATCCATAAGTAAAATTAAATAAACATTAGAAATAGTGTACATGGATAAACCTACATTCCTAAGCTTACACGTCTTGTTCAGCACTCTTGGTGTTACATTCATGCTATAGATATATTTGAACTTATTCAATTAGTATTAGTGTATATGGACATATATATATATATATATATATATATATATATATATATATATGTATATATATATATATGTCCATATATATATATATATATATATATATATATATATTTATATATATATATATATATATATATATATATATATATAGTCTCGGAGGTTTCTCAACCATTACAACCATATTAAAAAAAGAAAGAAAAAAAAACTTTTAGTCCCAAGTCTTTCAGTGATAAATCACTCATGTAAGTCAATTTATTTTTTACAGTTATTATATTAGTTTGTTTCTAACACTATTTTAAGGGATCATCAGTTGTTTACCATGAAAAACTGTTTCGGGAATTTAATATATATATATATATATATATATATATATATATATATATATATATATATATATATATAAATTATTGAAAAAAATATTATATATATATATATATGATTAAAAATACTTGAAAGCTATCTACATAAAAACACAACAACCTAAAATTAACAAAAATGCTAAACGTAATGCCATTCTTTTCTGTGATGTCATGCAGTGTTGCTGGATTTAAATCGTCAACAACTACTTGGAATTATGCGATAAACGTTCTATGCGCGTTTCCCCGCCATCTATTTAAATGCTCTTATTTCTCCAGCTTTTTTGTTCATATAATTTTTACACCTAAGTATGATTCCACGAAAGATTCGAAAACGTTCGTGAAACTCGGGAAACTCGTGAAACTCGTGTATCTTATCGAACATTTATTTGTTTTTATTTTGATACAAAATAGACTATCAGAAAAATTGAAAAGTTAAAAACGTATAATCAAAAAAACTAATTTACTTATTTTAGAACAATGATTGCATACTTTGTGGGTTTATTTATTTTATATACACTCACAAATATATGTTATAATACAGATACCGGCATATATAGAAAAGATGGATTAGCGATGAGTAGAAAACTTCAAGAAAATGATGTATATGGAAATGAAAAAACTCGACCTAAATGTAGAAGCACTGGCTAACATAAAAACAACTCACTTTCTAGATGCCATATTAAACTTAAATAAAAAGTTTTACGAACCATACCTAAAAGATAACGCCAATCTAATATACGTAAACCCAAAGTCTAATCACCCCCATCAATCATAAATCAGATTCGGAATTCTATCGAACGTAAGGATATCAATAATTCTAGCAACGATAATTTTTTTAAAAAACTAGAGACATTTACAATACAGTTCTAAAAGATAGTGGTTACCATAATACCGAAATTAAATATAAGAAACAGGACACCAATAAGTATAATAAATTTAAAATAAAATAAATACGACGCCCTAAAACCAGATGCTAAAAACTAAACAGGGAAAGAAATTCCTCAATCTGATTAAAAAACATATCCCCGTAACCAATACTCTGCATAAAATATTCAATAAAAATAACCTTAAACTATTCTACAGCTGCTGCAAAAAACTAGTAATGATAATTAAGGCACACAATAACAAAATACTATAAGAGAACAGCAAAGAGGAAGAAAAAATAACAAATTACATAAAAAGTGACAAATATAACAAAAATAACTCTAAGAAGAAACAAAAATATAAATACTACTAATAGAAATAAACAAAACCCTAATAGTACTTACGCAAATAGAAATAAAAAAAGTTAGCAATTAAGAGAAAAGATGTAACTGTATAAATCGTAAACTTTGTCCACTACAAATAAATGCCTAACCAAAAGTTTTATTTACCAAGCAACACTATTTTCCAAGGAAAGACCAAATAACAAGAAGTACTACGTGGGTATGACCTCTCTGGATTTTAAAACCAGATATTATAACATTTATAAACAGACCACGTCGAATAAAACAGCAATAACAAACCACTATTGTGAGCTCAAAGATAATGGAATGGAAATAATACAACAGGCCAGTACATCTAGAAATTTAGACGATCATGTAGATTATGTCTTAATGAAAAATTTGAAATCCTAAACTTTAAAGACCCTCAAAATCTATTAAACTGTAAAAGTGAAATAGCAAACAGCTGCCTACACATAGATACATTTACCTTAGGCTAACGATACATAAATAAATAAATAAACAAATGAGTAAAACTTAAAACAAAACAAAAACCTAACAATTTTAAAATTGAAACCTGAAATAGAAATACAAGAAACCACGTGTTAAAATAAATTCACCCATTATATTGATACAACAAACGAAACAGGATATAGGCCAATCTATAGAAAACAGAACAATAGAACAGGATATAGGAAGTAACATAAACCACACATTTGTTCGTGGGAAGCCCAACGATTGGATGAGAGAAAAAAAGAGATCTGATTGTTTAACTAGCTAGCCGTGTATATAAAAACACCCGGTAAAACTAACTCGTACATTTTAGCCTAAAGACTCCACAGGGGAGTAAACGCGGGAGCCTTTGTGTATCTTATATATATATATATATATATATATATATATATATATATATATATATATATATATATTCTATGTGTGCCTGCTTCTAGGTAGTATACGTCTTAATGTTCCTAAATTAGTTGGTGACAGTTTCAGGTTGCTCAGAGTATATGACGACTGCTTGCAAATTCTAGGATTACTCTGTGAACAAGTTTCGCGCCTCTCGAACGTCTGAACTCGTAACTTTTCTTGCACTGAGGAGAACCATTAGCTTGGAACGGTAGCGTTTGTAGGTATATGATTTAATATTTATCTATAAATATTATACTAAGCCCCTTTCACCACTAAAGTCATTTATTTTTCTACAGTGGCACAGGAAGATTTTAGAATGGCCAGATTTCTCATATCAATTCGGTTTAAGTGCGCTCCATCTACGATCTAAATTCGACTTCTCACCATTGGAGTTACTTCATTTTGAACACTTTTCCATACTGCCTCGACGGAAAAACAATTGTTTTCTCCTTCTTCAAAATATCCTTTTGATTGGACACTTAAGTAACGGACAATTACCATCTGGACAAATCCACACGAACTTTTTTTCACTCCATTTTTAATAATATTTTTTCAAATGCTTGAATTTTGGCTTTACCACAGCCAACTTATCTATCTGTATATCTCATCTGACGATTAGATTTCGATCTTTGAAAAGCCTTTGCTTAAGGAAAGAACAATAAACATTAGTTTATTGCAGAATATACCTTTCCATTGAACAATCGAAGTTTGAAATAAATCTGGACATTCGTACATGTTTATCACTCTTATTTCTTCTACCTTTACAATTGCTCTATCTCGTATATTGAGCTTAAACCATTTCACTATAGGTTGTATCTACTAAAAGTTTACTTTTAGTTTATATTTGATTATATATATATATATATATATATATATATATATGTATATATATATATATATATATATATATATATATATATATATATATATATATATATATATATATTCATAGATATCATAATAAGCCCTTTTAAGAAATTAATGTCGAGCACTTTCGGGGATGTTAAAAATAGATTGTCAAAAAGCTCTAATGCAACGTTCCGAATACGTAGGTGTAAGTTATTGACCATTTATTTAAAAATATTTATATATATATATATATATATATATATATATTTATAAGATAAATGAAAGAAGAAATATAAATATGTACGAATGACAAATCTATTTTAACTTCGATTGTTCAATGCAAAGTGTACGCGGTAAAACATGTGTATTTTCTTTCCTTAAGCCAAGGCTTGTCGAAGATTTACACCTTATCATCAGAGGAATTACATAGATGTCTAAGTTGGCAGTTGAAAAGACTAAATGCAAAATTTGAAAAAAATATAAAGTAATGAAGAGTAAGAGTGTGCGTGTAAAAATATTGAGTCTGTCCAGTTTGGGAATGTCCGTAGATAAGGTGGCCGGTGAAAAGAGATTTAAAGATGGAAAAACGAATTTCGTGAAGGCAGCGTTGAAAATGTTAAAAATGAAGTAAATCCAATAGAAACATGTTTAGTTCAATCGTAGATGAAACGGACTGATGCGGATGTTATTTTGAGAGTTAGGCTTATTTTCAAATACATCCGTGAACCTAGAAGTAAAGTTGTTTTTCAGATGTTTAGAATGAGCTGTGTATATTAAACGCAGGCAGTCGGGAATTAAAGTAGTGACTTGTATCGAGTCTAAAAAAATTGGAAGTACTGGTTTGAGAAAAAGCCAAGTGAATAAGTGGGAGGAAAGGATAAAGAATAAAGAAGGTTGCTGATGAGGTTAGTTAAATCAACTATTGCTGATGCTGGGAGACGAGAAGGAGAAGGGTTTGTTTGGTTACTATTCATTGCAATTAAACCAGGTGCGAGTTTGGTATAGGGGTTATCATAAGCTAAAAACAGAAGTGAATCGATGTCAGTAAATAAATAGTTCTGAAAGTGGGTAACCGTAATCAAAACGGAGGTTTATACAAACTATGGATTATGCAGCTAAACGTTTCAATCTATTCCAATCAGAATACACCTTGCATTGAACAATCGAAATTTGAAATAAATTTGGACATTCGAACATGTTAATCACTCTTATTTCTTCTATCTTTATAGTTACTCTATCTCGTATATTGAGCTTAACCTTTTCACTATAGGTCCAATTTACTAAAAGTTTACTTTTGGTTTATATTTGATTACACTTCAAGCTCCTACAAAGCTGAGCTTTTTCTCCTATTTTGTGAAATGTTCAGCAAGGAATTTCTTCAACTCCCAGGTAAAAACATACCCATCCCTTCTAATGAAGCTTACATTTGCAAGCTCATACAATCCGTGAAAAAGTTCATTACAAACGTAAGATGGAGGGCATTCCATTATGACTTAAACTCCAAATATTACAAACAGAAAAATTACGGAATTAATATTTCATCTCCAAAACACAACGGATCAGCATTACCCATGAACTCCTCCAGGGAACTAAACATATTTAAACGTCTAGCTGCATCCAGGTACGGTCAAAAACATATTCTTTTCCCAAGCAAAATGAACACAATTTCGAAAATAATTTATTCAACCTAATTAGACGCATTAAATTAAAAAAACACAATAAACATTCCAAACCTTTTATCAAAAAGATTAACAATTTCACAAACAAGATAAAAAAACACCCTGACATTATAATCCTTGCAGATAAAACGAAACACTTCTATAAATTGAAATACTCTTACTACAAAGATTTAAT
This sequence comes from Sepiola atlantica, assembly GCA_963556195.1. Taxonomy (NCBI): domain Eukaryota; kingdom Metazoa; phylum Mollusca; class Cephalopoda; order Sepiida; family Sepiolidae; genus Sepiola; species Sepiola atlantica. The sequence goes on along the minus strand of OY744528.1, from coordinate 10,312,001 downwards.
CTACGAAGAATTGAACAAATCCTATAAAACTTCTTCTAGTAGCATGTTGAATAGCATTAACAATGAGGTTAAATCCCTACTAACTTCTTTTAATATCCTGAATTACGTAGAAATGTTCACCCCAGCTACACCCAGATGCACTTTAAAATACCACAAAAGAAATTTTCATGAAAACCCTTCCATTAGACTGATCTGCCCATCCAAATCAGACCTAGGCATTATAAGCAAATCTATTTTTGATAGAATAATTCCTAACTTAAAAGAAAAAATCACATCCACCCTTTGGCAATCCTCAGGTGAGGTTACCAATTGGTTTTTAAACCTCAAAGATAAAGCTAACCCCAATTTAAACTTTATTACCTTCGACATTAACAATTACTATCCTACTTAACAAAGCTCTAATATTCGCTTAGAATACTTCAGATATCACGGACTCCGAGAAAAAACTAATATATATATATATAGGGTGGGCAAAAATAAGGGTCCTATTTTTAAAAATTTATAACTTTTTTATTTATTGATTTTTTTTTTTAGAATAAGTAAAGAACCCCTTCCGAAGCAAGCATGAGCCGTATTAGCCCTAAGGAACGTACCCTCATTTAGAAAACATTATTTTTGCTTAAAAAACTCAAAACAGTGTAAAAAACAATACTTTAGTTTTTGTAAGTTTTAAGAAGTGTTTTTCGGCTAAAATTTGTTTTGTTTATTTCAAAAAATCTCGGAAGGGTCAGTCTACACACACATAAAGTTTGGTGAGTTTAACTTTTATTTTGTGGAAGTTATTCAAATTCAAGTTATTCAAATTTAAAGATAGGACTCTTATTTTGGCCCACCCTGTACTTGTTGAAAGTATTAAAGTTTGAATTCAGACATCTACACGGTGGGCTATAAAGGGACGACGCATTTTTTTGTTTCTAGGGAGAGATCTAGACAATACAACAACACCATAAAAAACTTGCACAATTTCTTTAAAAACTTCGGATTAACCATAACTGTAGAACATGAGCAAAGAATTTCTAACTTCCTTGACCTAACACTGGACCTCAATTCCGAATCATTTGGCCCATACCATGAACCAAATCTAACCCTATTCTACGTGCATAAGCTATCTAACCACCCAAATACATCATTAATTCAATAGTCCCCCAGTTTCAAATAGAATCTCAAGACTCCATCTCTGAACAAAATTCCAACTTCTATAATAATGCACTCCTTAATTCAGGATACACCGATGAAATTAAATATGAAAATAATCCCCCTTTCCAGAAGAACAAACCTTTAAATATAATTACCTACAAAATGGCTACACAGGATAGACAACGTACCAACACCACGCCATCTATGAAACCCAATACATATACAAATAGACCCACTAAAACTATCAATATTGACAAACATGCTAACTCTCAAGAACGCAGTAAAAATAAAAATAAAATTTAGAAAAAAGAATAGTATTTGGTTTAACCCACCCTACAATTTCAATGTAAAAACTTATATAGCTAAGGAATTCTTCAAAATTTTAGATAACTCTTTCAAGCACCCACATCGATACAGCACCATCTTAAATAAGAACTCTATTAAAATCCCCTGCTCCACAATGCCCAATATAGCACAAACCATCATAACATCTAACAACAAAAAAATTAAATATGCCAAACATCCAGCACCTACCATGCACTCCACTAATAACTGCAATTGCCAAAAATTTAGAGAATGCCCATTAAACGGTAATTGCAAATTAACGTTATCTATTCCTGTACTGTTAAACAATTACCCCAAAACACCATCATGCTAACTAACATTAACATACAAATTCCTCATTCTTGCTTTGGCTCTCCCCATCTACAACTCCCTATATCAAACCAAACCCTCAATAGCACCCTCCACACTAACCACCAATTACCACTAACTTATAATAGATTTGATCTCACCCCTCAAAGTTTCTCATCTTCCCCAACTAATAATCCCGACTTAAATTTGGCCGAGCATACACACCCGAAACATTTCCGATACTATAAATTACACAAATACTATAGCGGAAACCCCGCACAAATTACACACCTATATTGGAGCAAGTGCGTTCCCCATTAATACCCGAATTTCAAACCATATCTACCCTTTTTAAACACAATAGTAATATTGCCACTAGCACCTCTCTATCCAATCTAATAAAAAGCTTCAACATTAAAAACACTCACTACTCCTTACGTTGGACTATATTTTTTAAAAGTCTAACTCCTACACTCCTGGATCTGCCTACTGCCAACTATGTACACTGAACACTTTTATGATAGCTACAGCACCTAAGAACTTAAATAGTATTAACTCTAAAAATGAGCTCATTTTTAATGGCAGACACAAGCGAAAATTTAAATACATCAATTTCACTCCCTCTGATACTTTTCCTCCCAGCCAATTACTCTCGCTCTAGCATCAGTCAAATTTCTAAATTCTATACTTTGTTAAGTTTGTTAAATGGTTATTCTTAAGTACCCCAACCTCACCAATAACCATCCCAATAACAAATCCTCCCCTTGCACCAAATAACCTTATCAACACATAGCACTTTTGGTAAATTAAGAACTAACATCATCCCACCGATCCGTTACCAATCTTATGTCTTGACTATTATCCACGCTTAGCATTATAGCTCCTATTCCTCTTTGCTTCATATTTACTCTAAACCTCTTGCTTTCTTCTGTTTGCCAACCTACCCATAAACTCTTCCATTGCCTTTTAATTTTACTTCCTTCTTATTTCCCTGCATCCATTCTATCGACATTGTATGAGCTTCTCTCTACTGGCAATATTCTTCCTTGTAATTTCCATTTATCTAAATTTTAACCACGCTCCTAGTTTCCTCCCCCAAATTGGTTCACCTGCTTCCCCTTATAAAACCACTTACAACTCTAACACACTAACATCACTCTTAGTTTACTTGATTCAACCCAACCCCACCCCATAATTACTTATATTGAAATCAGTTGTTACAAGCGGTTTTACCTTATCCCTTTAATAGCCCCAACCCCTATTTCTTTAATGTTTAATATGATAGAGTTGTTCGGGCTAGATGCATAACTACATATTTGGCTTGCCTTAATTATTAATTATTATTTTTTTATTTTTTAATTCTTTCGGACATTTAATAATTTAATTATTCTTTAGGCCTCATCTAATTACTCTTTTACTCATCTAATTACTCTTTTACTCATCTAATTACTCTTTTACTCATCTAATTACTCTTTTACTCATCTAATTTCTCTTTTACTCATCTAATTACTCTTTTACTCATCTAATTACTCTTTTACTCATCTAATTTCTCTTTTACTCATCTAATTACTCTTTTACTCATCTAATTACTCTTTTACTCATCTAATTACTCTTTTACTCATCTAATTTCTCTTTTACTCATCTAATTACTCTTTTACTCATCTAATTACTCTTTTACTCATCTAATTTTATTTTGATTTATTTTACCCTCATTCTTTTATTTAGCTAATCATACTTTTAAACGACTAGGAAGCAATTTTAAGCTTTCCAGAAAATGTAACTTGTTTACGCTAAGCTTTGCCCTTTTTACTACTAACTTACCATTTAAACTATAAATTCATATTCATTAGATCCCTAATCTCCGCGATGGTAGCCCTTTAAACTCTCGAAATTATTTCATCTGCCATTCAAAATCCACTTTAACTACGACCCCCTACCCTACGTTTCAAATTATATACAAATCTTTTTTCACTTGATCTTCACATATAGCTAAACCTCACCCACATATTCTTTTTTCTTTTCTTTCCTTTGCTTCTTATGCTCTCTAACTTTACCCATTCCTTATCTCCCCTTTGTATCCATTCAACCGACCCTGTATATGCCTCTTCCCATCGACAACATCACCTTCCACTTATCTCGCATTTAACTACGCTCTTTGGTTACTTCTTTAATCGGCCCTTCTTTTGTTCCCCTTATAATGCCATTCATTACTTCAAAGAACTGGCCCTTCACTTAAGTTTCACTTGAATCTACCTAAACCCCACCCCATATTACTTATAATAGAACCCAATTGTTACAAACAATCTAACCTTACCCCCTGAACTGTTCCCCTAACCAAAAATTTAATATAACTGAGTTGGACAAGCTAGATGTATTACTATGCATACATCTAATCTTACCTATTTTTATTTAATTATTTATTTTCCTTAACCATTTAATTATTCAACTAATTTTTAATCTGGGCCTTATTTTAATAAATTATTTAATATTTCAATTATTTATTTGTTTATTTATATACTTTCACTTATTCTACTATACTTTTTACAAATTAGGAAGCCCTTTTAATTTCTAGAAATTTCAGCTAGTTAACGTTTTGTCGTCGCTAAATTTTTTGCTTATTACTTTTACATTGCAGACTTCCTTTCATTGGAATTCTATTTTTAGCATCATTAACCATCTTCAACTCTCGAATTCCGTATGTCCACACCCTAAATCTAGTTTTTATTTACGATCCCTCTTTCCTTTTCTCTTTTCTCTTCAAACAATAGTTTACACTCAATGACATATCTCTTAACCTTTGACCAATTTCGCCCGCATCTTACCTACCAATCCCTTATCACTTGAACCCTTCACCCCATCCACCCCGCCTTCCCTCCCAGCTGCTAACCCGGCCACTTCACTCCCTCATTTTTTCACTCACCCCCCCTCTACACCCCACCTCCTAATTCAGCATAGCTTTTTATCTTAAGTTCTTTTGCTTAGATTCGCTCGCTAAACATATCTGTCCAATAATCTCTATTGGTTTTTTCCACCATGGCCCAGGTAGTTACAAAAAATGACCAGTTTTCTTACATCAATTCCATTTAAGTGCGCTCCATCTACGATTTGATTTCAACATTTCACTTTTAGATTTACTTCATTTTCAACACTTTTTCCATACTGCCCCTACGAAAAAATTCCTTTTTTTTCGTCTTCTCCAAAATCTCATTTTCATTGGACACCTTTTCAACGGGCAATTACCATCTGGACAAACAACATATCCTTTTTACACGAACTTTTTTTCACTCCATTTGTTAATAATATTTTTCAAATATTTGAACTTTGGCTTTTCTACAGTCAACTTATCTATCTGTATTTCTCCTCTGATGATAAGATGTCGATCTTTGAAAAGCCTTGGCATAAGGAAAGAATAGCAAACACTGGTTTATTACAGAATACACCTTGCATTGAACAATCGAAATTTGAAATAAATTTGGACATTCGAACATGTATATCACTTTATATATATATATATATATATATATATATATATATATATATATATATATATATATATATATATATATATATGTATGAGACGGATCTCAAGATCAAATTAGTACAGTATATCTTTGGGTATCTATTGTATATGATTGTATTCTTAGTCGACCTATCAGAACGACGAACGATAACGGTTTCACTTATTTGATGCATCCTACATCGCACCAAATTATTTTTTCTGTTTCGGGCGAACCATATCAGTTGGTCCCAACATAATTATTTTCAAGGTCTTCCGGCTCATTTGCTCGGTGTTGACGGAACCCTACAGTTTTCCGTATGCACACCTTCTATTTGGCACGTGTTTGCCTAAGTTAGCAACTCTACACCCATACCGGCTATCAGCCCGAGGTGCTTTTCTCCTCTGAAGCCAAACACGACCGCCAACAACTAACATTTGGCAGATTTGTAAACATGTTTATTAGTAGGTTTTCCTTGCTTGCAATTGACTTGGACCGTCGTAGAAGAAACGAAGACCGCTTGGACAGATTTCTAATTACTCCCGGAACAGTTATTGCCGGCGGACTATTCGCGCGGCCACCTTACAATGATAAGAATCACGGCGCCAATTCCACAGCATTTACACACGTATCGCCCATGTAAATTTCGACGGTGCCAACAATTCAGACACCTTCGAATTAATTAGTAAAACAAAATTAGTCAGGTTCTTAATCAAATTTATTTAGATTTTGCGAGGCGAAATCTCATAGCTTATGACACGTAGAACGCTCGAAGTTCTTTGAATTAGCAGAGGCCAGTTTATAATTGCTTATACTCCGTGAGCACTAAGATTTAACCCGGAAGTTATTTCAGACACACCGATTAGTGCATCTCTAGTATACTCTATTGAATAACATACCATAGTCTCAATGTTTAAACGGTAGCGGACAAGAATGCGGAAATACACGTATGTTGGAATCTACAACTGCTAACACTGAACGCCGCGACGCATGTCACGTGACTCTGTCGCTCTTTTCCTATAACGTACTGACGACCTATTTAAAAAGAGTCGACTTTTATATCGTCTGCTTTCCACAGAATCCTATGACCAAATAAATTTAATAATCCCCCGTTCTAGAGAGATTGATGATTACTCATCTTATCGACACTTCCTATAGATTTAGTCACACACATAATACAGTGAAAAAGTTTGAATTACATACTTGACAGCAGCTCCGAGTTGTCTCGGTATCTCTCTACAATGGTTTGTCAGGACAACCTGGCATGAGGATACTTCACCCTACAAATACACCCTGACAAAATATTCAAAATAACATTGTATTCGAAGCCCAAATAACATCCTCTCAATACGGATATGCACTGGTTCATCACTTTCTCCAAGTAATGTTTCTTCAAGTTGCAGCACTTAAATGGATATTCCATCAGATTTGATGAATTCTTGCCCTGGAATCCAGTAAGACTAAAAGACTACAAGAAATATATACTAAAACATTGTAAACCCGTCAATTGGAGAGAGGAAAAGTTTTATAAAATGGTGTGAATCTGTCCTTCATAACATTGGATATGGTATAATATTAGATACAAAATTATTGAATATAGCATAGCTCTAGCCTGACACTATTGAGCTATTATGATTGCTTTATGTTAAACAATTATATTCGAATATATATAACATATTAACAATATATATATATAAAATATTAATATATATATATATATATATATATATATATATATATATATATATATACTAAAATAATTTTAATTACCTACTAGACACCATCTTTGAGTGTCTTCGGTCTCTCTGTACTAAGGTTTGTCAGGGCAACTTGACATGAGGATACTTCACCCTACAAGTAAACCCTGTCCAAATATTAAAAATAACAGTATTCGAAGCCCAAATAAAATCATTCCGACACGGCTATAAACATTGGCCCATATGAGAAATGGTGCACCTTCTCCAAGTGATGTAAGCTTAAGAAACAGAACTTAGCTGGATACTCCACCAGACTAGATGAATTCTTGTCTTGGAATCCGGTAAGATCAAGAGACCACAAGACATCTATACTATAAAATAGTTAACTGATCAATTGGAGAGAGGAAAGTTAATGTTCTTAACTTATTTACTAACTCAACGTTAGACAGGTAAAGGAGAACTTTAATGGAATATTCGAATATCTATGTATATCATATGGAGATCAAGTGTGGGCCGCAGGAAAAGGGCTCCTTGATTCCTGAGAACTTCCACTGAAGTAAAATGAAACAAACAGATAGTTAGTATTATTGGGAGTATTCTTGATACTCTTCTCATCTTGGACATTATTCTCACAACGTTTCGGCTGATGTAACCTCCGATCTTCTTCAGGTGTATTGATAACGAGAATTCCAAAACATACAGATACATCTCTCATGTTTAAACAAAGTCTGATCGTGTTAATCTTTGATGGCAAAAATGTCTGCCAAATGAATTACTATCCTTAATACTAATCTATATAATAACACGCTACGGTATTTCTCCTTAGTACATACGTCATATCCTTTTGCACACATTCAAACCTAATTAAATCGTCCATCCATGAAGATAGACATTGGTGATAAATCTGATGTTGCTGAGGTTACACATTTGGATTTAACTTATTTTAAAATAAATTGTTCCAAAATCAAATAATGCCGACTTCGTTTGGATTGATTTGAAGAATATTTAAGTGACAATTTTTTCAAGGTAAATGTAATTATCTGGATTGGATTATTGATGAAACCACAAGGTTTAAATAAAGTATTGCATCGATAATTGTAATTTCGTGTTATTATATTTTATATTATATCAAATCATGCCGACTTCGTTTGGATTGATTTGAAGAATATTTAAGTGACAATTCTTTCAAGGTAAATGTAATTATCTGGATTGGATGCTTGATAAAATAATAAAATCACGAGGTTTAAATAAAGTATTGCATCGATAATTATGTAATTTCGTGTTATTATATTTTATATTATATCAAATCATGCCGACTTCGTTTGCATTGATTTGAAGAATTTTTAAGTGACAATTCTTTCAAGGTAAATGTAATTATCTGGATTGGATGCTTGATAAAATTATAAAATCACGAGGTTTAAATAAAGTATTGCATCGATAATTATGTAATTTCGTGTTATTATATTTTATATTATATACAAATCATGCCGACTTCGTTTGGATTGATTTGAAGAATAGTTAAGTGACAATTCTTTCAAGGTAAATGTAATTATCTGGATTGGATGCTTGATAAAATTATAAAATCACGAGGTTTAAATAAAGTATTGCATCGATAATTATGTAATTTCGTGTTATTATATTTTATATTATATACAAATCATGCCGACTTCGTTTGGATTGATTTGAAGAATAGTTAAGTGACAATTCTTTCAAGGTAAGAATATAGAGAATCCTTACTGATTTAAAAACAATTTCATTGCTATAATTATGAATGAATAAAGAAAAAAAATCATTTCCATGCTATTTATTTAAAGAGTATTTAAGCGACAATGATCATTATTTTGACGGATGAAGAAGGAGATACTTTTCCCAACAGTATTGACCCTGACAGACATGTATTATTACATGAAGTAGTACTCTTATAAACAGAGAATTGTACAGCTTTGTGCAGAAAGCAACGTGGGATTTCCACAGATACGGGTTATAAACTAGTTATTGTGTAAGAGATTTTCTCTTTTTTTTTACTAATAGTTGATATGATTGATAATATAATAAAAAGTCTATCGTAGCCTGACATCTAAAATATTTCTTTTAAAGATGGCGTCAACGCTTTATCTTCAACTGTTTTTAAAGAAGGGTTACTGCTTTCAAGAAAAAAACATACTGATATTCTTTTTAAAAATATATAACCTGTGAGAAATAACATAAAATTCTCCAAGTTCTAAACCTGTGATTTCTATTTTCAATATATAAATATCGGATGTGTCTTTAATTGAAAAATACTATTCAAGGTAATGCACGCCATATGGCATCTGTCAACTTATCCATCATTAACTTCCTCTGATGATAAGATTTTAATCTTTGAAAAGCCTGGCTTAAGGAATGAAAGAGAATAAAAATAAATATTATTATTCAGTAAACGTCCTTGTTTTGAACAAGCGAAGATTATGATTTGCTTCCTTTGCAGGTCTAATTATTTTCATTGACTTATGTATGTTTTCTCTATCCAGTATATTAAGATGTCCTTACCTCACAATAAGTTCAACTCTCTAAAAGTTTACCTTTTAGTTATAAATTTTCATATATATATATATATATATATATATATATATATATATATATATATATATATATATATAGTAAGCAATGAAAATATATATGGCAATCAAGCTACACAGAGGCTTATAATATTTTATGTGGATACATGAAGTACTAATATATATATATATATATATATATATATATATATATATATATATATATATATATATATATATATTTTATTTACCTCCCCAGGAGGTTAGGCACAAGGCCAGGTTTATCTTACTCCCACAAGTAAGATGTGACCCAAGCTCGGGTCGGGAAAGTGGGGTTTCAAAAGCCAGCGCCCGAGAAGGTGAGCACTCTGGCCATTAAAAATTGCCTGAGCAGCCCCGTCGACATTCCCCGGTAGGGGCGCCTCAGGCAGTAAGCAATAAAGTTACTCCTCCCCAAAGAGGAGAGGCGAAACCTGGGAGGGTGGACCTCCTAGAACTGCACAGGACAGACCCATAGACCGGCGTAAATCAAGCCCCGAAGGCCAAGACGATACCAGTTTATGGCGTGTATCAATGATACAACATATACATATATATATATATATATATATATATATATATATATAACTCAATACTTTCATTCCGATGTGTGATTTATAAACAACCCTCTATGACATAGAGCACCCTACATATTATGCTCGTTATATTTGCAATAAATATGTGCCGGGTGATTTCTCCGTCTGTTCCTTGGGATGTTATCTAACCATTTTAGCTCTACATATTTAGTCACATATTTGTATGCCTGATTTTCCTTTTCTGTTAATAGGTAAGTTTATAGGTGAATGATTGGCCAACTAGCCAATCCGAAGACCCGGTGAATTACCAGAAATATTATACTTCTTCGCACAGAAGTTAGACGCATACGCGTGTCCGCTTGTACAGTTGGAGCAAGTACACCTTAAAACAAAGCGTATTTCGCTGGTTTCCACAAGTTGCGAAATATATGCTAAATCTATCAGATCACATGGTGCACTTTATATATACGGACATTTTCAGCATTGCCCGAATGAAATGTGTTTCTTTGTAAAACTTTGATGTCGCCTGTGAATTAACCTTTGGCGTCAGATGAACGTTCTCTTCAAACCTACTATAATTATAATAGAAACACGAATACAATTCATCTCTATTCACGCAGAGCACTGACATTTGCTAAACTTATAGACATTGCTCGTCTTTTTGGCTCGTCTTTTGGCTTTGCTTCAAAGTATACGGTTGAATTCGCAGGTAATAGTTAGCATTACTTGACAGGGATCGCGACGTGAACGCTTCTACCTTGTGGCCAATCTGTTAATGTGCAGATTTGGACCATACGATGCAACATTGCTTAGTCTGCCACCCACTGGCCAACCGTTGTTGCTTGAAAGATATTTCAGATTACAACACCATTGCAAAAGACTGCATAAAAGTTTGGGAAACTGTCATATAACCACGCGAAGAAGAAGACTTATAGTAATGTTAAGAAAAGGAAATTTACGCAAACCTCGTATTAGTACTTTTTGAAGAGAGACTGTAATTTCATTGTGATTACCTTCAAGTAAGTGTACTGAAAAGTTGTACTTCTTCAACTGAAGGACAGTATGTATGAAACTATTAGTATTCTATTGTTTCTACGATTACCAATGCAATGCGTATAAATAGACTGTTTACTGATCCAATCAACTGATAATATCGAGTCAGATTTCTTTTCGCTTCTTTTTTTTTCCATATTATTTTCTTTCGCCATTAAACTTTCAGTCTATCTCCTGGGAATGACTGTTATGACTTCCCGTGTTGAATATTGTCCAATATTTTTTAACCAATAGTCGACTAAAATTATTATTAAAAGTGGTATTATTATTATTAGTATTATTATTATTATTATTAGTAGTAGTAGTAGTAGTAGAAGTAGTAGTAAGATTAGTAGGAGGAGGTAGAGTAATAGGAGGAGGCGGAATTGCATAAAGAGTAGTCAGATCTTCGCTCAGATATGACATACCTTATAATCAAGTGTGTTAAGCAACGTTGACCAATACTAACAGTCCTAATCATGCTATATCGGGTGTAGTACCAGTGATAGTATTATATTTATAACATCATGCCCTTTTTATTATACATACAAGATGATTATTATCATTATTTGTAGTAGTATTAAGAGGTGTTTTATAATTAGTAGTAGTTATAGTAGTATAGTTGGAATTGTAACCCCTTAATATCACACCAGCCTGTCGTGAATGCTTCATGCACAACTTGGTACAAACGTGCCAATAGATTTCAATCTATATGTGATCATTATCATTAGTAGAAATAGTAGTAGCAGTAGGTGTAGTATGTGTAGTAGTGGTGAGACTAGCATGTTAGATGAAGCTCCTCTCCTTTCAGCACCAACGCTCTGATCCTCACTTCATCACAGTTTAAATGAACAGATCTCCGCCTGAGGAAGCCCACTGCTTTGATAAGCTTTTAGGACTGACGTTCTCTTCAGACTTCAAATGGAAGACTTTCATCAAGTAAGACCACTGGAAAAATTGTTGGATCATTCTACCGTTCCCGAAGGTATCCCACGCCCGACGTAATCCTCTACCTGTACAAGAGTCAAATACGTCCTATCATATAGTTCTGCTGCCACATATAGAGAGGTGCCGCTCAGGGCACCCTTTTCTGCCTAGACAGTCCAAAAACGACTTCGAAATTTACTGGGCTATGTCCTCTTCTCTTCCCTACAATCACTCCCTCACAGAAGAGCTGCTGCTAGGCTACCTTTTCTCTACCGTTATTTTCATAGAATGTGTTCGAATGAACTCAAATCTATAGTCCCTCCTTGTAAAACATTCACAATAAGAACACGACTAGCTACTACTACTGTCACTCATTTCCCATTCTCCATCTGCGTGCCAAAGTCGAAACGGAATTACCATGGGCAGAGCTTATTGCCTAGAACTGCCCGTCTGTGTAACACAGTGCCGCGAGCCTGCTTCTCTGTCGGCTATATATACCAGTAGGAAGACCATATGTTGCTCGTGATAGAACGATGATAACAATTATGTACAGTTGCTCATAACACTATGCTACTTTTTTTACTGCTCACCTTCTTTTCGTATCGCCCCCTGAAATAAACTGGAAAATATTGGAAAACTCTCAATTGCTGTCTCATACATGTTATCTTAATTTCATTAAAATCGGATATACGTATAATAATAAGTCTGAAGAGGATTTTGTATCAATGGGTCATTTCGAAGTGGGAGTACGTAGACAATTGACACAGATAAGGTTAGGTAGATATTCGGGATCACTTCCATTGTCTTTTCTGAGAATTTAACACATCTGTATATATATATATATATACATATATATATATATATATATATATATGCATGTTTGATTAAATACCCTATCGGAGAATGTGTCTCTGAAAACATCACGTGTATTGGCATGACTAGGACTACCATATCACACCGACTTACTTGCTACCTCACCTCCCCTCAAAGCTCCATATACCAACATCTTATAAAGCATGGCATCCTAAAGAACGAATTTAGGAACATTTTAACAAATAACTCATCCATTCTGACGGTTTCGTGTTGCAGTGTTCGCCTTCCCATAATGGTAGCATTGTTTATACCCATTATAAACCAAACATCAACCATTCCCGTTATGAGGGGGTGAAGGTGTATTGAAGTGGTGTTTAAATAATTTAAAAGAGAGCACTCTTGATAGAATCACTTATTTATTTGATTTTGCAACCGCCTGACAACGACCGATTATCGGTCGAAAACGTTCACACAAAATACGGAGATTTTTTACACTCCGTGGATTATAACATCAAATCCGTCGTACGAAAACTAGAAAAAACGGATGAAAAGCTGAATAAGCAGAAGTTGGCACTCCTGTTTAATCAAACATGCATACAAGAAAGAATGCTGCCCAATTATATATAAATATATATATATATATATATATATATATATATATATATATATATAAATCAATGTGTATGATGTCTGTGTTTCATCTATAGACAGAAACGTTAATAAATCTACATAACATTTAAAAGTGTATTGTTATGTAACATTTAGTGATGAGATATATTTGCAGCTTTAAATGAGGTTCAGTCGCAATAGGTAACTTTGCTTATGAGACCACTTAGAGATTCGGGACAACTTCCATTGTCTTCATGAGAAAATGTCATACATATGATTTAACATTCATAAAAGAAGGGCATATTTGAAGTTGTATGAGGGCCATGCCCTCAAACTCTCTTGAAGTGCGCATATAGATATTCGGAAGAACTTGCCTTCTATTTCCCATGAAAATATCATAGGAGAATACACAACTAAATTTTATACAAATTCAAACACCTTTATTTTGGTACGGAACACACATACATGACACAACCACACACACACATACATGCTGAGAGTGTTTACGTACTCCTGTAATCCAACTACTTAGAGCTTCGGTCATGTAAACAATGTGTGTTGCATTATAGGGATCAAGTATCCGCACAAAGCCTGGCAACAATATGTGTGTCGAAAGGAGCTCTGATAGACCAAGTTGACAACAAAGGGGTGAGTCGGTCCAGGGCAAAAGACTCCATGTCTTTGTCGTACACCATCCCGTTCAATAAAATCGAACCAGGAAATGTTTTATTAGGATAGTAAAATGAAACAATATGTATATATACATATATATAGAGAGAGAAAGAGAGAGAGAGAGAAAGAGAGATTTAAGACTATGTACAAGACACAATACTCGAGTGTCTTCCGTATCTCCGTAACAGGGTTTGTCAGGACAACCTGCGATGAGGATACTTCCTCTACAAGTAAACCTTGACTAAATATTCCAAATAACATAGTATTGGAAGCCCAAATAAGATCCCCTAGACAATGCTATACACTGGCTCATACGAGGAATGGTGCGCATACTCCAAGTTATGTTACCATCGAGTAACAGCAGTTAGCTAGATACTTCACCAGACTAGATGAATTATTGCCCTGGAATTCGGTAAGACCAAGAAATTTCAAGAAAGACTACAAAAAAGATCTACTACAACATCGTGAACTGGTCAATTGGGGACAAGTAAAGGAATGTTCTTCACTTCTTTTCTTACTTGAAAGGTGACGGAGAACTTTAATCGATTATTCGAATATCTATTTATCCCATATAGAGATCAAGTGTTAACCCCAAGAAGAGGCCCTTTGATTTCTGAGAACTTCGACTGAAGTAAAATTAAACAAATACATAAACATATATATATATATATATATGTATATTCCCATCACTTGAATGATATAATCATTAATTATGTAAACATGATCTATAAATTAAACAACAAAACATTTTTGAACACAATTTTCTGTAACATTTATTAATAAAGTTTTATTTGTGAGCACATAGAAACGGAAGGTGGACTCATCACCATCGCATTACATGTCGGGAGTCAGACAGTGAAGTCGTTATATAACCCCAAACACTTTAGCCCAGACTGCCCAACAAGATTTAAAAACTGTATTACTTAATTTTAATTGTTTTCTTTTTGTTTATCGCGCTACATATTAAATTGAATTTAGAGACATATGTTAATATTTTCCTAGAAAAATCACAAAAATTCAATAGATTAGCTCTGGTAAACCAAAGTCCTTTCCATTGAGCTAAGTTTACTTCGGTAATATTCCCTAGTATCTTCAGAGTTAATTTTGTTCACCTCTCATGTTGGTTGTATTGAGGTAAGGCCTTTTTCGTCTCTTTAGGATACAACTAATGTTAGATATTTTGACTTTCCTTTCCTTAACTTAAATATATATATATATATATATATATATATATATATATATATATATATATATATATATATATATATATATATATATATATATTTAAAATGAAGTAAAAAATTGTGGAATTACAAAGGTGGTCATTGTGTCTTGGGAAACGTGTTTATTATGTGGGCCGGGGAGTCCACCCTTTAACAATTTCGTCTCTTACATTTAAACAGTTTCAATTCGGGCCAATAATTGCCCTTTGTATGCATTATTTTACTGCGTCGCACAGGGAGCACCTGTTTGTCACTGGGGATTATCATAGTCTTCTCTCTACCTCTTTCTATTTGAGGGTGAACAGCGTCCCTCATATTCTAACTGCCATACCCGGATCGCTAGTGCTATAAAGATGTACCCGTGTGTGTATACTCTCAGCTTAAAACCTCCCTGTGCCATGCCTATGTACGTTTCGGCTCTGCTGCTGGGTTATCTTGTGATTGTCGCCTCATATACAAATGGGTTCTATTTTGCAGTTCATTTATCCCCTACGAGCGCTATAGCTCAGAACCTCACTAATCAGCATTACTCTCCTCGCTCGAAAACTCTTAGTAGAAAACACAACAATATTAAAAACAGACGTATAATAAAAAAACACCGTACATATTAGAAGCGTTACCCATCTACACCAAAAAAGCAGCCATTCACATGATTAATTGTAACACTAGTGATAACATTCTAAAATGTTTATAGTTCTAAATTTCGTTCGGTATTAATAATATAATAACCGCCAAAACTTCCCATTAATATTAGCATTAGACTATGGTATTTACCCGATTCCCTTGAAGAATGACTCAGATTGGCCTATAAGTACTTCGGACACCTACATTTATTGCAGATTTATCCGCCAATACGCCACCGAAACAAATACTCTAATTCAGTAAATAGCAAGGATCCACACAAGGATATCCAGGCATACGTTGTCTGTCATATATATATATATATATATATATATATATATATATATATATCTCACTCAGGGACTCGCATATCCTATGCTAATCGTGTATACTACTAACGAGCTCTTTATTTGTTTTTACAAAGTGCTTTTCATATATATATATTAATATATATATATATATATATATATATAAATATATATATATATATATATATATATATATATATATATATATATATATATATATATATATATATACTCGTGCTCGTCAAAAAAATAAAACATCATGTTTTTTGACGCTACATTCTTATTGAGGACAATCTGCGAAGTGTAATTGGTGCTAAAATATTCCTATCATGCAAAACTAACTGAAATAGTTGTTTTACGATAGAAACTTTTTTTCATATCAATTGCAATGTCAGTTTTTCAATATTTCCCGTTTCAAAATAATAGAACAAGACAGCTAAGGAAACAAAATAGTTTTTTTATTTACTTAAATACAAATAAAAATGAATCAATATTTAGTAGCAGCACCCTTTGCCTTGATAACAGCATCAATTCGCCGGGGCATTGAATCAACACGCTTCTCGCAATCCTGTGTAGACACCGAATATTGCAATCTTCATGGCTGCAAGGGTAGTAGATTTTTCTTTGCGAAGCTTCCTCTTCATCTGATCCCACAAGGCTTCAATAACGTTCAAATCTGGCGAGCTCGCCGGCCATTCAAGAACAGGGATCGATCGTTCTCGGAGCCAGTTGTGAACTTGGCAGAGTGTGCCGGTGCCAAGTCATGTTGAAAAATGATGTCTGTGGCGTCCTTGTCAAACTGATTATCCAGCACTTGCAGTAAATTAGTTTCCAGGATATCTTGGTACACTGTTGCGTTTACATTTCCGTTGACGAAGCAAAAATTACCAACACCCTTAGCACTCATACAGGCCCAAACCATGCAAGACTGCAGGAACTTCACAGACTTCTTGACGCATTCTTGGTTATACCGTTCCGTGGATCTTCGCCAAACACGTGGCCCTTGGTCACCGAAGGAGATACAAAATCGAGACTCATCTGAAAAGATCACATGCCGCCATTTGTCTGTAGTCCAGGTTTGATGAGCAGTTGCTCATCGTAGCCTCTTCAACATCTGTTTTTTGTTAAGAAGCGGTTTGGTGGCAGCTATACGATTTTGGTATCCCAGTCGGTAGGTAGTGCTTCGTGAAACGTCGGCACCAGAAGCCTGTTTCCACTCTTTAGTAATGTGGCTTGTTGACTGGAATCGACTTTTCTTTCCCACCTTGTCCAGTGCCCGGTCTTGTCCTTCAGTGGTGCTTTCCTTTCGTCCGCATTTCTTGCAATTGCTGTTGGAAACACCCTTAACATCTTTCTAGAGCACTTTGGTCATTACCGATCTTGAACATCCGACCTTGGTTGCGATTTCCATGTGCGTCTTGCCTACTTCCCGCAAATCGAAGATTCGCTGCTTCTCAAGCAAATATATGTCTTTAGAGCGACCCATAATGAGAGACTAGGATTAAATTACTGGCAAAATCTTTTTAAACACAGAATCTTTTTGAGTTTAAGATTACTCAACAAATAATTTTCTTTTAAATTTAAACGTTGAATTTCCCAATGTGACAATACACTACTCTGTGACAATAAAGTCTGACATATGCAAATATGATAAATAATTAAAAATAGTTGTAATTGCTATTTACATATAGAATATTTCGCCTACACAATTTAAAAGCCGAAAATTATCTCAAACGGAATGATTTTTACAGTTTTATACATATGTTCTATTTTTTGACCAGCACGAGTATATATATATATATATATATATATATATATATATATATATATATATATATATATATATATATATATATATATATACAGAGAGGGAGAGTGAAAGAGAGATCGAGAGAGAGAGAGAGAGAGAGGGAGACCGACAGACAAAGACAGAGAGAGAGAGAGAAGAGAGAGGATAATACTTTAACAGGAAAAGCATATAACTGCCAGTGTCTATGCAATATTGTCAATAATTATGGAGACTTGTGTGTATTAAAAATGACTGCGTATATTTTTGTTTTCAGAGTTAAACGTTATAAACGGTGGTAAAATGACCGAAGGTGATTGTAAAAAACGAACTAGCTGGCTGTCTCTTGAGTGTTCAATTTAGTAGAGAATTTCATAAAACGTGTTGTAAGTCGACACATTGCAACTTTGACGCAAGTAACCAGCTGCGACATGGGTGGAGGTTAGACTCGCTTGTTCGCCTCAACGTGAAAACTGTGTCTTGCGTGTTTTGCGTAGCAACCGGAGGCTTTTTCGATCATCAATGAATTTAGCTCGTGTGTTGTGCTATTTTTTAACACAACCATGTTATATACGTGCTTGTTAGTATAGCAAGGATTAGGTGGAATGTTAAATGAATGAAAAAAAGAAAGAAAAAAAAGAAAGACAAAAAGAAATGCAAACGTTTTTTTATATATTGTGATACGGATGAGATAGAGGTGGCACATTTGTCTTGTGTATATAATTCTACTCCAATAGCTTCTTACCTCGTAATGCTGGCCCCTGGAACCTCATACCTGATCCTTGTTTCCCCAAAAGTATCAGACATCTCGCTACACTGCTCCCAACTTGGTGGTGACACCCAAAACCCACACCCAAATTCTCAGTAACCGTCTACAGTGGCGGCCTAGTTTTTTTTTGGGTAAAATATGTTAAAAAAGCAAAGTTACCCTGACCAGCAAAACTAATATATTGTGAGCAAACTTGACAGAAACTAAAAAAAGATAAACTCGTTTGCAAGATTAAAAACTACGTAACCTTTCTTGATGACTCATGGCTCAGGAGATTGTCATAACTTAAGCGCGCACCGTGATTATGATAATGATGATTATGAGTTGGAAGAAATGTTGCTTGCCGTTTTAAATCACTAAAATGATTTTTTCCTGCTGTGTATGATGATCATTTTCTCAAGCAGTGGTAGAATGTTGCCTATCGTCTTGAATCACTAAAGAAGTCGCTGGTGCCACTGCTGCTGTTGCTGCAGCGCTTAATTGTGAAAGGGTCATGTCACTCTGCTTCTATTGTTGTCGTTTTGATTGGGCGAATCGAATTTCAGCAAACAAAGATCGTGAGTTAGGATTGCCTGCATAAAGATCTTAATCTAGGATCGAACGTAGCCATTCGTTAAACCTTCAATCTTGTAAATTTTTCACCCGACTTTAAGAGAAGCAAGGCACAGCAGATACATACGAAGGCAGGGAAGGCGACCCATCTAGAGAATTCCACGAAATACATACAAAATTAATTTCAAAGGTATAAGAAATGATACGAGAAGGCAAGTGACACATGGACAATCAGTAACCGCTAGAACCGATATTAAGTAACAGCAAAACCTCATCAGTCGCTTTTCTGGTTAAAAGGCGGTCACTTATAACAGCTTGGATAGCCCTTTTTTTCGAAATGTTAATAAAATTATGGAATGATATAATTTGATTTAATATTTTTATTAATAGCTATAGAAAAAAGTTGTAAAATTAATTTTCCAAATAGTGAAAATTAAGCTTTCCTTTTGCTTTTGTAAATCGATTCATATTCGGATCACTGTAAACTGTATACATTTGCTTGTATATTGTTGTGTTGTCGCATATATATATATATATATATATATATATATATATATATATATATATATTCCTTTCCCCCGCCTTCGGTTGCCCCTCCCCCACCCTCCTAACTGAGTTCTCAATTGCCAGACGGAAAGTTTGAAGACGTTGTAATTTGATTTTCAGGCTTTCATAGACGATGTAAAAGAACTTGTGGTTAAGCCGTTAGAAGGCGACTTAGACAAACTGACCTAGTTATGATACCTCAACATCCTTCCCCCTCCCTATATACCTTCTGTTGTAAATCATACAATTTTCCCATCTTTCTATATATGTATTGCTCTCTTTCACCCTCACTGTATTGCCTTCCGTTATAAATCGTGCAATCTCCCCCTCTGTCTCTCTCTTTATATATTAAATATGTTGTAACTCTTTTTCCCCTAAATATACGTCTTAAATAGTTCATTTTCCCCTCTCTCCATGTATGTATTAAATATGTTGTCGCTCTCTATACATGTGTATTGAATAGTGAGTGTGAGTTACTCTTTTTTTTCATTAAAAAAATGTAATCGCCTAGCTTGGATGCTTGAATAAGGCCGGATGGTCGAAATAAATTATTGTACTGGTGATTATGTGATTCCGTGTTAATTTACTTTATTTTATTATTGCTATATTTATTACATTGAGCTCTCATACTCGGATTACTTTCTAGAATGTATTTTACTGTAACACAAACACTATATATATATATATATATATATATATATATATATATATATATATATATATATATATATATATATATATACTAGAAATAAATCCGTCGCAGGACAGGTAAAATTAATTCTCCAAAGAGAACACATTGCACCATGTTTATATTTCTTACAAAGATTTACTGTCAAAATATTACCATACATAACTTTATGTCTAGAACGCTCTTTTCAATTATGATTTCATGATTTATATGAAATTTAAATTGTAAAGTTGAAATACAGGGTATCACCCACCTCCTAAGTAAACTATTGCTATGATCAAATATATATCGGAACTATTCAAATTTGAAAATGCGGCTCTGATCATATTATGCCCTCTAAAAAATATCTGAAACTACGTTTATCCACTAGTCGAACGCCATGACAGTTCCATACCACAATTCAAAGAACATAAAACTATTCTATTAAAAAAAAAACTTAAATTAAACACAGCGAGACAGACATAAAAAACCAATTGATATATAATTTACACACGGTAATGACATCAATTCACACATAGCGATATATACATATATCTATACAACTACAATTTCTTACACTCGCGTTATTTAGCGAATGAACTTTAAGTCCTTTAGACGGTTTAAACGGGTTCACTGATTTTAATCCTACGACTCTCTTTAAAGCACATCACTGATGTAAAATTACCATACACGTTTCTATCAAACATTAGAAACGAGTATAAATAATTGCTATATATAAATATGAAAAAAATATATAATAAGATATTTATATATAATACATTAAAAACTAAAAAGAGCATTGATTTACTTTCATCTTTGACACTTCGACAGTGCTCAATACGTAAGTAGAGCTTTGTAGTAAGCTATGCCAATATATTTATGGCATTTAAGCTACACAGAGGCTTCCGCGTTTCATCCCCGGAGGAATCTTCAGGCTAAAAGACTATATATATATATATATATATATATATATATATATATATATATATATATATATATATATATATATATATATAGCGAGAGAGAGAGAGAGTGTCAGGTTGTATATGAAAATAAATCAAATAAAGTGCTCGATCTCATAAGAGAGCTAATAAAATTTATTTAGATACTGTATATTACATAATTCAGCAATGTACCGGGGTTTCATCCAAAAGGGCAGATTTAGACATCTTTAGTAAATCTCCATGCGCAGCGGAATCATCGGCAAGCTGAAATGATTGTAGACACGCATATTATTACTATGCATATATATATATATATATATATATATATATATATATATATATATATATATATATATATATTTGAAGATGATTTGACGATTCAAATCGAAAGTACTTGCAAAAAAGAAAAAAAGAATGGAACAAGAAACCCATGGATCATATTTGCATCAATTTGACCGAAACATTAGATGGACAATTCGGAAAATTGAAAAAATAAAAAAAAGTCGCATCAAACAATACCACTCCGTGTTATTTAATAATGTTTGCCTAAATATATATATATATATATATATATACATGTATACACACACACACACACACATATATATATATATATATATATATATATATATATATATATGCATATGTATATGTACTAGATACTATACATATACATTGTAATATGATGTGTTATATATATATATATATATAAGAGGGAGAGAGAAAAAACAAACCCTTGAAATATAACATTGTTTACATGACTGACGGGTGTTTTCTTACATTACAATTGTGTCCATGTTTCTTTGAGACGTTCGCTGTATGTATCTGCTATTACTTTATCTTGGCTGACGTAGCGTATGCAGGAAAAAGCCTTCACTGGTGAGAAATCAATATCTGCTCAAGTAGAAGACATGATTATATATACACACCTTCATATATATATATATATATATATATATATATATATATATATATATATGTATATATATAAATATATTTGTCTATATATATATATATATATATATATGTATATATATATATTTGTCTATATATATATATATATATATATATATATATATATATATATGTGTTACATATTGAAAGATATATTTATACATACAGAAAAATGACTATTCAAAACAGATGGCAATAAATGTGTAGTTTAAAATATATAAAGGAGTAAATATATTTGTTTTGTAATTTCAAACCTTAAAGTTTACTTCACATGTAATTACGTTGAACATAATCATCATACACGATTCATACGTCCATGTGACGAAGCGAATATATATATATATATATATATATATATATATATATATATATATATATATATATATATATATATATTCAACAATTGTTAAAAATAACAGAATTCGTTTAATTATACTTTATTTTATTTTTTCAATTTTTCTCACACCTGAGAATGATTCGACGAAAAATCGAAAACGTTCGTGAAACCTATGGACCATGTATTAATTCGTTTGATTTTATACTAAAAAGACCATCAGAAAAATTGAAAAAAAAAATTAAATAACTAATATTAAACAGACGAATTTTGTGATTTTTAACAATGTGTGCATAAATGAGAAAGTTCTGCCTAAATACACACAATTAAAATATGTATATATATAGTGAGAGGAATTTATGTATGAAGTCTTGAGTCGGAGAGCTCAATGTAAAATTGAGAAATAATAGAAGTTAGAAATAAATAACTGAAGTAAACACGCCAGTCATTTCATGTTATTATTTATTTTATCCTGCAAGGACGAGAATCATCAGACATGCTCTCAAGGCTGGTGGCTTTAAAAACTACTAGTCTTGGCAGCATGTATAATTATGTTCGTCTTGGCGAGATAAAATAAATAATAACGTCAAATGACTGGAGTGTTGGTTTCAGTAACCCTTTCTAACTCATATATATTTATATATATATATATATATATATATATATATATATATATATATATATATATATATATATGTGTGTGTGTGTGTGTGTGTGTGTGTGTGTGTCGCCTTTACTTGATATACCCTGCCTGGTATTCCTATATTGTTACCCGTCTGGTACTGATAGGGCTCAACGCCGCTTAACTTTTGTAATCTAATGAGCACTGGTGTGTCAACGGGAACATAACATACTAAAAAAGCTTTTTAATTTCGAAAGAAAATAGTGTCAGAATCCAGGTAGATCTTACAATTTAAAATATGTTTTTAGACTAAAGAATGCTGACTTATTTTGGAAATTATCGTTTTCATGATATATTCAACCTGTTTATATATAAAAAAATAATGTATTCAACAACAACAAATAATAGTTAATGAACCAAATGTTCCTTTTTCTAAACAAATGTACAAGTATCATCTGATGTCCTGAGGATTAAGCAGGTCGTTAGCAAGCTCAAATTGTTACCTTGAATAGTATCGATAACGAGGCGCTTGTAAAGTCAAGTCACTTACCAATAGTCTCCGATGTTTCTTGTTAATTTGAGATACATTTTATTTTGAAACATTTTCCACAATATCATTTATATTCAATCATTATTCATTTGAGATCATTTCCCCATAATTTGTCATGTAAATTAAGTATTAAATTATGCAATAGTTTCCTCATAAATAAGTTAAGCATTCATTTGCTCTTATCTAAGAAAAAACGTCATGAAATATTCAGAATGTCTATTCGAGCACACAACTATCAAGTCATTAAAATATTAACTTCTGACTCAAACAGAATTAAATAGTATCATCTAAAAAGTTACGTAACCGCTAAAGTAGATGTAAATACCTTTCGAGTAGAACATTTTGATGTAACAGGATCTAATTCGTATGATCGTTTTTGTTTAAGAAAGTTATCGAGTTAATAAGCTATTAAATATTTTTTTAAAGCAGGTGTCGCGGTTTGTGTGTGTACTGTGTAAGAAGTTGGATGCTTGGTATTTGTGCAGTTTACGGACCGTGCTGAGATAATAACATTGTTTAGAAACACATTTTTAAAATGAGGATAGGGTGCTTTTTAACTATACTGTACTTTCACCTAACAATTTAACAAACAAAAGATACAGTAAAAATTGAATTTATCTTAAATCCTATCTAAAGAATAGCACGGTCAATAAACTGCAGAAGTAGCATTTTTCTAAGGCGATGCCAATGCATTTTTTGTTGGCGACTGTTTGATAGGGAATCTCACGACACAAACATAAATCAATTAAATGACAATATTGAAGAATATAATAATTTTACAGAAAAATAATAATTAAATAATAAATATATTCATTTTTCTGCAAGACTGCTTACCCATAATACTCTTGATTCTGACTTCTAGGCGAAACTACTTTCCGAGTTGAGTGAAGATTTATTTTTGAGGAGATGGTAGCTCAAAAATTAAAATAAACTAATAATAATCTATATAATATACGAGAGATTTACCGAAGTAGACTGTAGCGTTGTCAAGTCACTATCACTGTTGAATATTCGAAACCGTCAATTGATCACTCTTGTGCGTACCCGTTTCTAAAATATTTTGGGAAGAATGACTGAATGTAGATGAAACGATCTCTTTTAATATTTTTTTCAGAATAATAAATCTGTATTATGAAAGCAAACCATTTATTCCAAAATAAGTGTTAATGAAATGGATACATTGTCAGTTAAATGATAAAAAATATAATAAAACGATTCAATATGATGAATAGCATGAACAACATGTGTATACTTATGAACATGATGTAATGCAAGAATGTATTTACAATGCATTTTAAATCACATAAAATACAACAAATACGAGAATTTAATTTTTCGTAAAAGCAAATACGCGAGTAAAGTTTTACTAAAGAAATATGCAAGACAATTGTTAGCTTAAAACTAAGCTGCTCTGTCTATCCTGGATCTGTAGATCAATCATACATTCTTATTCTAGCTATAAAAATATTACGAACCCGATAACCAGTGTTGTGTTTATTAAAAGTGATTACTATTAAACTTCCCTTCTTTTACTTATGTGTTTGTGTGAGTGTGAAAAAAGTCTAACGGATAAATGATTAAATACATGGGAAAAACAAGAAACTCGAGATTTTACCAGTTCCGTTCGTATCAACGAACGTTTTCAGAAACAATTGAAGATTATGTGAATAATTGATCAGACATAGGAAAAAGGAATGAAACACAGAGCGTAATGTGATTAGTCCATACGAGAAATTTGAACAAGTACGAGATATATTTTTGCCAAGTAGGAGATATTTTCTCTCTTTCTTTTTTTGTTTCGCACTTACTAGCTAGTATTGGGAGTCGTGTGGCCATACGAAAAGGACATATATATATATATATATATATATATATATATATATATATATATATATATATATATATATATATATATAATAATCCAGGTAAAACATCCACAGGGTAATAATCCAGAGAATTTCAACCGGGTTTATAAAAAGTTCTCAATATCAACTAGAGCTTTTATATATGATTATTTTTATTTACACAGACATGTACAAAATATGCCACACTGGCATGTCGATGTTATCGATCAACATCTATTATAAACTGAGATGTCATCAGGCAGAGTTAGAATCCGATCTTAACCTTACATCATATTTGGAAAGTTTATAATAGCTGTTGATCATATATGAATAATCATATATATATATATATATATATATATATATATATATATATATATATATATATATATAAAAGGAGATTGTAGTTTGCTTGAAGCATTGCTGGTAAATGTAAGTGCAGATTAGTCGTCCGAGGCTATAGCAATGCGATGTGGTTGCCGTAAGATGGAAAAGTGAAACGAAATAAACGCAGGGAGAAAGTGAAACTCAAAACGATTTATTAATAATTTCACAAAAACTGATTAAATACCAAATAGTAAATACTGTCCGGTAAGTAACAGGTAGGCAAAGGGTAATCTTAAATTTTCGAAAGAAAAACTTTCATTATCAGAAGACAACAACAAAAGACCGAATCGGTCAAAGAAAAACGGGAAAAACCGGTGTCAGACCAACGACATACCGCAGAAAACAATTGGTAGTAGGAACGCAGAAAATGTCAAAATTACATTAAGCAATCACATAACTAAAGTTAAAATACTATAAACATTTGTTTAATAATATACTAATTTTTTAATAATTTTATTATGTTTAATTTTATATGATTCATTAATTAATTCTTTTCTTTTTTTTTCTTTCCTCTTTTATTCTCTTTATTCAATTCAAATTTAAATTTACGTATGTTATTGTCAGTATTTACTATTTGGTATTTAATCAGTTTTTGTGAAATTATTAATAAATTGTTTTGAGTTTCACTTTCTCCCTGCGTTTATTTCGTTTCACTTTTCCATCTTACGGCAACCACATCGCATTGCTATAGCCTCGGACGACTAATCTGCATTATATATATATATATATATATATATATATATATATATATATATATATATATATATATATATATATATATATTAATATTACTGGTTCACTGCTGTTTTACTGTGTTTACGATATTCATGAGTTTATTAAGCAACTTGTTTTAGTTTAAAAAATTAATATAAGTATAATAAAAAATTAACGGTTGTTTTCAAATGCTTGTGCCTTGAGGGTACTGGTAAAAATCACCTTAGTCATGTATGACAATGGAATGCTCATATACACAGTTTTTTAAATTTATTTTCTTTATTATTGCAAATCTGAAAACAATATATTTCCGGTGTTAAGTTTGCTTTTATATAGAATTTGATTGTGTATGCAAATATAAAGAGACGTTAAGAATGGCATAATACTCTTCTGACGTTACGAAACCCAGTGAAATGTCATTAGAACTAAACCAGTTTTGTATTGTTATATAAATGCCAGAAACACCTTTAAAAGTCTTCTTTTGGAATGGTGTTCATCTTCGCCGTAGCATTCAGAAATATCACTTTGTTCGCACCCTCTGAACAACAGTTGCACACTGTGCAGTTGCAGCCCTCCCAGAACGCTTACAACTCTCCGCTTATGTGCGGCGATTTTTGAATCGGTTGAACCACACCTTAAGTTGTGTTACACCCATCGCATATACTCAAAGCACCTATTGGAATTAACGCGACGTTTAATGAGCGGAATGTCTCACCATTTTAGATACATCACTTCTTTCATAGAATACTAGATAGACACTACGTGCTCATTGTGTTTACTGTACGAGACTTGGCTCTGGACAAATGTATTCGGAGGATTTAGTTAATACTGAACACTGTGTTTTTTTTTTCATATGGATTGAGTATCGTCTTACTCTTTTCAGAAAATATCTTAGTTGTGCTGAGTTTTTGAGTCGTGCCCTTTCATGATTGATCTAAATATATGGACGCTTATGTCTCTTACTATTTTAATATTCACCTTATTTGTAAAATGAGCAGCATATTACTAAGCTATCTAAATTAAGAAATCTCTTTTCAAGTACTGTTCTCGGCAATTTAACCATCAAACTATAGTGATCCACTAATCAGAAACCTATAAATAATTCTTAAAATCAAATTGTATTTTCTTTCCAACACAAGTTTATGGTAAATATTTAAGTAGGTTTTAGCTCCTATCTAAAGTAGTGGACAGTATTTCACGAAATATGAGAAACAGTTTTAAAACTCGCTGATCATTAAAATAATGAACGCTACGATAGAGTAGATAAACACTAGCAAGTTCTTTTCTGTGCAAAGAAAAGTCGTAATAAAGAGCATAAGACAGCCCCTCTAAATTTCGAAGTCGATTGTATCAGGACATCAAAAGTCCTCTGAGAAGCAGCTCTCCAAACGGAACAACGTATTTGAGGTTTATATATGTAGAGGTTTGCGTTAGGAGTCAAACACTTTCTAGAGCGATAGAATGATACAACAATTTTATAGCGACCTTCGCAACAGGCGTGATGTAAATCTTCAATTCCACGTCTGAAATGAAGGTAAATCCTAAAAACTTATCAACGCAGAGGGCTTCCTCAAGGAGTGAGACATTCACTTACATACGGCTCAAAAAGTTATTAAAATAACGATCACGTGACAAGATTTATAGAATAATTCAAATATTAACGAGGAGCTTATAAAGCATCCGAATTGTTCTTCTTTAATCGGACGCCATTATTATTCCCCACAATTAACAATTCATACATTGTTTGGTTAGTCTCTTTCCTAAACCTCTGTCAAATTGTCGGGTTAGGATTTCGTTTCTGTTAACAATAGGTGCACCGTCTGAACGCTGAAATAAAATTCCAATACTAGTCCATTGAGTCACACGCTGTTAGATAACACATGTTATTGGTTAACCGTACCATTGGTGGTTTATTGTGTTGCATACCTTAATATTCTCCCTCGCTTGTAGAGGGTGGTCGTGTCGTCTGCTGGATGAATTCTTTGTTCTGTCCTTCCTGCCGTGAACCACGCCGTCCGTGTCTGCAACAAAAGCCTCATGACACACTCTTCTTTTTAATTTTAATTCATTTTATTACGAGCGTTGTTATTTCAACAGGGAGTTATTCACTACGTCGAGAGAGAGGCAGACAGCAAATCACTACTTTATCGTAGTTAGTTAACAATGTTTTCTTGACCATTCATAGAGAGGAGGAGGATTTCTCTCGCTTGTATTCCCTTAAGGGAAATATTTTCCTTATTTTTACATCGTGAATCGTACGTCCTGCTCGGTTCGCCCTCCGAATCAGACTCTAAAACTAGCTTCTCACGAGAACGAGTGACGTCACGGATCCTCTTTTTCCCACGCAAGGCCCGCGATGTCACAGAGCCTCTCGCAGGTGCAGACTGACCCTTGATCTGGGATCTCGTCACACGGTAACCTTGTCACGTCTGTTAGCTCTGACTGTGAGAACAGGCCCCAATCTGCACTCGACTGCACCCGCGTTAATTCGCGCAAGTCAAACCAACGATTCCCAACAGATACGTCAATTTCCATAGGTCCATTATCCAACACTTGCATTACACCCTTAATCCCGAAAGAAAGTGTAATAGAGATAGGGAGAGGGGCGCAGAGATAGAGAGAGAGAGACACACACACACACAGAGGGAGACGATTGATAAGGTTTCTTTTTAAGTGTTTATTGTCGTTATGCATATTAATACGTGTTTACCTCTCGCGCTTTTGTTCAAAACTAATGAAGCTCATGTTCATAGAATTCACTTTGGCCTCTCACGTGATGTCACCTTTATTGTACCCTTACTTGTGTTTCTACACGTTTATTTCTTAGTCATTGGTGAACAGTTGATCCCTCCCCGTCACATGTCATCTCCTTGAACCCGCTAATGCATGTACTATCTAATTCACCTACCCCAATAGGTAAAACTTAACTGCCAAGTTAAAACATAAATTCATCCATTTATTCCGATCAGATCTATCACTAGGTTTCTTTCCGTAGCTGCTCGTTCGTAAAAAAAACTCATAATTTGATATCCTATTTCTCCAACCGATTTTCCAAATCCTTCACAGACGCTTAATCTCAAAGACTTAGTAAAATGAGCGCAATATGAGTTTGCCGAATCTATTTTGTAGTCCGAACCACGTATGCATCAACTTATAAAATGCGAAGATTCCATCGAGTCAGCGTTGACCTACTTTATACACCTACCATCAGCATGAAACTAATTTGACTTTTATGTGCGACCATTTTAGAAAGAGGGTCTGACTCTGCTGCACACGTGAACTGACCGGCTGTCCACACTTTATGACTAAACATAAAAACGATGTAGTTTTAGAACGTTTTAAGTAAAATGCGTCATCCCGAGGGGAAATGGTTTACGGTGCTTGAATTTCCAATGTCTTAATTACATTACAAACTTCGTCATTTTCTGAATTTCCCCTATTTGTCTTATAATCTCTCTTCGGATTCTACATTATTTTATTGTTTTTCGTACTAGCGGGGCCCATGGATATTCCAGTAATATCCTTCATCTATTGTACAGTGTTGCCGTTCTTAAAAGTGGTTTTCGACATATTTCTATTCTGTAGACGTCTAGCGATATCATTGTAGAATCTTTATAAAAATTAGAACATATTTATCTAACTATAATGTATCTGGAAATAGGTGTATATAAGCGAAGGCATTTTAGAGGTTTTTGCTATATATTTCGATTCTATGTAAATCCGACGCGAACGTAGGTTCCAATTGTACAGATACTACACGTATATCGTAGGCCACTTGTATAGATACTACACTTATAGCCTAGGTCGAGAAAGTGTATTTTAGTTGCAGTTTCATGTTCGACAAAACCGTGAAATCATATTATTTCTTTAAAAATTACTTTCATGCATTGCATCTTCGAGCACCATATACTTTCTTTATCATTCTTATTCTTATTATACATTTTTTAATCTTATTTTTTTATTTTTCTCATTTTTCTTTTTCTTTCTCTTCTTCTTCTTTTGATGTATCTTCGTTTTCCTCTTCTTTTTCTAGGCCTAATCAATTTGTGTCTTCTTATTTTTCTGCTCCTCAAGAAGAAAAGTAAGAATAAAAAGTATTCTTACTTTTCTTCTTGTTCTTTTTAATTCTTTTTGATTGTGTTCTTTTTCGTCTTCCTTTGCCTCTCGTTCTTCTTTTTTTTTCGAATTATTCTTCTTCTTTCTACTTTTCTTCATCTTTCTATTCTTCTCATCCATCTCATCTCCATCTCGAGCGACCCCCTCTTTTAAAAACAAGATGGAGAGGGTTTACGTACCTACAAACATGAAATCACCTTACAGTATTATTATGTAGCTTTTTATACGTTTATCTATTTTTTAGTATTTCTCGACTACGCGTACCTTTGGATTCTCTTTTTACCGGTTGAATTTTTCTAAATCGAATTATGTCCCAATTAGAGACGAATTTTTTCCGTTTAATTTTTTTTCTTTTTATTCTATTTCTTTATTTGTATATTTCCTTTTTTTTTCTTATTCTTCATCTGCTATCTCTTATTAATATTTCTATCGCCATTTTTGTATTCTTATTTTTCGTATCCCCAACTTTAACCCTAACCCTAACCTTACCCTTACCCTAACCCTAGCACGTATCTCTAACCCTAACACTAACTCTTTTCTCTGTTTCTTCTTTTGTTACTTTTTACTATCTTTCTTATTTGTTATTCTTTTTCATGCGCGTTTTCGTTCTTCCCTTTCTTTTTTTTAAAAATTACTTTCATGCATTGCATCTTCGAGCACCATATACTTTCTTATCATTCTTCTTCTTATTATACATTTTTTTAAATCTTATTTTTCTTATTTTTCTCATTTTTCTTTTTCTTCTTCTTCTTTTGATTTATCTTCGTCTTCCTCTTCTTTTTCTATGCCTAATCAGTTTGTGTCTTCTTATTTTTCTTCTCCTACACTTTTTTCTTCTTACTTTTCTTCTTGTTCTTTTTAATTCTTCTTGTCTTCTTATCTGTTTTGTCTTCCCTTTCTTCTTATTCTTCTTTTTCTGTTTTCGAATTATTATGGTTCTTCCTACTTTTCTTCATCTTTCTATTCTTCTCATTCATCTCATCTCCATCTCGACCGACCCCTTCTTTAAAAAAAAAAGATGGAGAGGGTTTACGTACCTGCGAACATGAAATCACCTTACACTATTATTATGTAGCTTCTTATACTTTTATCTATTTTTTGTATTTTTCTGTTGAATTCTTCTAAATCAAATAATGTCTGAATTAGAGACGAATTTCTTTCCGTTTCATTTTCCTTCTTTTCATTCCATTCCTTTATTTGTATATATCCTCTTTTTTCTCATTCCTCGTCTGCTATCTCTTATTATTATGTCTATCGTCATCTTTGTATTCATATTTTCCGTATCCCTAACCCTGACACTAACCCTAACCCTAACCCTTTTCTCTGTTTCTTCTTTTTGTTACATTTTACTATCTTATTTTTATTCTTTTTCATGCGCGTTCTTATTCTTGTTTTTCTTCTTCTTTTTAGCCTATTTCATATTTTCCTTCTCATTCTTCTCCTTCGTATTAATGTCTTTCTTTTTTATTCTACTATTCTTCATTTTCTACTTATTCTATACAACATATTTAATATTTTTCTTTCTCAATCCTTTTGTTCTTAATGATTCTTTCTTCATAGCATTCTTATATTTTTTCTTCTTTTTTTTTAGTATATTTCGTTTTTCGATTCGTTTTTTCTCATTCTCTTACTTTTTCTCTTTTGTATTTTCTTTCCATTATTTATCGTATTTTCATTCTTTTTCTTGATATCTTTCTTTATTTTTAGTATATTTTGAATTTATTATTATTCTCTTTTTTAATTCGTTCCATTTTATTTCCTGTATATTTTCTATTGGTTCGCTTCTTCACCATTTTATTCTAACTATCCTTCATCCAAGCATTACTTTACAACTACTTCAGAGTTTTCATCAACTATCCATACGTATTTTCTCGTTTTTCGTATATTACTTATATTTTTCGTCCTGTTCTTACACATATCTCTTCCTGTCTTCGTATGTTTCTTACTTTGGCGTCTTCTTCTGCGTCTTCTTCTGCGTATAATATATCTATTAAAACTGACAAAAAGCATTCGACTGAAATGCATACCACTAGAAACCACCAGACAATTATGCAACAATACAAGAACATATTTCTAAATATTCAGATCCCTTATTAATAACTCTATAAAATAAATGATGGTCTAAACGTATGACTTCAGTCGTTTCAGCTTTATTCTCCCACAGTTTTCAACGATGCAATACATTTTAAATTCCTATATATAATATAGTCCTCGATCATTTTGTATTGATTATAACACCCAATTACAAACCGAACGTATAGCAATATATAATACAAAATATTAATAAACTTTTGAATTTGATTTTTTTTTTGCTTCGTTGTGGATTTTTCTGATGATCTTGGGGTGTTGCAGAGTCGATATTTTCACACTACTATTTGGTTGGCCCACCTCAAGAGAAACGAGTCGTAAATATACATCTAACAGG
Source organism: Sepiola atlantica (assembly GCA_963556195.1). NCBI lineage: Eukaryota > Metazoa > Mollusca > Cephalopoda > Sepiida > Sepiolidae > Sepiola > Sepiola atlantica. The sequence continues at coordinate 10,278,510 of OY744528.1, read as the reverse complement.
AATGTAATTATTTTTGAAAAATGTGAAAAATAAAATAAAATACTAAAAAAAACATCGTTATTTGAATATAAAATAAACCTGACTTATTTATGAATGCTCTGTTGTGTCTGGATGGCAATCCTCTAGCGGATTTATAAAAAATGAATTCTAATTGAAGGTACTGATAGTATATGCTGGCACATATGTTGTCATAATTCATATATATATATATATATATATATATATATATATATATATATATATATATATGAGAAAGAGAGAGCATTTGGTATATTCGGACTACTTTTCTAATCTTGGGTGTTTTTATCACAACGTTTTGGCCGATGTAACCTCCGACCTTCTTCAGGTGTACTTTGTCGAACTCGGGAATCTTTTTGTCGAACTCGGGAACTTGGACGGAATTTTGAACAGAACCCTTCATTTAATCCACGGGGGTAGCATGCTCACGTTCTATCTGCCATGACTGGGAAGAAGTATTCAGTAATTCGCAATTATTCGTATCGCCCGCACTGAGGGTTGAACCTTCAACCTTCAGATAACTGTCACTTAGAACTGAATTATACTTGCGGACCCGTGGCGCAGTGGATATAGTACTAAGTATAATTCAGTTCTGATAAAAACACCAAAAGATGAGAACAGTAGTCCGAATATACCAACTTCTACGTCTTATAAACACTCATTCAAAAAATTCGGAAGCATATATATATATATATATGTATGTATCAGCAAAAAATGCCGTCTTCGGCACAATTTTTTATAGGGGCCATAATATGAGTAAAAAGTATTTTAGATTTTCTTCATATGAGTCTAAGAAAATTGTATTGGTGATCTATCTTAATTCTAGCAGTAATTTCGGACATTTCGATATCTCGTTTGTTTATTAAAAAGTTTTGCAAAACGAATGCACGTGCGTTTGCCAAGGTCAACCGGAAGACACTGGTGAAGACCCAAATGCGTTCCTCTCGTCTTGTCATTTTTCTGGGATCTTTATTCCCTGTATATATTTTACATTTAGCTGGCTTTGCTAACTCACATTTTTACCTTACAAAGAATGACCCAAATGCTAACATTTTACCTAGTATACAATATTTGGAGGTATGCATGCATTTTAATAGTTAGCGATATTTTGAGGAGGTATTTCTCTTTCTAAAACTTCTGATATCGAAGGTCATATTAATGGTCGACCAGAGAATAATACCTTGAGCTGCACGATTGTAATGTGGACAATTTGGGTTATTTTACGTGCATTGTAATATCGAGGAATGGTCGTCACTGCCAACAGAAGCCCGATGTCTATCTGCTTCAAGAGCTGTCACAATCAAATCGATTTCTTTCTTTCTTACGATTGCAATGGTGCAGTTTAGTCCAAGTCAATGGCGTCATTGTAAGCTGTGTTCTCTTTCAATGGCGTCAGTTCAAGTAAATAGCGATTAAAGGAGAAAACAAAAAGAATATCTACAATAAAAAGGGAGAATTGGAAGGGGAAAGGGCTACCTGTATTTTAAGTCCTCTGGGTATGATATTTTTTTATGATTCAGAGAGCGGGAGAAATAGAGAGTTTGTGAGAGACAGAGAAAGCGTGTGCAATTTAGGAAGAGAGAGAAATAGTGTTTTGATACAATTTTGCTTGTTCTCAGAAGAAAATGGAAAGAAGCCGCGTAAATAACGACATGCTTTTTTAAGGATTTGATCGCGAAAGAAGTTTCTGAAACAGTGGTCATCACGAACGATCTGCCGGCAAATGTTAACCTCTAGTTCTTTTCTCCGTTCTGTTAGTTAAAGAGAATTCATACAAACATGAGAGACAGGGATAACAAAATAATGATCACAATTATTAACACCGGGAAGTGATATTATGTGTGTGTGGGTAACACAGTGTTCAAACTTTATTTCAGCCATGCGGTTAAATTTAGCAGAAATAGTAGAACATTGTATGTAAAATTAAAAGATAGAATTACGGCTACGTGTCAGGATAAAACGTTCTGAATGGGAAGTTTGACATGACACGTAGCAAAGAATAGAAGGTACTTATATTGAATATCAACCAGTTTCCGGGAACTTTGCGTAGACAGAATTCGGGCATTTTACGTAAACACCCGAGAGATGCCGAGACGATAAACCAATCAGCTGTCAGATTACATGGAAGGAATGCGGCGTTGGATCATCGACCACACAGACCGATTGAAATATTTTTTGAGGAAAGTCTGCAAAGACCATTTATTACGAAACCCTCGTCAGATCAGAGATCCAGGGAATGCGGTTGAGATAGACGAGTCTCTGTTTAACCTTCACTCTTACCCTAACTCTTACCCTAACCCTAACCCGGCCATAACCCAACTGATTGAAAAAGCAATCTCAGAAAAGCCCCCACCATCTGAAAATACACAAACATTTCTGTTTTCATTTTTAAGAAACACAAATATACATACATTTAACCAGTTGGCTGAATACAAAAAGAAATGAAAAAAACAGTATTTATTAACAGTTGCTTTGCGTTGTTTTGTTAACAAAAAAGTATTTATTAACAGTTGCTTTGCATTGTTTTGTTAACAAAAAAAATATGTATTAAAAGGTGCTTTGCATTGTTTTGTTAACAAAAAAGTATTTATTAACAGTTGCTTTGCATTGTTTTGTTAACAAAAAGTATTCATTAACAGTTGCTTTGCATTGTTTTGTTAACAAAAAAGTATTCATTAACAGTTGCTTTGCATTGTTTTGTTAACAAAAAAGTATGTATTAAAAGGTGCTTTGCATTGTTTTTTTTACAAAAAAGTATTCATTAACAGTTGCTTTGCATTGTTTTGTTAACAAAAAAGTATTTATTAACAGTTGATTTGCATTGTTTTGTTAACAAAAAGTATTCATTAACAGTTGCTTTGCATTGTTTTGTTAACAAAAAAGTATTCATTAACAGTTGATTTGCATTGTTTTGTTAACAAAAAAGTATTTATTAACAGTTGCTTTGCATTGTTTTGTTAACAAAAACATATTTATTAAAAGGTGATTTGCATTGTTTTGTTAACAAAAAAGTATTTATTAACAGTTGCTTTGCATTGTTTTGTTAACAAAACAGTATTTATTAACAGTTGCTTTGCATTGTTTTGTTAACAAAAAAATATTTATTAAAAGGTGCTTTGCATTGTTTTGTTAACAAAAAAGTATTTATTAACAGTTGCTTTGTATTGTTTTGTTAACAAAACAGTATTTATTAACAGTTGCTTTGCATTGTTTTTTTTACAAAAAGTATTCATTAACAGTGATTTCGCTGTTATTTTCGTTTTTTTTCTTTTTGTTATATGCTATCCTTCTGGAAAATAACACTGAAATAATACGACACAGCAACGTATCGAAATTATCGTGTGTTAACAGTCGCCTCGGTATTTCTCGGGTGTTATTTAACATGCCTGATCGCTGCGAACGCGAAGTTCCCTGAAACTAGTTCATATTCGATATCGGTATCGAATAGAGTAAAGTCTTTATTTTTGACATTTGAACTGACTGGGTTCAATCGCCATTTGAAGATATTCCTTCGTTCACCCCCATGTGAAGAGGCGAAGAAAATATTAAATAATATGTAATTTTCAAGTGATGTGAAAGAAAAACAACATAAAAAAGCATGGCGTCATTGAAGAAATGTTATTTTGGTGTTTTTCTAAAATTTATTCTTACAGCGAAAAGTAAAACAAATAATATGGCTGCTATCATCTCACCAAAAGAATAGAGGACGACACAAGAATTTTAGCTGCTACATCACTACTGCGACCATCATTACAGCCACCGATTGAGTCAACTACTTACAACGTGTCAACGAGAGTAGAAAGCTGTTTACTGTCAACGGGTATATCGAAGACTCCCCGTGTAGTGATACATTAGTAAGAACACTGAGTCAACTTACTAGAACATTTCAACGAGAGACCACAGCTTTTTACTCTCAACGAAAATATCGAAGACTCCACGGACAATGTTAAATTAGTTAGCATTCGGTCAACTACTTACAGGTTTCAACGAGAAACGATAGCTGTTTACTGTCAACGGAAATATTGAAGACTCCCCTGACAATGGTGCATTGAGTTTACTATTAAAAACGTTACCAGAAGATACGACAGCTGTTTACTGTCAACGGAAATATCGAAGACTCCCTGTGCCATATTAGATTAGAAAGAGCATAGAGTTAAAATACTTACAAGGTTTCAACGAGAGACGACAGCTTTTTACTCTTGACAGGAATAGAGAAGACTCTCCTAGCAATATAACATTAGTAAGAACATTGAGTTGACTACTTACAGCGTATAAACGAGATACAAAAGCTGTTTAATGTCAACATAAATATCGAAGACTCCCCTAGCAATGTAACATTAGTAAGGGCATTGTGTTCACAACGTACAACGTTTCAACGAGAGACGAGACCTGTTTACTGTCATCGAAGACCCCCCGTGCAATGTTACATGTATAAGAGCATATAGTCAACTACTTACAACATTTCAACGAGAGACATCAGCGGTTTACTATAACTAGGCGTATCGAAGACTCCCCGTAAAATGTTACATTAGTAAGTGCATGGAGTAAGCTACTTCCAACGTTTCAAAAAGACACGACAGTTTTTAACTGTCAACGAAAATATCGAAGACTCCCGTGCAATGTTACATTAATAAGAGCATTGAGTTGACTAGTTCAAACATTTTACCGAGATACGACAGATTTTTTTTGTTTTTTTTATCTTCCTCCCACAGCGGTAAGATGTGACACAAGGTCGGGAAAGTTGGATTTGAAAAGCCAGCGCCCGAGAAGATGAGCACTCTGGCCTACAAAATATGTCTTGGCAGCCCCATCGACATTCCCCGGTATGGGCGCCTCAGGCACTAAGCGATAAACTTACTCCACCTCAAAGAGGGGAGGCAAAGTCTGGGAGAGTAGGCATCCTAGAACTGCAAAGGACAAACGCCTACACCGCCGTATCAAGACCAGAAGGGCAAGACGATACCGGTCTATAGGGTGTATGATCCATCGGAACAGATACTACACTTTGATCCCGATCAGATTGTATTTAGGGGAATACATCCCGGAAAACATTTATGCAGAGAATTAAAATTATATTCCCAGAATTCATCCACTCTTAGGCATGAACGCCCACTGTGAAAGAGAAAAGGTGGGGGCGGAGGTCTTTGTGACATTTAAAGCCAACCCCTATCAGCGTTCCCCGGTAAGGGCGCCTCAGGCGATAGCAATAAACTAACCATTCTCAAAAGGTGAGAAGGTAAATACTGGAAGGGTGGACCTCCCAGAACTGTGCATGACAAACCCACAGACCGGTGGAATCAAAACCCGAAGGCCTAGGCGATACCGGTTTATAGGGCGTAGTATCCATCGGAACAGATACTACACTTTGATCTTGGGAAAAAGGCCGAGCTTTTTTATTGTCAACGGGAATATCGAAGAAGCCCTGTGCAACGTTACATTAGTAAGAGCAGTGTTGTAAACAAGAATAGGTTTTCCAAATAAGCGTTAATTTAACACGACGAAAATATAAGCGTGACAGACTGACGGACAGGATAGCGGACGGACAGCGCTTTTTATAGATATACGTGGGCGTACAATAAAAAAAGGCTCAATATCATCAATGGAGGATATTACACAAACACACAAAGTTTTGCAGTTGTAGAGTAGTGTTAAAAAAGAAAAGCATTACTTTATTTTGGATCGCAGTATTGAAGTATTCGTTGACATTTAATTTTAATTAATATCTGAAATATAATTGAATTATTTTAATTAGAAGACCATTATTACGACATAATAATTAATTATGTTTTTAATTGAATTGATAAAGATGTATGGAGTTTGTAATAAGTACCTAAGTTATGACTTTAATTTGACTCTCGGAAATCAAAGCGAATATATATGTCAAGTCTGGCGCTTTCGAAATATATATATATATATATATATATATATATATATATATATATATATATATATATATAAGGTAAAATAGATACCTTTGAAGCATATAAAGATGCGATATCAATTTTAAAGAAAAATAAATCGAAACCGATTTTTTTTTCTTTATATAAACTTTCATTTGATATCGCATCTTTATATGCTTCAAAGGTATCTATTTTACCTTATTCTTTACTAAATTTCAATTACATGCTTAAAATAAATATGAACTTTAAATTGTATATATATATATATATATATATATATATATATATATATATATACTTACTTGATAAAGAAGAAAGTATATATGTGTGTGTAAATATCTCTTTCTGAAAACGAAGACATACTATATATATATATATATATATATATATATATATATATATCATTTAAAACTGTGGTATTCGGCTACGGTAGTCAAATGACATCAGTACGTAGTGTGCCCAGCAGACTGGTGCAGTGCCGTCTTAGTCGTGGTTGGTAGGCTTGCGAGCCAGTAACGACAAAGACTAGTGCCCTCTGTGCGGGCGTGTCAGGGTCCATTTGTAGAACATGGCCTAACATAAACCATCTTGTTCAGCGACCTTTGTGGAGAGGGGTTTTTGGTAGCACAGCTCGTATAGTACTTTCTTGCTGAAAAGTTTTTTCGGCCAGCAGTGACTTGTGATGTAACGGAGGTATCAATGCCCATCTTGTAGAAGTCCCATTTCTTTGTCATCACTACTGACGTCAGCATACGTTGTGGCCATACAATAGTTGCGCTTCTTCTGACTCTTTTGAAACCACTTTGGTAGGGTCCCGTGATGCAGTCGATGTTGTCTCTGATTCGGCGCAGGGTAATGATAGACGGGATCTTTCTCATGCTGTTCAGCAGGGCTACTGGCCGGGGGTTGGCTGGTAGCCCACGAGGCTTCTTTGGCTTGGGTAAGGTGATAAGTGTGCCTGTTCCTAGTGTCTCTATGTGTGTGTGGTGTTCGAAAGATGAGTTAATGGTTGTAGCCAATGGGCGAGAAACAATGTTCTTTGAGCGCTTAAACAGATCGCTGTTCACACCACCTGGACCAGTGGCACGGCCATTTTGAAGTGCAGGCATGCCAGTTTTTACTTCCTCTTCTGTTATGGGGGTCTGGAGTGGTGCCCTCAAATGGCTGCAGTGGTTCGTCCTGTTGATCGGTGAACAGCTGCTGGAACCAGTCTTTGATGATTCTTGCTTTGCCTTCATCAGTTCCCATGAGGTTGCCGTCGGTGTCTTGGACAATGATGGGTGGGGTGGGTTTCATTGAACGAAGCTGTTTTGCTGCACGGAACATCTTTCGACAGTCATCGGTTGAGGTGATTTTATCTGCTATGGAGTCTGCCTCTTAAACTGCGACTTCTTTCAACCTTTCGGTTATGAGGCGCAGGATGTTGTTGCGCTCCTTTCGGAGCTAATGACATATTTTAACATGTCGCATATAAAAATTAATCGTTTTATAAACGTTAGGTTAAGAACATTTACACGTATGTGAATAGCTCAGTTGGTAAGATATATATCTGACAGCATCAAGGTTGCTGTTAAAGTACACTCTGCTCAATATGATGTTGCATCTGATGCTATCCCACACTCTAACCCGGGCAACACCGGGTACCTCTGCTATACAAAATAAATCAATTTGATAGTTTGTCTTTTGTTGTCTGGCGATGTCCTTGTATTTAAATGTCTTTTCTTTAAATTCGATATTGGTGATTATCAAGTGGTGACTGATATCAAAATATGAAAATTCTACGTCTATTGTGTAAGTTACCCAGGTTTAATGTTGGAACATCTGCTGTACAATTTATCAACTTTCCAATTAAAATATGTTATCACCTCTGGAAATATTATTTACTTCCCGAAACTCGTGGAAATTACATGATGTGTTCTACTTCAATCTTTACTATGAACTTTTAAAAATGATATTTCATTTGAAAAAATGAATGGATGTTAGAGCCGATATAATTTTTTTAAATGAAACATTCTTCTACCGTAAAAATGATTGTCCATGCCAGTTAAATATTTTTTAATTATATGAAACGAGTAGATATTTAATTTATTTATTTAAAATTGTCGCAATTCAATTCTTTTTAAAACACTAAATATTATCTTGCTTCGTAACGTAAAAATAGTTATCTTCGAAATATTATTCAAACTAATGAACCGAATGCGACTTTTTTAAATGTAATTATTTAAAATTGTATCATGTTAGTCAACAGACCGACATAATTTCATTTTGAAACAATTCATATTTAAATGGGTAAAGTCGGAATCGATTACCTTAGCGACATCAGAATTATCACCAATTATATTGTTTGCTGACAACTGTCTTTACCGGAAGAAGAGGAGACCATAGATTAGAGCTCAGTCGAGCACCTACCACGAACGTTACGATAAAGTAGATAAAGAACAGTCGTAATGAAGAGAAAATGACAGTCCAACTAAATTTCGAAATTTCCAATGATTGTATAGCGGCTTTAGCAACAGGCGTTATGTAAATCTTCAAGGTGCAGTATATTACTAAGCTATCTAAATTGAGAAATCTCTTTTCAATTACTATTCTCGGCAATTCAACAATCAAACTATATTGCTCTCTACAAATCAGAAATCTAAAAATAATTTTGAAAATAAAATTGCATTTGCTTTGCAACACAAGTTTATAAGAAATATTTAAATGGCTTTTAGCTCCTATCTAAAGTAGCGGGCAGTATTTCACGAAATATGAGAAACAGTTTTAAAGCTCGCTGGTCATTATAATAATAAATTCTACGATAGAGTAAATAAAGACTATCAACTTCTCTTCTGTGAAAAGAAAAATGTCGTGATAAAGAGAAAAGGACAGCCTCACTAAATGTCGAAGTCGATTTTGTCAGGACATCAAAAATTATTTGAGGTTTATACAGGTAGAGGATTGCGTTAGGAGTCAAACACTTTCTAGAGCGATAGAATGATCCAACAATTTTATAGCGACCTCAGCAACAGACGTTATGTAAATCTTAAATTTCACGTTTGAAATTAAGGTAAATCCTAAAAACTTATAAACGCAGAGGGCTTCCTCAAGGAGTGAGACATTTATTTTAATTAGGGCAAAGTGAGAATCTGACGGTTAACTGTGAGACGAATGGAGATGATTATATTATTTTAGAAGACGGCTTAAAAAGTATTTGTTTAAATTAGACTTGAAGATCACTATGTTATAGTCAATTGGGAAGAAGCGCGCTGGTAGTTTGGTACATAGATGCGACGTGTTAGGAAGATAACTGTGTTCATTGAAGCTCTGTATGCATTTAGGTACACAGATAGAGGAGAAAGGAATGTTTTCTTTTATACGGTGGTAACTAGATGAGTCGTTGCATTTACATGGGTAAAAAGAGAGTAGGGTTCAGTCAAGCATCTATCATCAACATGACGATAGAATCGAGATAATAGCAACATCTCCTCTGTGAGTAAGGAGGTTCTAGAGCAGTGGTTCTTAACCTGTGGGGAATTCACCACTGGTGGGGAATGGCGGAGTTGCTTAGTGGGGAATGATCGGTCGGACAGAAGAACCACTGCTTCAAAATTGAATACATTACATCCAAATGGTGACTTACTTTGACCATGATAATTTTGCTGTGGCCGCGCTCACACTACTGGTTGCATTTCCCTCTACGTACCTGTGCGAGTCAGTGTTTTCGAGCATGGTTGAGATCAAAAACAAATCGCGAAACCGCCTGATTGACCTTGAATCTGATTTGCGCTGCGCTATTTCAAAGGTGGAACCGAACATTGAGGCACTTGTCAAGGCAAAACAAATGCAAAAGTCTCATTAACCTGTATGTGTTAAGTGCTAGTGTTACATTTTTTGTATGCTTTTTATAGGCCAAATATATTTAGAAAAACACATAACGAATCTTTTCGTATGTATTTATTTCCATGTAATAACTGTGGTGGGAATGGAGAGATGGTTCACTAAATAGTGGGGAATTGAAGAAAAAAGGTTAAGGCCCACTGTTCTAGAGCAAAGAAGATATATTTTCCCGCTAGATTATTATTCGCTTACTTTTCTTTATTAACCATAGTAATATCGAAAACACCAGTTGTGAAACTTAGTTTGTAAGGGTTTATTTCACGTATACGACCGGCCGTTATACCATACCTGTCCGCATTAAGTTTGCTCATTCATCTTATATCTGACATCGTTTGGTCTATACCGTTTAAACGTAACTCGTTTATTCTTTGTCTTGATCTCTCGAACTTGAGATCAATAACTGTTGCTACTTGTTGGCTTCTCTCCAACCTCAATTATGTCTCAGCTATTTTGCCTCTCTTCGCTCTCATTGGCAAAACCTTTTATTGCCTCGTTTTACGCCAGTCTAATGATAATGGCTGATGTTTCGCGAATCCAGCCTTTCAACTTGTTCTTTACGATATTGGAACTTGATTGTAAACAAAGTACACCAGAAACACCGTTACCTATTACAGTAAAACAAATTAAAAAAAAAATTGTATCCTAACTAGTTTGGTTGTGTGTTGTACGGCATATCAACCCATTAGGTATTATATCATTCTAGAACATCATACCCATTGTATACCACTCATTTAAGGGTTTTGTTTATAAGTTTTCCGACATTTTTCGATTCACTTAATCTCAAAATGTATCCTTACACTAATAGCTGATCGCTTATAAAGGTGTAAATGCCACTCGAGGATAAAGGTTCATGAGTTTAGCAGGTGAACAGTGTTACAACACCTTCATGATTGGAGAAGATGGTTTAAACGAGGAATAATTTTATTTTCTTATGGAAATCGCCCAGACAAGGCATGAAGCCACTTTATCTAAGGAGCTAACAAGAACGAAACATAGTTATTGCGAAAACAGGCAATGCCTATTGGACTCTGTCTTGAACAGAGCAAGGCTATAGATAGGAGGAAAACAGTCAGCAGGATGAGAGTTCTACAAGCCTGCAGTTGTTGGAAAGAAGCTAATAGAATAGGTAGCTGTATCAAAATGAAGTATTAAAACATCGAACTGATGGAGACCACTAGGCCAACGAGTCAAACGGGCTGGAACAAAGGAAGCAGGGCATAGATCACACAATCCTGAAAAACACATGCCATAATAGTACTTATTGAAAAGTTGCAGAAGTATATCACCGATTGACAGAGAATAGGGGGAAACAAGAGGACACACATGGCAATCGAAGAAAGGGGGCGTCCCGCCATTTGCTCCCCTTAACTTGGAGTCTGGGAGATTTGATATTATAATGAGATATCAAAAAAGCGATTTGATGGTCACCACTAGACGAACTAGTCAAACGAGATGGTACAAAGGAAGCAGGGAATAGATCAGACAATTCTGAAGAACACATGCCATAATTGTATTTATAGAAAATGCTGAGACTATGAACAGCACGTCTGTGAGAGAGAGGGTGCAGAGATTAAGAAAGGGCGGGGGCCAATCAAATTACAGATACGTTTCTGCATCTTATCAATAATCTTCAAACAGGACAGTGATTCACCAGCCCAGATTAACAACAGTACTTCATAAATAATCTGCGAGTTGATTTTTAGAGATAAAGGATATCTGTGAACCTTTAGGTGTGTGAACCTTTTTGAGCGCTAGAGAAAACCGACTTCCCGTGAATCAGAAAGAGCAGTGGATATAATTCCAGAGTCAATTTCTCTTCAAAAACAGAGCCATCCATGAGAATCTCAGTAGGAAATAGGGGCATGCCTACAATTGAATGCTGCGTATTAACGGGATTAAACGAAACAGGTGATTTCGTACCCAATGCACAACCGACCCAGGTCAACTTCTAGATAAGCTGTATATTTCAACTCATCACAGTGAGATAGGTGAGACACAACACTAAAATAGAGAGTTGTATTATCAACATAGATGTGAATCTTTTGAATGATATTCCTATGAAATATAGTTGATATAAGGAATAAAAAGTATTGGGTCTAGAATAGAACTATGGGGAACAATATCGGCTCAAAAAGTATTTCTTAATATTGCACTTGAAAACAATTGTTGTAGTCAGCTTGGACGAAGACTAGTTGTATTGTGTTCCACATTCGGATAATTCTTGGAAATAAACCTTGCTCAAGTAAGTTCCGTTTAGTTTTAGATTCACTAAGTTGAGAAATTATTTACAGTAGTTGTCGCTAAACAGGTATTTGCTGTGAATGTTTTACAAGGGGGCAAGAGAAAATAATAATAAAGTAGAGCAAGACTAGCAACTTTCCTTTCTGTAAGGGTTAGGGTTAGGGCTGGGGGTGGGATTTTAGTTAGGGTTAGGGTTAACGTCAGGGTTAGGGTTAGGGTTAGGGCTGGGGTTGAGGTTGGGATTTGAGTTAGGGTTAGGGTTAGGGTTTGGGTTGAAATTTGAGTTAGACTAAGGGTTAATGTTAGCGTTAGGGCTGGGGTTTGGGTTGGGATTTGAGTTAGGGTTAGGATTAAGGTTATGGTTATGGTTAGGGTTAGGTCTGGAGTTTGGGTTGGGATTTGAGTTAGGGGTAGGGTTAGGGTTAAAGTTAGGGATATGGTTAGGGCTGGGGTTGAGGTTGGGACTTGAGTTAGGGTTAGGGTTAAGGTTAAGGTTAGGGTTAGGGCTGGGGTTTGGGTTGGGATTTGAGTTAGGGTTAGGGTTAAGGTTAGGGGTTAAGGTTAGGGTAAGGGTTAGGGTTAGGGCTGGGGTTGGGATTGGGTTGGGATTTGAGTTAGGGTTAGGGTTAAGGTTAGGAGTTAAGGTATGGGTTAGGGTTTGGGTTAGGGTTGGGGTTGGGAAGAGACAAAAACATCACCCACTTGATATCGATTGTATAAGTTGCATCTATTTGTTGTTTGTCTGTTTTACGGCATATCCACAAACTTGCGGGGCATTTCAACACTTTTTGTGTATATAATTTTGATACAATACATGTCGTATATTATTCATGTGAGCGGTCGGTTACGAATTTTACGGCATATCTACCCTTTCCTTGTTTATGTAATATCTAATGTTATTACTAGTTATAAAAGCGCCATTTATTAGTTTATTGATCTGTTTAAAGACATATCAAACATGTTTGGTGCCGTTTAATATCAAACACTTTCAGAGTATATAATTCCAACACGCGATATCTGTTCATTAAATATCGAACGATGATACCTGTTGTATAAGTGTTATTTATTTGGTGTTATACTATTTTACGTCATATCAATCCTTTTAGACGTAAGTTGATATCGCAAAAAAATACTCATTCTAAATGACTCATATATCAACTTTATGTGCCTCTTCTACGGCATATCAACTCTGTTTCGATTAATGCATTGCCGACACGCAATATACATTGGACATTATTACATTATTGCTTAAGGGTATTTGTTCAACTCATTTAACTTTTATCAACTCTTTATGCGTTATTAAGGCAACAAAATAACTATTGATTCTAAATGACTCGTTTTATTGATGTAATGTGCCCGTTTACTGTGTAAAACTATTTTCTTGATTATTTAATGCCGACAAACAGTAAATAGATATACAACTTTGGGCTAGTCATACCTGACAAAATGTAACCACGTAAGTTTTCAAGCACATCTTCGTCCCCTTATAATTGAATATAATGGGGTGAAGGAATTTCTCTATTTTTAATTATCTCCCTTTTAGAGAACTCTCCTGCTTTTACTAAACAATATAAATAGCAGCACTATTATTGTACCGACAGCGTATGCCGAATAAAGCTTTCTTGAGTTACGTCTGTTTTCTTTTGTCATTACACACATCTATGATCCTTGATCATTTTTAATAGTATAGTATTGAGTTAGGCACAAGGCCCGTTGTTTTTATCTTACTCCCACAAGTAAGATGTGACCCACGGTCGGGTCGGGAAAGTGGGGTTTAAAATTGCCTGGGCAGTCCCGTCGGCATTCCCCGGTAGGGGCGCTTTAGGCAGTAAGCAATAAACTTACTCCTCCCCAAAGAGGGGAGGCGAAGGCTGGGAGGGTGGGCCTCCTGGAACTGCACAGGACAGACTTATAGAACGGCGTAAATCAAGCCCCGAAGGCCAAGACAATGCCAGTCTATGGGGTGCAGTATCCATCGGAACAGATACTACACTTTGATCTTAGCCAAAACTGTATGGTTTCGGACAAATTATCATATATATTAGTGTTTTAACCGTACATATTCTGTTACCAAAATAGTTATATGATTTGTATTATTCGTATTATTCGGACAACTATTTTCAACTTCTATGTTTTATTACATAATGTGTTTGCTGATATAACCTCCGGTCATCTACATGTGCATTTTGTAGCAATTAGCAACCCAGTAACGGAACTTGGAGACATTTATGTCGAACTTGAGAATTTAGAACAGTATTTAATTCAGAAGGGTGAATTATTCTCAGTCTGCTAGGCCTAACTGTGTTAAAGTGTTACTATTACGTGATTCTTAATTAATACACCCTGTAATAATGATTGAACCTGAACCTCTAGAAGACTGTAACTTAGGATACTTGTAAACCAACTCTTCTGGACAATCATACTATCAATTTGAAGAGTATTAAACCTTATGTTTTATAATTATATATTTTATTGTATACGCACAAAATATATTTCTATAATATTGAAATAGCGTGAACACATGAAAACGGATTAACTGTAAACGATAGAGATTTCATACAGCGTAATTTTATTTTCATTTATAACGTAATTAATTTAACACGTTCGATTCAACGTATTCGATTTGGTAATTAATCACGTGTTTTTTAAAGACGAAGAAATTGTATTTGAAACGTGCCAATATTAAATCTATTAAACTAGCGAATTTTGTTTTCTATAAATATGTATTCGTAAAGATTAGTATTATCATAATATTTGTATATGTTCTCTTTTGCTTGTTTTTATTGATTTGTCAAAACGATCACATTAAATTGATTTATCGACGACGTCATTTGATCGCGTTCAAATAACCGCCAGATGTTTTAATCAGATTTCTCGGTCAAGTTTGTCCGTGTCTGTTAGCACATTATTTTGCGAGCGTTAGACTGGTGTTTAATTACTGGGTTATACTTTTGTATGGTTGTGGCCGACGTGATGATCCTGAATCCGAATCGAGCAATAAGCGGCCCCGACTAGCCTCATACCCGCCATAAAATGTAGTTTTAAAATATGAGGTATGTCAAAATCCAGGGTTACTAGTGAGGATAAAACTTACGACCTATGGGAAATAGAATGACTGGTTATTAGATTGCAATAAGCGAATTCACGTTGAAACGTAGAACGTTAGCAAACACATCATCTGTATTCCCATTGGTTGAAATCAATTAACTAAGATTATTCAATGCCTTTTAATTGGTTGTCTACAACGAGTGAAAGTAAATGGTTTTAACGGAAGAAGTAGCCTGATGATGCTTTCTCTCACATATTATGCGAGAATACTTTCTAAGCAATCAGTCCAACAGACACTGAATATTTTATTAACCTTTAACTGTGGTATACGTCTTGGGTAGTTCTATGGGTTTCATCCTCCCAGGCCTTGCATTCCCTCTTTGGGAAGCAGTTGGTTAATAGCTTACTTCATGAGGCTCTCCTACCGGGGAATGTCGACGGAGCCTACAAGGCTATTCTTGGAAGCAAACCTGGCTGTTCTGCTAAGTATTTTGCCAGATTTTACTTTCTGAAAGGTATATACACACTAAGTGGAAACATTTTTTTGATGGTGAAAGTCGTTTGATAATTCTTCACTCTAAATACTAGTCAGAAATACGACCCCGAGAAGCAGTTCGACAGAAATTGGCGATTCAGTGTTTTTATCTGTAGGATATTGTAAATGTTTTGCATAATCCCAGGATATTCACCTTCTCACGTTGCCTTCTCTCTTCAAGAAAAAAGTAAGTTAAGCACCTTTTATTTTGTAACCTAGAAGGACCGATACTTATTAAGACAACACGGTTGTATATTAACAAGAGTGTATTCGCATTAAAAAATAAATAGAATATTACAAACTGTCAGTCTGCGATACTTGGACTTTTACTGCCACTAATGACTGCCATAGCAATTAGTCGTACATATATCCATAGTGTTTTGAAGAGCCCATTTATTCCCGATATTGGGTAGACAAAAATCACACCATACCACCTCCTCTTTTGGGACTTGATCCGTATGGAGTCAATACCGTTTCCTCTTCGGGTAAACTACCATGAAGTCTTCATATTTTACGTTTCCTTTTAGGTGACTGATTTTCAGAAACTATGTGCAGGATTAGTAATTCGAACGTGTTAAACACGACATCAATCAATTGTTAATCTGTAGTAATGTCCTCTACAGCATCCGAATAAGCTTTTCTTCATTTATTTAGATGTCACTTGGAGGTAAATTTGATCCCTCTTCACAATGTAGAGCATATTCTCAATTATTTTATCACAAATACCTGTTTGCCACCATGACATGGTGTTCCTGAACATTCGGGAAAAAAAGTATTCTCAGTTTGAAACGTCCTTTTGCGTTCCAGTTTCTTATGAGTCTGTCAAAAATCGTATTGATATTTGTTTTGAACATAGCTTCTGCTGTTGGCATGCAACATCGAAGTAAATTATTCGGGATCATCGTATATACACGTAGACGAATTTGAATGGCCTTCACAGTAAGAATAACCCTCTATGTTTGAGCGCTCTTTTAAGAGTATTGAAAAATTATTAAGCCCTACCATTTCTCTTAGGATGATACGGCGTGTTTGGGATGTTTCCTACTAAAAACGACTGATAAAACATTTTAAATCCACGTGACATGGATTGAGTACCGTTATCCGATACTACACACTCCACGACTCTGAAACGTGCGAGCAATGTATGCGAACACTAAATGGTTGCTTCTGTCGTTAGTTTTACACTTACGTATCTCTGGCCAATTACTTAAACTATCTACTACTACCAGATAATAGACCCTATTCAATGGTCTAGTAAAATCAGTAAAAGAATCTAAAGCACGACCGGTCAGTTTTTGGCTAAGATTTTATGGGAGAAGTATTTGCTACTAATGCACACACTTTACATGATTTAACTGTATTCCCAATCTATGATTGCCCAGTAAACGTTACTTCGCATGAGATTTTTCATTCTTGAAATGCCTGTGTGACTGATATGAAACTCTCTTAGAATATGTGTCTGCAATTCTGCCGGAATAAACACCCGATAACTCTACATTTGTCCGTTCTTTTCTACTATACCATTTTATGCTACTTAGAAAATGAAGAGTTCGAATGCAAAACGCGATAACTCCAATGTGTACTAAATTGAAACATTGAACAATACCAGGACAAATACATTTAATCTAGACTTCGCCTAAAATCATATTTTCATTAAAAGTCAAAGCAAATTATGCCGGTATCATATTAGGTAAAACATGCTTTTGAAACACAATCCAGTGTTGAGATACAACATTTTTTGTAGTGATAGCTTCGTAATTTTGAAAATGGCGTTTATCATGTCTTACATTCGAACTCTTCAAATAATCGTCCATCTACTCTGTCTTAATAACTACAAGTAACACTAAAAGTTCTATTATAATGCTGCACAACGTGTTTATCACCAAAACTTCTGTTTTTAAGGGGGTTCAACACATGTTTAGTATCAATCTAGATAGTCCGTCCGCATCACTAATTATTGAAAATAGCTGATACTCCATTTTGTAATTTTAATTTTGAGGGATATTTTCCAATCTCTGTTATCTGTCCGCAGTACGTGTTGGTAAACATTTCTCCGACCCATAAATTGACGCCTTGTTCAAATATGTACGAATTGTTATCGCCTATCCAATTACGTAGATTTAGTATTGTTCTTTTTATTAATTAATATAAAACTATACCGGGTTATTTGAAAGTAACTCCTTATACTTCTATGTAATACTTGTAAGTTATTACTGATTATTATGCTTACAAGAAATATATGGGGGAGCAAGGGTTATGAACTATGCGTTATGTGTTTCCTTTAGTCATCACATTCCAGGATCGATGTGTTTAACAATGTGGAAAATGCTGTTGTCTGGGTCGATTGCTGTTTTCATCACCATTCGTCTGTCAATCTATCCATTTTGTTGACCCTAATCTTTGAGTTGGTTTTTAGCCATGATAAGTTTTGACTAGTTAGTAAAAACGGAAAAAAGAAAAAAAAATTCCTTGTGAAATTAGTGGTTGCAGCTTCCAGGCAGCTTTAGATACTGGTGGCGATTGTTGGGACCCATATCGAAATTTGAATCAAACTCCATGCTATAGATTTTCTACTATTAACGTATTGTAAATAATACATTTCAGTAAAAAATCATGAGTACTTAATAATAGGGTTTTACTTTCCATTAACCCTATATATATATATATATATATATATATATATATATATATATATATATATATTAGTATTTCATGTATCCACATAAAATGTTATGAGGATATATAATTTTTGTATGTATCAATTTTCAGTATGTACTTCAACAGTGCTCGATACATAGGTAGACCTAGGTAATAAGCTATGAAAATATATTTATGGCAAGTAAGCTACACAGAGGCTCCCGCGTATTATCCACGGGAGGGGTCGTCAGGCTAAAATAGCCTTAATAATCTAAAATAGCCTTAAGATTCCCCCCGGGGATAAAACGCGGGAACCTCTGTGTAGCTTAATTGCCATGAATATATTTTCATAGCTTACTATATATATATATATATTAAAATAGGAGAGGTCATATTTTTTTGTTTTTAAACATGTTTTTAAGAATTGCATAATAAATGAGGTTTAAAACCTTTAAAATCGTGTTTAGATTCGATATTTATTAATAAAATAAAATCAGAACAGATTTTTTTTTTACTTTGAATTTTTGACTAATCATTTCGCTAGATACCTTCTTTCGTCAGAGTACAAGGTGATGTTGTAACAGATATGCATGTTTGTAGCAGTCCGTAAGAATGGAAAATGGACGTGGTGTTGTTATTAACGGTGCACTCACTTTTTAAATATGAGGTGACGCGCATGCACGCGTTATGTGTGTTAAAATAAGGGAATTCATATTTTTTCTTTAAATACATTTTTGAATAATTTAATAATAAATGAGAGTATATAAATTGATAAATGAGAACACTCACAGTAAATTCTATTAAAAAGAAATTCAACTTTACACAATAGAGGAACCATCTTTTTATATACAGCTACTGTGTATGCGATGTTTGTCGCCAAGTTAATTAATTAGCCTATAGGTTTCGAAAAAAATATTTGTATTATTAACAATCATCATGAGTGTCTTTTAATTCACTGATTATTTTTATGTTTACACAATAAATAGTACTACAGGGTGATTCATAAGTCACTTAGCTATTTAGAATTATTACCAAATGAAACACAAACATACTATAACTTTTGATGATTGTTATCTTACTCTCTAATTACTGCTATTTGTTATTTTGAATTTGTTCGTTTATATATTTGTTTCTATATATAAGTATTATTATTTATTTAAATTTGTGTAAATCAATAATATGTGTTTTTTTTCAGGCAGTATGTCATTTACAATTGAAGAGCGAATTTTTATTGTTATTCATATGGCCAAATTTGATGAATCTCCCACACTTGTTGAAAGGCAATGACGACCTCAAATCAAAAATCACTGCCGAGTTTGTTAAAATGAATCAATAAAATATGCTAAAAAGAGTCGTAAATTCATTGCAAAAAAGGATGGAGCTATGCATGCAGAACGAAGGTGGAAATTTTGAAACGTTGCTGTACTTTTAAACTCCCATACATGAATTTGTTGAATAAACTTTCTGTTTTGTATTACCGTATATTTTAACTTTAGAATTTGAAAAATAAATAACTAAGTGACTTATGAATCACCCTTATTTCGCAATATTATTTTATTTCTTAGTCAAATATTTAACATTTTTGTCCAAGTGTGTTTTTCCTCTGATGAAACAAACTTGGTGTTTAACGATCTATTTCTAAACTTCAAGTAAAATAGCAAATTAATTTCGTCTTTACTTTTTAAAATTCACAGCTAAAAATAAGTAAATTTGTTTTGATAATACAACAATCTTAGTGTTTATCTATCTATATTAATAAATGAGAAAGTTTTGTTTTTTGTGTATAACGAAGATACAAATGAAATGTGTACTATTTTAAATTAATTTCTCAAGTATTTAAAGTAGCCAATGTACGACGCGATATCGAGTTGTCAGAATCAGCTAATATATATATATATATATATATATATATATATATATATATATATATATATATAGTGTGTAGATTTCAATTTTGTGTTGAGAATCTGCATAACAGAGCTCAATGTAATTTAAACAGAGCAAAACAGAATTATAAAAAGAAAAAACTATACACACATTAAGGTTGTACACATTATAACTTATTTCGACCCCGTAATTAGGTCTCCTCAGATGTATAAACAACCACGTCAAACGTTTAAACGTTTGTTTTTTGACGTGGTCGTTTATACATCTGAGGAGACCTAATTAAGCGCTCGAAATAAGTTATAATGTGTACAACCTTAATGTGTGTATAGTTTTTTCTTTTTATAATTCTCTCTCTCTCTCTCTCTCTCTCTCTCTCTCTCTCTCTCTAGATATATATATATATATGTATATATATATTAAACAAAGTATGTTTTCATTTTGCGTCAGTAGTCTGTTCTCAGAAATTAAGGGGACTTTTTTGGGGGGTAACGCTTGATTGCTATATGAGATACATAAATAACCCAGTGTTCAATCAAGATTCTTTTCTATCTCTCAAACGTTGAATGTGTTAAGCAGTGAAAAACACTAATTCTCTTCTCCCCGATTGAGAACTAAATCATGTTATAGTTTATCTTTATATTGGTATTCTTTCAAAAAATACTGGATTCTAAGACAAGTGGTCATCTAGTCTGGTGGAGTATCCAGCTAAGTGATGTTACTTGAGGTAACATCACTCGGAGAATGAGCACTATTTCATCGTATGAGCCAGTGTATTCCGTATTGACGGAATATTATTTTGGCTTCGAATAGTATGTCATTTTCTTACTATCAGGGTGAAGTATTCTTATATTGAGCATTCTTTACAATCCCTTGTACAGAGAGATCGAAGATATTTGATGATTGTGTCTATGTTTGTGGGTGGCTAAGTTAGAATTATGTGTATCCAGGCAACTGGGAACAAATCATTAAGCCAGGCAATATTCTTATACTTTTTAATTTTTTCATTTTTAATTAATTTTATTTATTTTTTATATGGTTCTAATTGAGAAAATATTGAGCAATTTGCGTGTACACATTCTGACTTATCAATTGTGCTTCCTAGAAAATTTTCAACGGTTGATTTTTATAGTATATTCATATTTAAAGTTTCGATTGCGCTTTCCAAAAAGGTTACGATGTCAGATTTGCATTTCTCGTATATAAATTATCGCAGTAGACTGCGTTGATATTCCGGTTTACCGTTGAGATATCCCGCGCTAAACTTTCCGCTGGCGGGACTTTCCGACGAGACTGTCTCGAGTTTCCGCGGTCAGCGCATGGCAACGGGTAACAATGTGGCAAGGAATACCGAGTACAGTGACTATAAAGTATTATAATATGGTCTCCTTTATTGCTCGACAAACGGAGATTTATGATCTAGAATATGGATGATACTGAAAAGTGAAGTTCCCTTTTGTAAATCAATGAAAGTAAAATTATATATATATATATATATATATATATATATATATATATATATATATATTATATATATATATACACACACACACACACACATATATATATATATATATATATATATATATATATATATATACAGGGTGATTCATAAGTCACTTCACTTAGCTATTTAAAATGATTACCATATGAAGCACACGCATACTATGAACTTTTGATAATTGTTATCTTACTCTCTAATTACTGCTATTTGTTATTTTAAATTTGTTCGTTTATATATTTGTTTCTATATATATTTATTTCATAATCAAACAAATATGCTACAAAGAGTCGTATATTCCTAGCAAAAAAGAATAGAGCTATGCATGCAGAACGAAGGTGGACATTTTGAGAATTTACGGTAATTCAGAACTCCCATAAATGGATTGGTTAAATAAACTTTCTGTCTTGTATTACCGTAATTTTAAACTTTAGAATTTCAAAAATAAATAGCTAAATGACTCATGAATCACTCTGTATAATATATATATATATATATATATATATATATATATATATATATATATATATATATATAATTTACCCTCATTGATTTACAAGAGGAGGATACTTCACTATATATATATGCATATATATCGTATATGTATATAATTGATGCATTTATCTGAGGCATATATATGTGTTTTCTTTTCTAAAAATGTAAAGAAAAGTATTTTTTGATTACGATGCTAAAATAAGATTAAAGTAGTCTATTTTGTGTTTTTTATAATCAAGATTTTAATATATTTTCAATTTAAAAACAGGTGACAAAATGTCTGATGTATTTTTAATTTCATAACTGAAAACAACAAAATCAATTTGAAAATTGGGAAATAGACACAGCACCACATGCATTGTGCTTAATTCTCTTTGAAATATGAATTTGTAGATTTTAATTTTCTTGTAGGCATTGTATTTGTGACTTCAATAAATTCACAATTAATATCAAATTAAAAAATACTAATTCAATGTGATTATAACATTCACGGTTACGTTTATTTAAGGCCAAAATCAAAAGTTCATTTTTAACCAATTCACATATATATATATATATATATATATATATATATATATATATATATATATATATATATATAGAAAAGAGGGTAGTGCAGTATTAGTGCAGTTCCAACGAGAGAAAAGTATATATGTAAAGGAGTAAGGCTACCAACATTTGTAGAATCTTTTTTTCAACATTTATTTATTATTTTGTTGTTTTACCATTTTATAATTTTATATAACGCGTTTCAAGCGGTGTCCTGCTTTCATCAGATATGAACATCCATTTGAAGAGATCTCTTTCGATTTTTAGCAAATGTTTCATTTGAGGAATTTGTTATTGTTTTTGCGCATGCGTGGGTTTGCGGGTGTGTGGGTATCTTTTATTTTTTATTTTTTATTTGCCATGTTTCCCGCTGGTCTTGGTCAAGTGCGTGTTACCCATCCATGACCCATCGGTCATCCCAGCCTCCTAATGTGCGCCGGATTTCTTTTGAAATTTAATACTAAATTTAATACTAAATTTCAAAAGAAATCCGGCGCACCCTAGGAGGCTGGGATGACCGATGGGTCATGGATGGGTAACACGCACTTGACCAAGACCAGCAGGAAACATGGCAAATAAAAAATAAAAAATAAAAAATAAAAGATACCCACACACCCGCAAACCCACGCATGCGCGAAAACAATAACAAATTCCTCAAATGAAACATTTGCTCAAATCGAAAGACATCTCTTCAAATGGATGTTCATATCTGATGAAAGCGGGACACCGCTTGAAACGCGTTATATAAAATTATAAAATGGTAAAACAACAAAATAATAAATAAATGTTGAAAAAAAGATTCTACAAATGTTGGTAGCCTTACTCCTTTACATATATATATATATATATATATATATATATATATATATATATATATATATATATATATATATATATATATTGTTTGAAAAGTCACACATTGAAAACGTTGCTGAAATGACAATAATAAGAAGAATATTTGTTTTAATAATTTGAAAACCTGGACAACGCAAATTATGTATGTTTTTTTTTAAATAAATTATTTATTTACTTTAAAAAACATTTCTTTTGTTTAAATAAAAGAAGTTTTTAAAGTAAATAAGTAATTTATTTTAAAAAACATAAATAATCTTTGTTGTCCAGGTTTTCTTAAATATTAAAAAAAAAATTCTCCTTTTTTATATATATATCTATCTATATATATATATATATATATATATATATATATATATATATATATATATATATATATATATATATATATATTCATGCAAATATTGTTAAAAAATAACAGAATCGCTCCGTTTACTTATGGTTTTTCTTATTTTTAAAAATATTTCTAATGTGTTCTTTTTGTATTAAATTCAAAGAAAATTAATAAATGTTCCATAGGTTTCACCGGTGTCACGAACGTTTTCGATGTTTCGTCGATTCATCCTCAGGTTTAAAAAGCAAATGAACAAAAAATCTAAAGAAAGAAGAGAACGTTTTCGCATTGTTCCAGAAAGAACTGTCTCAATCTTCTTGTTGATTCTTCTTTTTTTTTCTTACCAAAAATTCCCGTACTGTTAGTAGTGTTCCTACAATTGTTGGTAGTATAGTGATTGTTTCGTCTTCTATATTCGTCTTTGTACTCTGTCATGTTTACTTTGTTTGCTTTTTTTTCTGTATTTTTGGTCTTCACTCTGAGACAGCCAATCCACGATTTGGCAAGTGTTTTCCTTCTTATTGACTAGTATCACGTTGGTTCTCCTTGCTTGGATCAATTTGGCTGTTTGTACTTCCATATCTCAAGGTATTCTGTGATTCTCATTTTCCAATACTATCTCCGGGTTATGCTTGTACTATTTGTCTACCTGTTCAAAATGCAGGCGTTTGCAGAATGTTCTGCATTTCGCACGCAGTCGTGCCTGTTCTCGTATTAATTTTAGAGTTAGTTTGTTGCATTATTATTTTTTATCATATAGTTCACGCAAACAAGGCAGGCTGACACTGTAGACGTAAGCGGCTACTGAGAATGAGGTTGTAAGTGGTAGGGGTACTCCTATGTTTTGATCTGTGCAGCGAGAGGTATGTTTAAATTATTTTTTTAATTTCTGCATGTCGATAAGGTCGGGGAAACAGGGAACAGGGAGGGAGTTCCAGAGGTCGGCAGAATGAGGAAAGGAGCTATTGGAGTAGAAGGCACATCTAAAAATTAACATGTCATATACATGTGTGAGTCTACTCGGCGCCACATAGTAACTATTCTACTGGAATAGTTGAATAAAGCTTCTGTAGCTACAACCTCGCTGCGTTTACGGCGCTAATCATGACTTGCAATAAAAAGCAAACTGAAATAGATTAAGCTACGTTTTTTTTTATTACGAAGTTATGCGTAATAGTTATTAAAAAAAACTCTCCCTTTTCTGAAATATTAAAATCCTCACATCTGACATAATCCTGTATCTCTGAAAAGCCACCATCCGTCCATGCATGGAGTATTGTTGCCACATCTAGGCTGATGCATCATCCACTAGTCTTCATCTTAGATAAGGTCTAAAAAAAAAGTCGCCAACTTAATACGTCTCTCACTATCCACCAAACTCCAGTCCCTGTCCCATCGCCGCAATGTTGCATCCTTGAGCTTTTTTCACAAGTTCATCAGAGCACAATCCATTGAAGTACTTGTAAAACAGGCACAAGGATGCAACATTGCAGCCATGGGACAGGGGCTCGAGCTTGGTTGATAGTGAGGGATTTATTAAGCTGGCGACTCTTTTTGGGACCTTGTCTAAGAGAGAGAGAGAGAGAGAGAGAGAGAGAGAGAGAGAGAGACTACTGTATGGTGGTGCACAATCCCAGATGTGGCAACAATACTCCATGCATGGGCGGATAGTGACTTTGTAAATATACATATGACTATTATGTTTATTATTATATTGTCGTTGTTATTAAGTCTTCTCTGATATTCTTATTTGTTTGTTTCCAAATTTAGCCAGGTTGTGTTTTAACGTGTCTAACATTATTTCATTGTTTTCTTCCATTTCCACTTATACTTTTCTTACCTCCATTTAAAATCTGTCTCTCCGAAAATCTCAATTGCGACAGCTTAAACTTTATTCCACATTATCCGCACTTTCTTTTCATTGCTTTTATTTTCATGTTATTTTATAGGTTAATTCTTTTAAATTTTCTTCAATATTAAAAAAGACAAACGCCAACCCCGGAACTGACATTTTCCACATGAAAATGTCCGCTATAAATGTCTGTACACAGAATATAAATCCGTGAGGGAATTCGACGCAGAAGAGAAAAAAAATACAAGACTTAAAGACACGCGCGGTGTTTGCCGTCTCTTGAGAACTCGGAAATACATTAGACTTCTTCGATTTTATTTCAATTTTTATTTTATTTTGTGTTTCCCTTATTGATTTTTGTATCAAATTCTACTTTAAACCTATCGAACCATATGTATATAGACTGATATAACAGATAACGAGAGCATTGTTATAGTGTGCTAATAGTGTTTGGAGTTCCTTGACTCTTTTTATTTTGTATTTCTTTCTGAAGGGCACCTTTTGAATTGACGGTTTCGAAGTTTAAACGGAAAATAATAGATCAGATTTTCATTACAAAAAAGTTAACTGCAACAATAGGACAGCTTTGTATAGGTTATCACACCTATATTACTAACAAAACAGCATACTGTTAATTAAACACAACATACTCTTTTGAAATAATGTATACATATAAGATACCAAATGTCCAAACACGGCTATTTGTATGTCTACATTTCATAAATATTTCAAACTAACTTTTAATAAAGTAATATTCCGTGTTATTCATTTGAAATTTAATTGTAATATGTATATATATATATATATATATATATATATATATATATATATATATATATATATATATATATGTAACATTTTCGTAATATAGCAGGAAAGATCGATTAATTGAGAATTAAAGTTAAAAATTAAAAATTAAGAGCGTAATATTTATTTATTTATTTGGGTACATAAAAATTAGTACAACATTCGTACCGTCGGTTTCAAGCACAGAAGGGCTTAGCCATCCGACTCTTTTCAGCTTCTGTTGTCATTTCATAACATAAGCTGAAGAGAGACGGATGGCTAAGCCCTTCTGTGCTTTAAACCGACGGTACGAATGGTATACTAATTTTTATGTACCAATATATATATATATATATATATATATATATGTATAAGTATAAATTTTTATTTATACAAACATTATTGGTTACATATGTGCATACATGTTTCGGTTGCACTTTCCCAAGAAAGTCAACCTCATCAGACCGAGAATCTTTCCTGAAAGATTCTCGGTCTGATGAGGTTGACTTTCTTGGGAAAGTGCAACCGAAACATGTATGCACATATGTAACCAATAATGTTTGTATAAATAAAAATGTATACTTATAAACAGCTCTACTTGGTATTGAGCACTTTTTATAAACACTTGAGTTTCTACGGATTTACATTTACAGAAACCAATACATGTACGATATATATATATATATATATATATATATATATATATATATTCAATAATGGTGTCAATATAAAGAATAAGAAAGATAACTTACTATGGCATTTAAAATATAATATATATATATATATATATATATATCAAGATTGCTCTGCTCATTTATTTTTACCGACTTATCTAGAAAACAAACAAGTGTGTATCAAACTTACAAACCTGTATATGTCTATCTAATTATATGAATACATTCAGAATGCTGTTTCTTGTGTTTATTTCTAATTTGTGTATCAAGTATTTATAGATGCGAACATTGCGAAGCGATAGCGTGCCTGAAAAGCAAGCGATGTTATCATAATACCATAGAAATGAGATGAAAGGGTTATTAGTCTCAGCAGGAACGACACTATTTTTGTCGCAAAGTAGCTGGAGCAGTATTCTTTCTTTTTTTATCAAGAACAGGGTGTAATAGCATGCCTATAAGAACAGGGTGTAATAGCATGCCTATAAGAATAGGGTGTAATAGCATGCCTATAAGAACAGGGTGTTATAGCATGCCTATAAGAATAGGGTGTAATAGCATGCCTATAAGAATAGGGTGTAATAGCATGCCTATAAGAATAGGGTGTAATAGCATGCCTATAAGAATAGGGTGTAATAGCATGCCTATAAGAATAGGGTGTAATAGCATGCCTATAAAAATAGGGTGTAATAGCATGCCTATAAGAACAGGGTGTAATAGCATGCCTATAAGAACAGGGTGTAATAGCATGCCTATAAGAACAGGGTGTAATAGCATGCCTATAAGAATAGGGTGTAATAGCATGCCTATAAGAATAGGGTGTAAAAGCATGCCTATAAGAACAGGGTGTAATAGCATGCCTATAAGAATAGGGTGCAATAGCATGCCTATAAGAATAGGGTGTAATAGCATGCCTATAAGAACAGGGTGTAATAGCATGCCTATAAGAATAGGGTGTAATAGCATGCCTATAAGAATAGGGTGTAATAGCATGCCTATAAGAACAGGGTGTAATAGCATGCCTATAAGAACAGGGTGTAATAGCATGCCTATAAGAACAGGGTGTAATAGCATGCCTATAAGAATAGGGTGCAATAGCATGCCTATAAGAACAGGGTGTAATAGCATGCCTATAAGAACAGGGTGTAATAGCATGCCTATAAGAATAGGGTGTAATAGCATGCCTATAAGAACAGGGTGTAATAGCATGCCTATAAGAACAGGGTGTAATAGCATTCCTATAAGAATAGGGTGTAATAGCATGCCTATAAGAATAGGGTGCAATAGCATGCCTATAAGAATAGGGTGTAATAGCATGCCTATAAGAATAGGGTGTAATAGCATGCCTATAAGAACAGGGTGTAATAGCATGCCTATAAGAACAGGGTGTAATAGCATGCCTATAAGAATAAGGTGTAATAGCATGCCTATAAGAATAGGGTGTAATAGCATGCCTATAAGAACAGGGTGTAATAGCATGCCTATAAGAACAGGGTGTAATAGCATGCCTATAAGAACAGGGTGTAATAGCATGCCTATAAGAATAGGGTGCAATAGCATGCCTATAAGAACAGGGTGTAATAGCATGCCTATAAGAACAGGGTGTAATAGCATGCCTATAAGAATAGGGTGTAATAGCATGCCTATAAGAACAGGGTGTAATAGCATGCCTATAAGAACAGGGTGTAATAGCATGCCTATAAGAACAGGGTGTAATAGCATGCCTATAAGAATAGGGTGCAATAGCATGCCTATAAGAATAGGGTGTAATAGCATGCCTATAAGAATAGGGTGTAATAGCATGCCTATAAGAATAGGGTGTAATAGCATGCCTATAATAATATATTGACAATAAGCATCAAAGTATTCTGTTCTGTTTTTTAAGGTAATCGGAAATGATCACGTGCTTCTCATAGGAAAACAGCTGAGTTGCATGTATTGTTTCAGGTAATAGTTAGATCACTTACATTCTTGCTTCAGTATTCGCTGCTCGTCCGTGTGTGGATTGACAGAATACCGCAATTAACTAGTTAAACAATTTTCTTTAAATAGATTGCCTAATTTTTAAGATCTGAATAAAATTTATAATGTATACATTCATTAGAGCTAAATTTATTTCCCTGAGGCATTCGTTTGATGTATGAAAACAACTACTAAGCTATAAACATATTAATTATAGCGCCACCTATGGTGATATCTGATTTGTGCAATTTACCAATTAGTAAAGAGGACATAACCCTTGATGACTCCGTTTCTTGTGCTATCCTGTTGTTTGTCTTGCAATAAAACGTGTTTAAACCTATGACCGTAGTTGACGTTACTTTTTTATTCACACATAAAACGATTTTTTTTTCCTGAGAGATAACATTCTTGTCGCCACATTATGTCAATGTATAGATTAGGTATACACTTATTTCAAACTAGATGTTCGACCTGGAGGCGCGTCACTTGTCACTCTACTATTACTGAATGTAAAATAGTTTACGAGAAATCGAGGTCATGCCCACGGAGCATCTCGTCACGTGTTGTACGTACTGTAGGCAATTCGTGTAAAACAATTCACAGTTTAATGAAATCGTCTAAAACTGTATTCATCAACAGTAAATAAATAACCAGGCGATAAAAAAAATTACTTTACACATTTCTGCTGATATAGTTTAACGATTTGATCATGTTTAATTATCATTATCTGTACATATCTGGCGTTGCCCGGAATCCATTACTTAAAAATTCATTTCGGAAATATGTATTTTGTTCTAAAATAAAACCTTCGTTGTAATGTTCATTGTCTAAGCTCACATCGAAAATAATGAACGCTTAACAATCGTTCTCTTTCACTGATGTTTTTTTTTAATGTGTTCATTTAAAAATGTGGTAATATATATGCAAAACCAGATTAAGAATGTTTTAAAATATATTATAGCGAATTGCCTTAGTTTATTGCCAATAACATTATACAACGATAACAAATGAAAATTGGTATGTGAGAATTAAAGTTTAATCTATAAGCTTGAGAACATTTTAGGTCAAACATTTTAAATCCAACCTACATAATTGTATATATTATGTACAGTTATATTATAATGTTGCAGGGAAAGTGGCAAAAACGGTCTCATTTGCCTTCTGCGTTGATGTAAATCTGAGATTAAATTTCAGTCAGTGGTTTTATTCCTTTTCCACTAGTAATGTTAAATCTATGAATCCATCTTCGAAGACACGTTTTAAATACTAGGGTAGATTATATTTGTAATATTTGGTGAGGCTCGTATTATAGGCAAATAGTAATATTTAAATATATTATTTTGGATTTTTGAATGTGAGATGATATATATATAATTATTTCCACAAGCAGACAACGTCGCAGCGAACAACCATGAAAGCTACAAACCGGAAGTCCTAGACTCGAGTCTGACTCGAGTCTAGGACTTCCGGTTTGTAGGCTGCGGCGTTGTCTGATTGTGGAAATAATTATATATAGTATTTTATATTATAACATATACAGTATTCTAGGAGAATAGTATCAACTATATATAGTAATAAGTAGTCAATTACACAATTTATAAACGAATGGGTTCAATGCGCTTAAATCCATACTAAAATTTATCGTACGAAATCGTGGCGCAACGGATAAAAGTGCTAAGTTTTCGATACACTGATGAAGTGTATACGATCGACGTCTTAAAGTTAGCTAATGTGTATTCTCGGTGTAAGTGTCAGTCTTCTGCAGGCTGACGTTGTAGTCCTCAGTTAGGGCGAACTAACAGTACAATTTTTATGGATATCGCTCCAGACAAAGCATGATGCTACTTGATGTAAGGAGGTAAAAAATATTACTTTACGGTCAAAAACTAGCCAACGATAAGTGTTAGGCGGATAGATTCCGACACCCAAAACAGCAACTATTCCCCCTTTGTCAGAAACATCGCTCATAGAATGTGAGGACTAAACAACTAACTAATGAAAGCGATAGTTACGAGGCTGCCGAAAGTAACCTCAATTCCTTAAGACTTCTACTCAACCATGGATGACTGAACGAGAGGAAATTCCCCATAGTTTTAAATAAAACGATCACGTTCAAAATTCTCTACAGACTCCTGGATTCGACATAAAGATTCCCGTGTTCGACAGTATCACCTGAACAGAGTCAGAGCTTACACAGTCCGAGACGTTGTGAGATTACCATCCAAAATGTGAACAGTAGTCCGAAAAATCGAGATAATTGAATTTTACACCCGTCATATGAGATACATTCCTGTCACTGGTTATAATCTATTGTACGTCAGTAGAAGTTTAGATTAAAATTGCACATCTCTTTCTCAAACTAAAACTGTTGTTTTAAGATAGGGTACATCTATTTTATATGACAATGTATATTTTCATAAAATAATCTATATATTAATACGATAGCGTGTGTGTTCGTGTGTCACGTTTCCGGCAAAAGCTCTGCGCATGCATGCCGCTCCTAAATTTTTAAAAACATTCGACTATCCTGCGTTTAGGAATATTTATGTGTATCCCTCTTGCGCAATGGTTAGCGAGGTGGTATTTTTTTTACTTCGGCCCGACTGGTTTATAGTTCGATCCCAACCAGCCTCTAAGATTTTTATTCTACAGTTCGAGGGGAAGAAATAATACATTTTTTTTATTACCTGGTGAAAAACTACTGTTTTGTGTTACTTAAAACTATTTTTTGTTTTTATGTTGGCGTTTTTAATGGCACTGTCTATTTAATTACGTTGACTGCTTAAAACGTAGGATATCGGCCAGTATTATTTTGTTGTTTTTTTTTTTGAAAGGATGGCATATCAACCTTTTTCAGTAGATATGGCAGTGTCCATTGTAAACGAGTTACTATTTCAAACAATTATTTAACTCTTACCCAGAAGAGAGGTGGCTCATAATAAAGCAAGCGTAACTTACTAACAAATAGAGGGTGCTTTGTTACATTAGGACCCGTATTGAAAACATCATTTCGTGTAATTTACACGGGTTCCGCTAGTGTATATTGAAAAGAATAAGACAAGTGTATACAACTAATAATTTTGTTCAGACAAGACTTTAATGTTTAACACTTTTTCGTTTTTTAAACGTTACATTGAAAGGATCGAAATTAAGATACGAAGAGTTCGAATGCAAAACGCGATAAACGCCATTTTCAAAATCATGAAACTGCCTCTAGAAAAAGTGTTGCATTTCAACATCCGATGACACCCCAAAACTATGTGTTGCATGATATGATACCGAACTAATTTCTTTTTGATTTAAATTAAAATCAGCTTTCATTCGAAGTCTACATTTAATATATTAGTGTTTTTATTGTTTACGGTTTCAATTTAAACGAATTGGATTTATCACATTTTGCGTTCGAACTCTTCATATGTTTGATAATTTACGACCAAAATTGTTAGTTTATGTAACGATTTTGAGAGTATAGACCTCCTTACAAAATATTGCTACAATGCTTACTTCGAGCCGAAATAGTAGAACCGGTCATAGACATGTCTATGGGTTACATAGAATATCTTCTGGCTATTAGATCACATTTTATCCTGTTGTAAAGCTACGATGTAACATCGTTTGGGAATATACAATAATCACTTAGTTATAAATACGTTAACTCGGAAACAGAGTTGTAGTACCTGATAAAATGTTAACTATGATGTAAATTAATATGTCCGGTGTATATAAGTACACGACGTGTCTTCTCGGTCGTCCCCTCCCTACCTCCATAACCCCATTCGATGTAAAAAAATATTTTAGAGGTTGTTTAGGATCGAACTATAAACCAGTCGGGCCGACGTCAAATACCGACGTCAAAATCCTACGTCGCTAACCGTTGCGCCAAAGGTAAATATCTGAAAGTATCACGAAACTTAGGTGACTTGAATTATTTTTCAAATCCAGGTGCGGCACGCATGCGCAGAGCTTTTAATGTAAGCGTGACACACGACCACACACGCTATCGTGTTAATATATAGATAGATTATCAGTAGTAGTAGTCGTAGTAATAGTAGCAGTATTAGTATTACTAGTCATGCCTCATTTCTTTACGACTATCTTTCTTTATTATTATTAGTTTTAGTAGTACTAGTAACGGTAATTATAGTAGTTATTCTTCCTTGCTTTTTTACTAAGTATTTCAATTATTATTATAACTATTGGTTGTATCAATCGTATTATGGTATTCCAGACAAAATATACACCAAAAAAGTAGTAGTAGCAGTAGAAATAGTCATTCCTGATTGCTTCTTTACTAATTATTCTTCTTCCTCTTCTTGTACTTGTCGTTGTTGCTGCTGCTATTATTATTAATATTATTATTAGTAGTAGTAGTAGTGAAAGTAGTAGTAGTAGTAGATATCCTTCTTTACTTTTAGACTGGTTTCCCATCTATTGATGAAATAAAAAAACTTTTCATGTTCATCACATACCATTTGATCCGATGCCATTCATATAACAACTTGTTAGCATCAATGAATTCTTATCTGAAAATAATACGAAACGTAACAATTTTTACCAAAATGATTGGATTTGCCATTAAATACGCCAAAAAGGGGTTTATATGACGTTTCGTAAAACGACCAATACAGTGTAACTCGTTTATACAGGGTGGGCCAAAATAAGGGTCCTATCTTTAAATTTGAATAACTTGAATTTGAATAACTTACACAAAATAAAAGTTAAACTCACCAAACTTTATGTGTGTAGACTGACCCTTCCGAGATTTTTTGAAATAAACAAAACAAATTTTAGCCGAAAAACACTTCTTAAAACTTACAAAAACTAAAGTATTGTTTTTTACACGGTTTTGAGTTTTTTAAGCAAAAATAATGTTTTCTAAATGAGGGTACGTTCCTTAGGGCTAATACGGCTCATGCTTGCTTCGGAAGGGGTCCTTTACTTATTCTAAAAAAAAAAAAAAATCAATAAATAAAAAAAGTTATGAATTTTTAAAAATAGGACCCTTATTTTTGCCCACCCTGTATTAAAATATAGTAGTTTTCTCGTGTATATATCTGCTGGCATAACTGCGGCCTTCTCTATAAATTTAATAACCACCACAGAAATGAATATATCCTTCTCTTTGAAATGTTCTATGATCCCCTCTCTATCAATTCGATCGTGTCTCCAATAATTTACTAAGCCTAACCTTAACCCTAACACTAAACCTAACCCTTACCCTTAAACCTAACCCCAAACTCTAACCCTACACCCTAACCCCTAACTCTAACCCTAACCCTAAACCCTA
>OY744528.1:10224079-10241579 GCA_963556195.1 Sepiola atlantica | reverse complement strand
TATTTTGTAATCAACATCGTTTTCTCGTATTAACTCAACAATATATAATATTTTTTAATCAACATCGTTTTCTCGTATTAACTCAACAATATATAATATTTTGTAATCAACATCGTTTTCTCGTATTAACTCAACAATATATAATATTTTGTAATCAACATCGTTTTCTCGTATTAACTCAACAATATATAATATTTTGTAATCAACATCGTTTTCTCGTATTAACTCAATAATATATAATATTTTGTAATCAACATCGTTTTCTCGTAGTAACTCAATAATATATAATATTTTGTAATCAACATCGTTTTCTCGTATTAACTCAACAATATATAATATTTTGTAATCAACATCGTTTTCTCGTATTAACTCAACAATATATAATATTTTGTGTTTAAGCCGTGTTAAGGGGTATACTATTTCTATAACAATAAGAAGGGGGCAATGTTTCATTTTAGTATTACTCTTAATAATAATAATAATAATAATAATAATAATAATAATAATAATAATAATAATAATAATAATTATAAAGGATATCAGAATTGGCTGATGCAACACAAAATAGCTGTGAAGGGTCAAGGAGTGTTGTGAAGTTGTTCCACAGTAAATAATAAATAAAGGAAGTCAAGTCGATGGTTGGTTTAACAAGTGTATGAACAAAGTAAGAAGGTGACTAGATGTTGGCTAGACAGTTACAACACTGTGCTTTGTCTTCTTCTCTGTCTCTGGTGACTCGCACTATTTATAGTGACAACCGGTGTTGTTTCTCCTGTGTAAGAACGGCCGGTGTAACAATAACAATAAACGGATTTATAATAAAAATTAGCTTTTCACGTGCGTGATGAGCCACAATGGCAATATCTTGTATCCAACACTTCCTTACACATGATATAAAGGAAACTTCAATAATATTTATCTTCAGTCCCTTCTCCTGTAAACACATAACCACCAGGTGATCGATAAAGCAGGATAGTAAATAAGCAGAAATGCAGTAAGACGTCGTGTTTGGAATACGATTGCGAGACGAACATTAAAATATAAACTTTTTCTGTGATTGTATTTTAAGGTAAGCCGAATTGAGTAATGTCTTAAAAAAGATTTTTAGAGTTACGTCATCGATAGAGAGAGTATCGAGAAAATAAGAGAGCTACACAGTCTTCTTTTTTTCACGCGGGAATTGGGGGGGGGTCTGACCGTGTATGTGAAGCTGATGGCGCTAAACAAAAATCGTCATTCTACTACGATAAGATGTAAGCAATAAAAACAGTTTTGTTGTTTTGATACTTCATTTTTGCTGCAAAAGTTTACGCGTTTTCAAACCAGTACAGAACGACGTATAACGCGACACTTCTCAACGATTTTACGTAGTTAAATTAATTTGGTAGTTCATCCGATCCAGAGCTCCAAAATTAGGAAATATATACCATTTATTAAGGCACGATGAAAGAAAGTAGACAATGTTTTTTACTAAACTTGCTTGAATAACTTTCCTAATTGTTGTGTTTTCAACGATTTAACATATATGTGAGTATTTAGATATTGGCATTTAGAGTAATGTCTTAAAAACGATTTTTAGAGTTACGCCATCGATGGAGAGATTATCGAGGATAAAGGAGAGCTACACGTGAGGTCAAAGTCGGCGGGCGTTCGGGTTTCTTCTCTTTCACGCGAGAATTTGTGAGTAGGGGACTGCCTGTGTATATGACTCTGATGCCGCTAAACAAACGTCGCCATTCTACTACGATAAGGTGTATGCATAAAAATAAACATTTTTTGGTTTCGATGCTTCATTTTTGCTGCAAAAGCTTACGCGTTTTCGAACCAGTACAGAACGACGTATAACGCGATACTTCTCAACAATTTTACGTAGCTAAATGCATATTGTATTTTATCTGATCAAGAACTTCTAAATAAGGAAACAAATAGCATTTATTAAGACACCAGGATAGAAAGTAGACATTTGTTTTTTATTAAACTTGTTTAAATAACTTTTCTAATTATTGTGTTTCCAACGACTCAGCATATATGTAAGTATTTAGAACATGTGTATATTGGCATCTATAATGCATTCTAAAAACGTGCTGCCATTAACTGCTAATTTAGCTCAGCTTTCTTGAACATCATTTTATAGTGTTGTAAATAAAGGACATAGATTATTGTGTTGTTCTTTTTCTCATGATGAATAGTGTCAAACAAAGAATCTGTGTATTTACTTTGCCAAGCGGTGCCAAGAATGTACAGGGTGGGCCAAAATAAGGGTCCTATCTTTAAATTTGAATAACTTGAATTTGAATAACTTCCACGAAATAAAAGTTAAACACACCAAACTTTATGTGTGTGTGGACTGACCCTTCCGAGATTTTTTGAAATAAACAAAACAAATTTTAGCCGAAAAACACTTCTGAAAACTTACAAAAACTAAAGTATTGTTTTTTACACTGTTTTGAGTTTTTTAAGCAAAAATAATGTTTTCTAAATGAGGGTACGTTCCTTAGGGCTAATACGGCTCATGCTTGCTTCGGAAGGGGTCCTTTACTTATTCTAAAAATAAAAAAAAATCAATAAATAAAAAGTTATGAATTTTTTAAAATAGGACCCTTATTTTTGCCCACCCTGTATATGTCACATGTCTTTTACTTTGCCAAGCGGTGCCAAGAATGTATATGTCACCTGTCGTTTACTTTGCAATTCATATATGATATTCTGGCGTAATATACATGAGCATCCACATGTTTATAGTTTGGTTAAAATTATCTTCATATTCTAGAAAAATAATAATCATGAACTCTAGTTAAACATCTTATGCAATGCCGAGCACGTAATCATCTGTGTTCTTTCTTCTACGGTTTGCAATACTTCTTAGGATAATTTGAGCCGTATTGTGTGTAACATTTTTTTAAATACAGTAAAAGAGAGACAGATGGTCACGTCACAAAAATATTGTAACGTTATAAAGTTTTCTCTAACAACACTGTTTTCAATATTGACCTCGGAAACAACATGCTTGCCACTTGAATTATGTTACGCAGTATACTTTTCTAAAATAATATATTTTTTAATACTTATCTTTATCGCTCAATAGTCCTAGCTAATATGTGTAAAAACACTTTATATCAACTTCCAATCAACCAGTGTTTTGTCGATGGAAAAGCTCGCTGTCGATACGTATCAATAATCTCGTTCCACATACGAATATTTAATATAAACATAGTATTTTAGCTACAAGAACGACTTAGGTCGTCCCCGAAAGTCTCACATCTAAACAGCATCACATTAATTAAAGGATTCCTAAAGGGGTCGATTCTTGGACGTTTATTATTCCTTTCATAAACGACCTCCTTGATGCAATTGCATCCGAGATTAGTATATTTGCTGATTAACCACGCTCTATTCTTGACATGTGGGCAAATCGAACGAACACGTATCGAAGTTTATGATAACATTTATAGTGGAATGGAGTAAAACAAATGGATATTACTTTTAATGCTACAAAGGCAAAGCTCATTTTATATAATAATTATAAGAAACCTTTCCGACCGTCGATGACCATGACTAATAACACCCTTCCCGGGAGTCAAATATCCAAATTCTTGAGCCTAATATTTACAAATCACATGAATTAGAACAAATAAACAGACGATACTGTAATGTCTGCTGCAAAATAGGTGGGATCCCTCTAACGAGTTATAAAACTTTTCACACCTGCCAGTAAGTTATATCTCTACAAAATCATCGCGGATTTACACATTAGGTAAATAACAGCTCGTTTATGACGGCAAGTAGGTAAAAAACAAACTTACCACTACTTTATCCAGGTCTATATTGTAAAACATCTCAGTGGTATCTATTTAATTCTAATAATCTGATGGTTTGACTTATATTTGTAGATATTTTCGATTCAGTTGAGGGCATTAAATAATGTGACTTTCATTATCTTTCTGCTTCACTGATTTTATATTTGAATGTGTTTTCTTTCAGCGTTTGTCTTATCAGTTTTTTTTTAATCATCAATCTTTTATTATCACGCTGTTTCTATTAAATAGATGATGTGATTATGAAAACCCACCACATCGACGATACAAAATATACAAATTCTACAAAACACTAACCATCAGAACAACCATGGTGTAAAGCCTATCTCCTATCACTTAATTTCCACCCCCTAAACATGCTATTGTTAGATAATATCTAGAGCATAAGGTAGTAATAACTTAAGAGACACAAACTAAGTAGGTCAAAATAGGTTTACTTCTGCTAATTCGGGCACTTCCGGTAACGGTTATTTTAAAATCCACTGTCTTTTTGGCTTTATTAATTATCGCTAATTTACTCGAAGATCATTTTTAAAAAAAAACATATTCTAAAAATGTATATTTATAAGAGCTACATTTTACACGTGCGTTCATCCCGCTTCTAAACAAACGCTTTCTCACAGAATGCGATTTGTTATTTCCGTTTTATCACCTCGTTCGTATGTATCAAATCCGATGTATTTAACGTGTAAGTTAAAACGAGAAAATAATCTACCGCTCTCTCAATTCGTCAGAAATTTTGAGACTAGTATTTCGATTGAAATTGTATAAATACCACACTAGAAATGACGTTAATCCCGATTAATATGTAATCTAAGCAACCACCAGACGCCTTATTTATGAAAAGAATGAAAGTTATGGATCCATTGAATATTGTATGAGTGAGTAGCTTAAAGACAGGACACTATTTAAGAGTTAAGAAACGAGATGAAACGTATATCCTTGATGATGGTTCGATTATATATATATATATATATATATATATATATATATATATATATATATATATATATATATATATATATGTGTGTGTGTACAGAAAAATTAGTACAACATTCGTACTTAGCCATCCGGCTCTCTTCAGCTTCTGTTGTTATCTGTTTCGGAAATGTGAAGTCACGTGTCACTCTCGTTTGGACGCGTTATTTGCTCAGAGTGTTATGTATGTTTGTTTAAATTCAGTGTAAGAACGTTTAATAAGGTTTGAAAAAAGGGTGGGGTTGAAAAGTAAAAGTTGAGATTTAAACCGGAGAAGATTTAAAGAGATACAAAAAATAAAAATAAAAAATTTAAAAAAATAAGAATATTTTTATATAATCCTGTGAGCCAATATTATGAATATCGTATATTTGGCCGTTACTGTTTTGGGGTTTAATGATGTGTCTTCTAAAGGAATTAGGGAGAAAATATGGGTCTAAGGATCATACTTATGAAGAGATAAAAGGTAAAAAGGAACAACATTAACTAAATTCAAGTTTAAATCCTTGATAAATCAATTCCAGAGGAGTCTAAATATAAATATAATCGGGGCGGTCTAAGGGCAGTAACTCTGCAGAGTTTTAAAATTATTTGTATTACGGTTTTAACATTATTAACTAAGGTATACTGAATGCTTATGGGGGCGATAAAAGTGGTATGCTGATTACAACTGGTTTAGAGATAAGAGTAAGGATTGGGTCGGCAAGATTGAATCTGTTTGGGAGATATGGGAGATTAGCACTATGACCGAGAAAAGGTGGAAACTTATGGGAGTAATAATGATGTGAAATGGGGGGGGTTACCCTCTTAATGACTGAGAGAAATATTTTTGGGAATGTTATAATTATTGTTTTTGAAAAGTAGTGTGGATATGGGTTGATTAAGGTATTTGTTCGTATTTTTTAAATTGTATTCATATTTATGAGGAGTGATGTTCACACATTCGCCAGACACAACCAAACAGTAACAAGCCCATCCCCCTTTTCTCTTTCTTCCTTATACGGAATCGGTAAAACTTCTCGTAAGCAATCGTACGATTAGTTTTTTTTATGTTATCTATTTTGTTATTAAATCATTTTAATTCATTACTATTAATGTTGACGAATCTATTGCACATATGTAGATAAGATAGCACAATGAACTTCGAAAGCAATAACATCAAATATTAATTAATTATGAAGTGATTAACAAATAACTATGCAAATTAGACTATCTAATAACTGTTCGTCGATCATTCGACTCTTGTATGTATATATATATATATAGAGAGAGATGTTTGTAGATGTGCTCGTCTTGTCTATTCTATTTTCAGTATCAATAATTGAAGCGAGGTTGTTTGTGCCCAAAATACATGGGTTACTTATGTAATAATTTAGAGTATTTTATTTGAGCGTTTTTATGAATATTAATTAGTTTTACCTACATGCACTAGTAGTTCATGCTATATACAATCATCAGTGTATAGAAAGGTGTATTACTGCTTGCCTAAGGATTCGAACCCAGCTACAAGGTAACTTTCGACATCGCGGTCTGAGCCTTTACCCCCAAGCCATTAGTAATCAATCGTTACAAATTTCAAGTATATAAATATCAAATGGCATACAATTACATCGGTTAGGTAGAGAGTCTCATACTTTCCTAGGCAAAGAACGAGGCTATATATATATATATATATATATATATATATATATATATATATATATATATATATATGTGTGTGTGTGTGTGTGTGTGTGTGGTAAGGTAAACGATTAGTCATGAAAATGAAATGCTGTGGTAGACAAAATGTTTGACAAAAGACAAAGGGAAAACAGGTTAGAATGCAGGAGAAAAAAAAACAAGAGAGTAGACCGGTTTCGTTCGTATTATCGAATATCTTCAGAAAAAGTGGAGATTTGGAAACAATTTTATTTTGAAGGCACACACATGGGATAATGAGAAGATGATCCGATTTGGACCATATGAAAGTCCCCTCATATGGTCCAATCGGATCATTCACTCGTGCTCCCATGTGTGTGCTTTCAAAATGAAATTGTTTCCAAATCTTCACTTTTTCTGAAGACGTTCTATAATACGAATGAAACCAGTCAAATCTCTTGTTTTTGTGTTTCTCCTTCATTCTGACCTGTTTTCCGTATGTCTTTTTTCAAACATATATATATATATATATATATATATATATATATATACCATGCTTTTTATTTATTCCTTTAGGTACTTTGTCCGAACAATGAAGGTAGGGGTGGCAATTAGTATTTAAAAATGCTTACTCTTACGTACTACATCTTAGACATGCGTTCGTTTTGCTCCGATGCACATTAAAAAAAAATTATAATTCTTGATTGATCATGAATTCAGAACCCAGTGTTTACATTGAACATATATAATTCACACAGCGGGGACGATGTTAGTCTTAATTTATATTTGCAAGAGTCAATCATCGGAGTACACATATTTGTTATTTGAATAGGCGTTTGTTTTGTATTGGATTTCGTGGTGGATAGAATAAAGACAGAATAAATACATGTCTGTATTCTTCATGAAAAGTGAAGCTCTTACAAACAATCTACAAATTGGTACATGTTTATATTTCATAAAATATACATAAAGACTCTGTGATTTTTAGTGCTGAGTTCACAGTGGAATATAATTTTACATTTTTAACACGAATATTTACATGAATATTACTTTTCTATGCCTCAGAGGTTAAAATAATTTAGTGTTCGACTATGTTCGATGTGTTTTTATAAAGGTTATCTTAAAGCCTTAAAACAATTTATTTTTCTAGTCATTTCGACTTACGCTATTTTCGCGAATTAAATACCTGGATCCAAACCAACCCGAAAGGAACTGGGCCATTTCTGTGGCTTTTTTATCTGTCTCGCTGACACATTAGTAATGTGTAGTCCTACTCTTTTTAACGAATGTAGGAGTGTTCCTTATAATGTATGTGCGAGTGTACAATCATTTGTTTCTTTTTACATGAGTGCGTGTTCAATCATTGTCCAATTCTTTTACATGTGTACATAATACATATTTTACATAACGTGTATGTGGTCGTGTATGCAATTTTTTAGTATAGTTCCTCCTTTTTATAGTTGACAAGCTACAAGTCTTAAATGTCTATATTAAATTTAAAGCGTGAATTTAGCTTTTTCTCTTTCCGCCATATTTCCTTTGCACCGTCATTTCTTTCATTGCCGCGATAGAGACTCCATTAACTTCTTTTCCTGTCTGTCTCTGCGTATTACACTCCGCCGAGCAAAAGGAAACTTGAGACATTCGTCGAAAGTTTCAGGGTGTTTCTTGCAAAGATGATTTCACGTGAGAGAAAGTGACCATTAATTTTAACAACTCTATCAAACACCGCGTAGAAGTCTGAGTAGAGAATGTATTGTTCTAGATGCGGGACTCGACAAGCATACATCTTGGGGGAGCACATCATATTTTTTCGGCTACTCTAACTGTTTCAAAGTTTTACAGCATAATTTACGATGTGCCTCGCTCGTGTTACATGGACCAACTGTTCTAAAAGTCTTCACTATCTCACAGTCACAAAACGTGACGTCGTCGTTTACCGGATTTTTCCTTTGTGGCTAACCTCTTAAGCACAATGCTTTGCTTTCTAGTCCCACAGTCCACGCATCTGATTAATCACTCATGGGAATAGAGTAATTTTCGAAAGTCTGTGTCAGACTAACCCGTACTCAAATTGACCTTTTTCATAATTCATACTAGGTGAGTTTACCCTTCTCTAACATAGGGTTATTCATAATGTAACACGAGCACCGACGCTAATGATGATATAAAATTCAATATTTTCTCACTAAATAGAAACTAAAAAGGTGGTTTATAACAGAAGGCGAACGTGAATGTTTTATCTGGTGTTCAATAGAGACACTCGATTTTTCACTTCTTCAAAACATTACATTTCTTTAAGCATAAAACGTGTTGGTATAATATAAATACTGATTCCGAACACGATATATGTTACCTGACTCATTATTTCAGGACATCGCATTGAGATAAACTGCATAAATGCACTGAAATTATTTGTTTTTGCAACATTTTGCATATACACTATTTAGACAATAAAGCAGTTCTAGTATTTAAAGGTGGAAATGTTGCCATTCTATTTAAAACGAATAGCAGATAAATATAATTAAAATGTTTAAATATGCCTTTCATATCGACCAACAACAGCTCCAATATGATGTTTATGGACCTCATTAATTAAGCTGGGGCACTGATAACATTTTAAAGTATAAAAAAACAGCTGTTTTCTTCTGTTATGAATGAGACAAATAGAAAACAAGCAAACGTGTATGTGAATTGGCTGGAATTAAGAGATTAACTGACTAATAAACCACGATTTTGATTTGAACACTCCCGACAAAGCTATTGGGCTGATTAGAAAATGCTAATTAAACTTACTTTGTGTTATATTACCTTACATATACGAACTACTCGACCTTTTCCACTTTCCATGAATACTGGGAGCACCTGATTCTCCGTGTTGGGTCGACACCAGCCTTTGTGGCCTTTCTGTAACATCAGTTTATGAGAGACGACGGACATGTCAATAACAGTCAATGATTCCGTTTCGACAATCAGTCTGGCAGAAACTGGGAATATCGGTGGATTTTATCTGCTAATCTGGGGTATTTAGTCTTGTGTATTCCTAAGAGGTGCCCAGCCAATTTTTATAGTTCAGAGAGATCCTCCTTTAGGGACGCTGGCTTGATTCTCCCTCACCTTCCGGCCTTGTACTACATATTCCTGCGGTAAATATGAATTAAATACATGGGCTCACACCAGCCCGTCCGTCTTTCTGTAACGTAAGTTGCTGAGAGACTGCTGACCAGTCGAAGATTTGTTCTTGACAATCAGTCCAACATGAACTGGG
The DNA here is from genome assembly GCA_963556195.1 of Sepiola atlantica. NCBI lineage: Eukaryota > Metazoa > Mollusca > Cephalopoda > Sepiida > Sepiolidae > Sepiola > Sepiola atlantica. The sequence continues at coordinate 10,231,880 of OY744528.1, read as the reverse complement.
CCATTTCGGTGGCCTTTTATCTGTCGGGATGAAGCATTAGTCCTAGGTAGTCCTAGGAGATGCATCCTTCCAAGTCTTGCATCCACCCTTTTTTAGGAGAGTAAAGTTTATTGCTTACTACTTGAAGCACCCTGATCAAGGAATGCCGACGGGGTTGCCAAGGAACTTTTTATCGGCCAGATTACTCCTTATTTAAAGGCGCTGGCTAGACTCTCCCCACCTTCTGACGTTGTGACACATATTCATGCGGTGGGAAGGACTTAAATACCTGAATCCACCCCATCACGACAGAAACTGGGCACTTTCAGTGGCCTTTCATCTGTCGCGCTCAGGCATTCGCTCTGGGTAGTCCTTGAAGCCCCACTCTCCTAAGCCGTGCATTCCACTCTTTAGGTGGAGTAAGTTTATTGCTTACTACATGAAGTGCCCTGACCGGGGAATGTCGACGGGGCTGCCATGACAGTATTTTAAAGGCCATGTTGCTCCTTCTTTAGGGGCGCTGGCTGATTCTCCTCAACCTTCCGGCCTTGTGCCACACCTTCCTTCTGTGGGAAGCGAAGTAAATACATGGAACTACATTGTAGCATTGTAATACTGATATTATAACCCGGTCACATAAACACAATTCATTGCAGAATATAATCGACGAATCAGTTGAGTGAACAGAAGCAGGTGAAATCCGTCCAACGCGACTTAAAACGTAAACATCAGCGGGAAAGTTTATGTCTTCCGTATTTGGAATACGCAAAGTTGTTTGTTCATCGATAACCTTAAAAAACGAAACATAAATAGCGAATACCATATGACATAATGGGTCTATTTTAAGGATAACATCGCCAAAAACATTTACAAAAGAAGGCAGAAATAGTGCTACTTCACCAAGACAGAGTATCGTGCAACAAGTCAATCGCTAAGATTACAAAACTATATGTATTGCACGTCGAATTAGTTCAACACTCAACCTATTCTTAAGATTTGGATCCTGGTGACGACTGACTGTTTACACACCTCAAAACAATGCTCCGGGCAAAGAGATTTGGCTCCAATGAATAAGTGACATCGGAAACTGACGAGTATTTTGAAGCCAAATATATTTTTTTTACAACAAAATGTATAAAATTGTTAGAAATGCGTTAGAATTAGTATATCACCCTAGGAAGAGACTATGTTGATGAATAACGTCGACTTTCTCCTAAAATGTGTTGTTTTACTATTAAGGCCTGAGACTTATAAATGTTGTATTAAATATGAAATCTAAGTCGATATGGTGTACGATTAAATCTATGCATGCAGAATGTGACCGCATCTGAAAAATATGTCTGCATTGAAGAGAGTATGATGACGTCAATTCAGATACGAGGGAAACTGTTGTGGTTGCAGTTATGACATTCTATTAATGTGTTATGCTTTCCGAATCTTAAAGCAGATGTTTATTACGACAAGATTTGCATTGTGTGAAATTAGCCTAACACGCATTAATAATGTAGTAAGTTGTTAGTTTTGATATATGTGTGGATCCGAAGACATTTAAAGTATAAAAAATCTATGTGTTCACTGTTTTTCGCTTTTATCAAGAACTTAGTTACGTATACTATTATCCCTACATATTAAAGTGCTTAGTTTATTGCTAAGTCGTGAATCCACCCGTCCTCCATTCCTAGTCGCTTTCTTCAGCCTTATAAGCTCTTACCTTGTTTACAAGTAAGTTTTATTTTTAGATGTTCTTTTGTCAACTAAGTTTAAATAGTCTAATACTTAAATATAGATTCCGGGGTTATAGTTCTCTGTATACTCTTCGTAGCAATCCCGGCATTTTTTTACATATGTGTTATTTAATAGATTTATTTTATGTAAACATCACATTAAGTTTTTATATAAAGAATTCAATATATTTTCTTGATTTTCGCACGCTTATGAAATGTAATAATTTTAAGAAATTAAAATAAATCCCAATCGTAGTATATAAATGATTTGTTAACAAAGGATCAAAAACATGGGTTCGACAATAACACGGGTGTATCAATGTTTTATACACGATCGGTAAGTGAAAATGCAACATCTACGATTTGACGTTTTGGGAAATAGTTACAGGGTTAGGGTTTGCCATGTGTCGCGAAAGGCTATTTAACTGGTCTGATAAAGAAAAAAGATTATAAGATATCTGTTTGTTGGTTTGTTTTTGTTTTACGACATATCAACACTTTTCAGGGTATTAAATGCCGAATCCTGTAATTTTGACAACAGTTTTTTATGCTCTAAGTCATTTATATGTTTAACTATTTATACATTCTGTTTAGTTTAGCTGTTTTAGGCATATCAACCCATTTCGGGTTATTTAATGCCGAATCAGGTAATTTTGGTAAAGGTTTGTATGATTCAAGTTCTTTATATGTTCAAGTATTTATAATTGATGTTTGGTGTGGTTGTTTTGTAGTGGAAACATGTTTCAGTTTTTGGCTTTGCAGAACATGATTGACTTTTGAAAAGGGAACACAGTAAAAAAAGTGTAACAGCAATGTTTGGTGCATTTCTGGTCTAGAAGTCGGTATCTTCAGACAGACTGATCTGGTAGCACAGGGGGCACTAATAGGTAAGACAAAGAAAATGAAAAAGAGAAAAGAGCTGTCGACAATCAAGAGAGAGTTGAGAAAGACAAATAGAGGAAGAAAAAACAGAAGTGAGTAAGAAACACAATTATTATATTATGCAAAAAAAAATATAAAGAATAAAAATAAGAAGCGACAAAGAGGGAAAGCCGACATGCATATAAATAACACATATATTCGAATTACGCGTTATTTTTCTTTCGTCGTGTTGAAAGCGAAAAGAAGGAAATAAAAAGAACAATCACTAATTGTTTGGTAGTTACACACACACACACACACACACACACACACACATATATATATATATATATATATATATATATATATATATATATATATATATATATATATATAGTAAGTTAAGCAAATATATTTATGGCAATAAAGCTACGCAGAGGCTCCCGCGTTTAATCCCCGGTTGGAATCTTCAGGCTAAAATGCATGGAGTTAGTTTTGCCGGGTGTTGATTTTTATATACACGGCTAGCTAGTTAACCAATCAGATTATTTGTTGTTCTCTAAGCCAATCGCTGGGTTTCTCACGAGCAAAGGTCCAGTTAGTTTTTCTTCGTATTTCCTGTTCTTTTGTTATGTGTTCTATAGAGTGGCCTATATCCTGTTTCTTTGTTGTGTCAATATAATGGGTGAATTTATTTTAACACGTCGTTCCTTGTATTTCTATTTTAGGTTTTAGTTTATTATTTGTTAGGTTTTTAGTTTCGTTTAGTTTTTTTACTTATTTGTTTGTTTGTTTGTTGATTTATTTATTTATTTATGGTTTATGTCTTGTTAAGGTAAATTTTGTTCTGTGTAGGCAGCTGTTTGTCATCTCACTTCTGCAGTTTAATAGATTCTTTCAAGTTTAGGATTTCAAATTTCTCATTCAGACATAATCATAATATATATATATATATATATATATATATATATATATATATATATGATATAAAAATACATACATTTATTTTGTGGAATATTCAATCGTTATATTAAAGCTGAGTTCGTGATAGTCTACTAGTGTTAATGTGTTCTATCTTATATATGTAAATTACGCAAAATACATGCTAAAATGTTGCTCGGTCTTGGGATTGAGTTATTTTTTTCATATATCCATTTTAATTGTGACTTATTTTCTATTAACTCAACAAATGCCTGATTCGTAATTAAGTTTCTTCTAAATAAGTACCTTCTAATTTTACAGTATCAGGTTTTACCACACGCGTTCTTTTGTTTAACAGTTTCTATCACGTGCGCTTCTGCATCTCTCTCACTCTGTCTATTAACAGTCTATGGTTACTTTCGCTTCCCTTATTTTGTCCTTTACTCCTCACATTCTATGAGCGGTGTTTATCACAAAGGCTGATGTTTTCTGGGTCGGTCTCTATCCATCTTACTTATCGTTGGATAGTGTTTGTCCTTGAAGTAGTATTCATTTAGCGCATTACATGAAGTGGCTTCATGCCTTGTCTGGACCCATTTCCATATAAAAAAGAACAGAAAGTATAAGAAACATATTGGAATAATTCACTATAAAACAGGGAATATCACCACAAGTAATCTTATTAAACATATAGACTAGAGGGAAACAGAGAACACGAACTAGGGAGATACATAATGATAAAAAAGTAACAGATTTTAATTTTTTGAATATTTAACTGGCTTTGCAAACACTTTTTCCTTCTTACAAACACTTTTTTAGAAAATGTGCCCTGTTGAGTCACCCATTTACCTCATGGGTAACGCAACGAGTCACAAGGAGAATTTGCATGAACTTTTACTTACATTTGGTTATTCGAAATATATGTATAGTGCCTATGCAGTTGACGGACCAGGCTATTTTTTAAAATAGGGTTTTAAAGTTAAATTTAATGTTTACAGTAGACTTTTGTTTATTAAATTGTTAAGCGAATCTACATAATAAATAATAAACCTCCTTTCCCATGTTAAAAACGTCTTTATTAATAATCTCATGATTTCAGCCCGCTCTGTAAACTTCATAAGAACCTTTATGTTTAAATTTTAAGTAAAATAACTTACACAAAATGTCAAGTAATACCGTTAATTCGTGCTCATAACGAAAAAAAATAGCGTTGATATAAACACACGCCTTTCTCCTATCGAAGAAGCTGGTTGTGTGAACACTGATCGATTGAAATATTCGAAGTTCATTTGCTACAACAACAATACAATCGAGACGCCCTGGGCGCACAACAAATCAACTCAAAATATCTCATTTTCGTACAGATTTTGATTTTAATCGAATTCACACCTGCCGCAGGGTGTTCATATCCGTAGTAAGAATCTCATTTTGTATAAGGAGCTTGCATGGGTTAAAATAACTACGCCTGTTTGTCAAAAAAAGGAGTGTCTTGTATTAATAATAACAGGAGAGTCCAGTATAGCTTATGCGCGATGAGGAAACCTATGATTTTTTTGCACGCAGCCTATGACATCATATTATCGTGTTATTACTATATTTTTACATTATGTAATATCTCATCTTGTGTACGCAGATTTGATTGTGTGTTAAGGTTACGGTTAGATTTGAGTGTGTGTGAGGGGATGTTAGTAAAATTATACTAATTGAAATAGATGCAAGTAAATATAATTTAATTTTATTAATAAAATAAGGATAGGGTGTTGGGTTAGTGTGGGGTTAGGGTTAGGGTTACGGTTCACCTGTAGTGAAGATCATTTTTGAGCAGCCACGCTTGGGTAGTCTTGGCCTTGTGTGAAGGAGCGGAGTCCTGCTTGAAGAAGTAGAGGCGCCGAACGGCGATCTAGTCTATTCAGGGTTTTATTATTCTCCTCAGCCCCTCCTGGTAAATCGCGTCGGTTATTCTAAAGCCCCGTTGAAAAAGAAAAAAAACTGAGACATGGCGTCTCCCTTGTTGGAGACGACACAACGGATCATAACGGACGAGAGAAAGCTTGCGTGCTTCACGACACTCACCTCCTCATTGTATTTGAAGATCCATCTGTTGTTTTGCCTGTTGCACTTTTTGTCTTGGTCCAAATTATTTTAATTAGAAAAGAGCCTTAGACTTCCGGCGGACCCGTGCTTGAGCTGCTTACGCAAAGCTGCTGCCTAGATCTTCTTTTACTCTTTAGGGGTCATTCCAGATCAGCATGCGGTGAACCTGCAGTACGAAGAGGAACCTACATCTTATTGCTTGTTCTGAAGGTCGTTGACGTGTGAGAGCCTGTGTCAGTTGCGATTTTGGCGTAGCTCTGGTTTCGAATTTTGCTGTAACACCCTGCATATACTTCACGAGAAAAGTAAAACTCTTGAGGCTATAGTAATTTCTGTTGTCATTTGTTTTTAACAACATTGACGACTACTATGATTACGAATAAAAAGCAGAAGAAAAAGATGACGACGACAACAAGAAACATATTTGGGAAGAGATGGCTGCTGCGTGTTATCAATACAACGTAATTTTGACTGCTTATGTAAAAAGCTATAATATTTCCATTTATCAATCAGTGTGTAAACAATTATTCACCTTAGTCGTGGGTCACGAAGTTCTTTTTTTCTGCTGATGTTGATTATAGAAAAGGTGTATTAAAAAAAATATCAGAAAAAAAAACATCAGAGCGACACGTTACCTGAGCTCGTGTGAGAGAGTGAAAGAAATACCGATAGATAAACAGATAGCCCGTTTCACTAAATCTAGGTACATTCTGCGCACCCGCCCTCTATTTTGGGACAGCACTCAGACACATGGTGTCTTCTTAAATTCTCGCCAGCTAAAAGCCCAAACATAGTCGACGGGAAAATACGTCTGGGCCTTAATTTGGCCCTTACATATGTCACTCACCTTTTTTCATTCAAACACGTCTCTTGTTATGTAACAAGCCACCATCCGGATAATCTATTGAGATTGGAGTATCGCCTCACGTACTGCTACAATATATGTGGACAAAATAAAAAATAACGTTTTACATATTTACGAATAAAGAAATCACAGATAGAAAAAGAGAGAGAAGGAGAGAGACATGCAGACAGACAGGCAACGGCATAGACATTCACTGGATAGTAAAATGTATGCAAGGCACATAATGTCACTATCAGTATTCACACTCTTCTCTTTTATTGCATTTCTGACAGACATAGGTTAGACTTTGCTATGACCTCGCTCTAAATTGGCGCGTCTGACCCGGTGACATTATACCTATACATCTCATGTCATAGATAAAATATTAATTAATAAGTCGGCAAGATAGATATAAGCATCTTGTACATTATCCAATGAAGCATTCCTATCTAATCTGAACCGGAGGAATTAATAAAATATGCCCAAAGTAATTTCGCGGGCAAAGTGTCATACATCTTTTACGCAAACAAATGAACACACGCGTGAAAATAAAGCGTCAATAATCACACAGTCGATTAGACTTTTATTATATTAAGAGTGCATGCTAATTCACATCCCGCAAAAAGTCGGCGGGAGAAAACAACAACAACATCATCATCATCATCATCATCATCATCATCATCATCATCATCATCATCATCATCATCATCATCATCATCATCATCATCATCATAATAATAATAATAATAATAATAATAATCATAATCATAATCATAATAATAATAATAATAATAATAATAATAATAATAATAATAATAATAATAATAATAAACCATCTAATGTCTATGGACGACCTGAAGCTATTTGCAGAAAGCAAAAAGAAACTGGAAAAGCTGATAAATACGACCAAAATCTTCAGTCAGGACATTGAAATGAAATTCGGAATGGAAAAGTGTGAATTGCTAGAGATTAAAAAAGGAAAGTGTAAGACGACCGAGGGCATGGAACTACCCAACCAAGAGCAGATGAGGGCGCTAGATGAACAAGAGAGCTATACATATTTGGGAGTTTTGGAAGCAAACACAATTAAATCAACAGAAATGAAAGAGAAGATTGGAAAAGAATACCTGAGAAGAACAAGAAAGCTCTTAGAAACAAAATTATATAGCAGAAACCTAATCAAAGGAATAAATACCTTGGCAGTATCACTAATAATATATTCTGGACCATTCATAAACTGGACTAAAGAAGAACTCAGGCACCTTGATCAGAGGACTAGAACATTAATGCTCAATGCACTACATTCAAAAGACGATGCAGACAGACTCTACGTGAAGAGAAACGAAGGGGGAAGAGGATTGGTATGTATAGAATACTG
>OY744528.1:10151579-10219079 GCA_963556195.1 Sepiola atlantica | reverse complement strand
GGGGAATAAGGTGGGGTGAAGAATATAACATGTTGGTGGGGGATGGAATAAAGATTAAAATATATATCGGAGAAAATTAGGAGCATCTGCTAAGAAAAATATTAGATTGAATAGAATTAAAATAAACACGTGTAGGGATGACAATTTGAAATTGGAAAGGGTGAAAAAAAAACAGAAAAGAGAAAGAGAGAAAAATTAAAAAAATTAAAAAATGAAAATACAAAAAATTTTAAAAATATAAGATAAAATAATGATAATAATAATGAAAATGAGATAAAAAGTAAAAATAGGGGAAAAGGGAGAAAACTAAAAAGAAACAAAAAAAATGATATAATATTAATATTGAATTAAAAAAAAAGCGATGTATCGTTAAATAATAATCTATTGTGATATTATAAAGCTCAATATATTGAATAGAGCAATCTATTTAAGAGCTTAAACATGAGAATAAAAAGTGTACAGATACAATATTTATTTAACATCAGAAGTTCAAAGCAATGGGTTTCATCACAGGATAAAGCTCGATAGTATAACTGTAAATATTACCAGTAACATTTTACTTTGGAAATGAATATATATATATATATATATATATATATATATATATATATATATATATATATAAGCATTAAGTTGAAGACAAAAATCAATGTGTATAGGGCTGTAATATTGACAGGTCTTCTCTATGGATGTGAGGCGTGGACGCCTTACCGGCATCACATTCGCCAATTGGATGTGTTCCACAGGAGCTGCCTTAGGACCATATGTGGACTTAGTTTGAAGGACAAAGTCGCTAACATCGATCTTTACAACAGATGCCATATTGGTGGAATTGAAAGTTTCCTGTTGCAGTCTCAATTGCGATGCGCTGGTCATGTAGCAAGAATGGACGAAGGGAGGATACCTAAAGCACTGATGTACAGTCAGTTAGCTTGTGGTAACAGGAATGATGTTGGTCGGCCCTTGCTGAGGTACAAAGATAAATTGAAAGATGCGCTGACGGCAATTGGAGTACCCCCCCAAAACTTTGAAGACTGTACAAAAGACAGGAAGACATGGCGAGCAGCTTGTTGCATTGGACTGGAAAGATTCAACGAGACCTGTGTGGATAATATGAGAACTGCCAGAGTTGGGCGAAAAGCTAGAAAGAGTGTTCCACACCTGGCATCCGATTACTCACACTCTTGCACTGTCTGCGGCTTTCCTTGCAGGTCTCTTGCCGGACTCAGGTGTCATGAACGATCTAAACACAAATGAAAGTTGTTGGAACCTCATACGTCGCAATCGACGGGAGAGTCAATCATCACCATATATATACAAAACAAAATTAAATATTGTATCTATACAATTTGTTATTCTCATTTATTATCTCTTGTGCATATATATATATATATATATATATATATATATATATATATATATATATATATATATATAGGGGTTGTAAGAGTCTTCTGTGTGTAGAGTCATGGGATCTCTGTTGGCTATCTTTTAATTCTCTGTCTTATATTTTCTCATTAGTGCATGCCATGTTTCATTCCATGATAAATGGCGATAGACGAGAACGTTGAACCTACTTATTTGGCCTCTTGTGTTTTCAAAATCCGGACACTTCAAGTGGCATGCGCGCTTGGAACGAGCGTGGCAAATCCGTAAAGGACACTTTTAGCGTTGATGCAACATCAGGTAAGATAACAATTCATTGGTTGTAATATTAACAGAATAGAAATGAAAGCGCATATGTGGACGCGGAACAAGAAACGAACCCACACAAATAAATGGATTTAAACCTGTTTTTGTTTAAAAAAAAACCTCATAACTCTTAAACTAAAACCTAGAACGAGTAAAATATAATTATCTGTTATATTTTATTGCTGTTAACTCTTTCAAGATGAACAAAATATCATTCAAAGTTGTAAGCATAAAATACATGGCATATTTACTTCTCAAAATATTTAGTAATAACTGAAATACAAATTAAAGAGGGGCTCGAAGTTTTATTAAATGCACGCAAATCTATGTTAACGATTAAAAGATTTAAATGATTTTGCATTTATAGAGATTGATATTAAATATAAATATATAGATGGGCAGGTTACTTCAGATTGCACAACTTTTATTTTCATCATTCATGTATCTGTATATATATATATATATATATATATATATATATATATACAGGGTGTCTCAAAACAATGAACTCACTCTTAGAATGTTTCGCGACGTTTGCGAATCCCTTGGTGCGCGTTATCAGCTTTGTTTGAACAATAATAGTCATCAGTTTGAACATTTGCGAACATGATTCTTCAATTACATCTGTCTCATGTATTCGATGCTATTTCATTTCCCTCTATGTTCATAAATAAAAGTTTTCTCGTCATTCTACGAGTGAGTACATTTTTTGAGACACCCTGTATATATATATATATATATATATATATATAGTTTGTTAATTTTAGTCGATCTTTTCTATTGTTTTAAAAAGTTTTTAATCGAATGTCTTCCGACGATCAAATATATTACTATAATTTTCCTATCTTTATTTTCTTGTGATATTGTCCTCGACTCGCTATGACTCCGTGTATCCTATTTAAAAGCTTGATAAAATTCTGTACCACAAAACACCCGTTTATATATACATATATATATATATTAATTATTTAATATAAATATATGAATATATTAATTATTTATTACCTACAGACAGCGATGTTTCATGCTAACGCAATCTTCAGTGCAGGAAGCTGATTCTAAAAGGTCGGCGGGCGCGAACCCCGAACACAAATAGCCACTGATGTGTAGCCAAGACTCTTAACCCCTCGGCAATAGTGAACTATTTATTAATTAGGGAGGAATTTAACTTTCTAAATAGCGAGTCGGCAGCTAAATTTACCCAAGCAGTTTAGAGTTATCAACGAATGTATTCGGATCGTGCATTTCGCTATTAGTACTGCTTGTTATTAAAATCACTCAGAGTGCCCGGCCTCTCTCTCTCTTTCTCTCTCTCTCTCTCTCTCTCTCTCTCTCTATATATATATATATATATATATATATATATATATATATTCATACAATGTATGTACATCAATTAATTCGCTGTTACTTTTTTATTTATATATTGTATTCCTTGACCCTGAAAGCATAACAATTATAAACCCTCGTGGTCTATGTAAAAAAAATATTAGTACGCAATGCTCCGCAACAGTTTATTCATCGACTTCAATCTTAACACTGGAATCGAACTGTAAACCCAATTAAATGTGAGCGTTAATAATCTATTCAACCGCTATCCAAATATACATTATATTTTATTTTTTATACTTAGCAAATATGTGATGTTTGATATAAACATGTGTATTTTTTTACGATTAATTGCATAGTGAAAATTATATTTTTTAAACTAGATATAAATACAGATGTCTTACCTGAGGAATTTTTTCAACCCTATTAAATTCTCTGTAGTCGAGGCGAAATCTTATCAACAACTGTTTTAAGCTGACACGTTTTGTTTTCGTGGTAGCCGTAATGATTATGGTGGCCGTCGCAGTGATGTTGATCTTTTTACTTGTCTTGTCTATGTTTCGTCCAGCCGTCTTCTCTAACTCTATTAATTGTCATTTAGGCTTTCTGTGTTTGCCTTCTTTGTAGCCGGGATACCACGTGTCTCCTTATATATCGGCAAATAAAAACATATATGTTTGGTGTTTTTTTTTTAAATTTTAAATCCATGAAAACCTCAATATTTTGGTAATTTTAATTATTTCGTGATAGCAGTTTGTTAATATTTCTTTTTTATTTGAAAAGATTGTGTGATTATAATATGAATTGTCAATTCATCAGGTTGTTTGGAAAGTTTATGTCGAATTTAAAATGAAAAATAAAAGTAAAAGAAAAATATGCCAATAAATATTTAATATAGCATATATGAATGAGTTTGATGCATAGCCTTTATCCACTTTTCATTTAACTGGATAATTACATATTCAGAGAATTACGGGGTTTTTATAGCAATACATTCCTAAAAGTGTTTTTATGGCATCCAAAGAATTAAAGTTTCTAACACTAAGATTATTCTGCAAATATTAAATTGATATTTGAAGAAGATAGAATATCTCGTGAATAAGAAAGATGGGATACAGACTACCGTCAAGTTGCAACATATTTGTCTGGTTACTTAAGAAAACATGTGGTCTGGCATCATGGTGATGGCATGCAACATTATTTTTGTTATGCAATCGTTGGCCTTTTATTCATCTAAGTGTGAAATTTACTTTTCAGAATTAATTGTTTGAATACTTGACAGAATCTAATACTACATAATCTCTTTCAATTTATATAATTGTGATTCATCTTGAGTGTTATTCTCACAACGTTTCGGCCGATGTAACGTCTGACCTTCTACAGGTGTATCTTGTCGAACTCGGGAATCTGATGGCGAACTCGGGAATCTGCACGGAATTTCGAACGGAAACCTCTATTTAATCCACTGGGGTAGCATGCTCTCGTTCTCTTAGCTATGACCGCGTAGAAGTCTTCAGTAATTCGTAATTCCTAGTATCGCCCGCACTTAGGATTGAACCTTTAACCTTAAAACTTCAGAATACTGCAGTTAGAACTAAGTGTTACTTAGTGCTTTATCTGTTACGCCACGGTTTTTTTGCGGACTCTTTGAATTTTTAAAAAATGTGTTCTATGTAAATAAATCGTTCAGTGTATATACTACTAATTTTTAATTGATTATATTCCAATTTAAGATAACACCTATTTACCAAGTTAAGTCGATGTGCAAAACAAATATTTCAGAAACCTGGCATAGACGTGTACATACACTAGTAAACTTACATATGATCTACCTACTCGAGCGTAATTCGGTCTACAGACCTAACCACATCTCCTCTGTTTATGATCATTATAAGATCTGCATATAAATATTGGTAATAGATTCTGTGTTGATCAATTTAGTGGTTTCTTTGTTATACCGACAATATGTATTGGTAGTGTTCGCTTTTGGCAAGACCCGTTACCCATAAGAATCGCTTGCCCTGCGCACGAGTGGATATTTGGCAGAGGCCATTATCGTACAATTATGGATGTGTGATCACGCCAACAGAATCTTGTCGGCACTTTTACAGGAAGCTTGTTGCAACGCTCAAGTGTCTCCGGGCGATGATCTCCAGTTAACATCACGCTTGCTTCCTTTCGACTCATTGGCTAATCAAGCCTGACGCCTTCGCCCTGCAGTTTCGTCTGCAAATCAAAATTACACTTTTATGATTCATGTGTAATAACTCGTAAAGCTGATGGCAGGAGAGTGGTTAACTGCGCGGACTGTGGGGTCGTTGTTCCGTGTTCAACTACTGGCAGGGCTACTGTTTTTACGTTCACTAAAAGGATGTTGGCAACCTTCACGTGGTCCCGCCTTTGAATGCTTAGTTCTGAAACAGAGAGAAAGATATTGATTATCCACACGTAACAAAGACGGCAATCAGATAACTACCACACTGGATATAACAGGTCATAATAAAGAGTGAGGACAGGAGGTGACGTATTGTGTTAATCGGGAGATGGATGCATTAACTCATTAGCGGCCATTATATTTTTGAAGGCCAGAAGAGTCAGTAATCATACTGCATCACCATCTGTATTCTTCAGATATATATATATATATATATATATACATATATATATATATATATATACATATATATATATATATATATATATACATATATATATATATATATATATACATATATATATATATATATATATATATATATATATACATATATATATATATATATATGTAGTTAGCAATAAAAATATATATGGCAATCAAGCTACACAGAGGCTCCCGTGTTTCATCCCCGGGGGGAATCGTCAGGCTAAATGCATTTAACCTGACGATTCCCCCCGGGGATGAAACACGGGAGCCTCTATGTAGCTTGATTTCCATATATATTTTCATTGCTTACTACCTAGCTCTACTTACGTATCGTGCACTGTTGAAGTAAATACTGAAAACTGACACATAAAAAATTATATCTCCTTATAATATTTTATGTGGATACATGAAGTACTAATACATATATATATATATATATATATATATATATATAGTTATTCATGAAGATTAAAGTGTCTTTCAAATGATACTGTTTATAGATATATATATATATACATATATATATATATATATATATATATATATATATATATATAAGGTCAGTTCATATTATATTCCAATAACCATGGTTTTATTTTATTATTTTTATTTTTTCACATTTCAAAAAAATATTACAATTATGTGAGATATATTTTTTACGGTATGTTTTTTGTTTGTTTTTTGTTTGTTTTTTGTTTGTTTTTTGTTTGTTTTCACCCTAAACTGAACCACTGTATAGTGTAGGTTTTTTCAAGCCACTTTTATCCAGGAACTTTTTACTCTTTGTGAATTTATTCTGATGATTTTGTAGTGTTGCAGAGACGATATTGACATAAAATTGTTGTTTGGCACAAGACAAATGAAACGGACCGTAACAAATATATCTCACAGAAATGATATATTATTTAGAAATGTGAAAAAATAAAAATAATAAAATCAAACCATGGTTATTGGAATATAATATGAACTGACTTATATTTTGCTCTGTTATCAATAATTGACAAGCATTGAGCTGCATCTTTTAAGGAGACTACAAAGTAAAAGGAACTGATGGTATATGCTAATACATATATTGTCATTACTAATTATATATATATATATATATATATATATATATATATATATATATATATATATATATATAGTCTCGGAAGTGTCTCAACCATTAAAACTATATTAAAAAAAAAAAAAATTATAGTCCCAAGTCTTCCAGTGGAAAGTCACTCATGTAAGTCAATTTATTTTTTACAGTTATTATATTAGTTTGTTTCTAACACTATTTTAAGGGATCGTCAGTTGTTTACCATGAAAAACTGTTTCAGGAATTTAAAAACAAGACAGTATTTAATTTCATGGCTTCCCAGCAGAGTTGATCAGACCCCACTTCCCTTAAAAGACAAAAACATAAACGTTCCTTATACTTAATCTAATATATATATATATATATATATATATATATATATATATATATATATATATATATATATATATATACGTATAGTTTGTCAGGAAATTGTTATTGAGACAGGCTTCATTAAAATCTATACATATGTAAATCAATAAAACATAAATAAATTAAAGAATGAAGAAAGAAAACAAGCTATAAAAATGGAAGCGGAAAAAGACCCATATTAGCTAAAATCAATCTCTTGCAGATGGACGAGACGTCTGAAAGCGCTCGAGATTTGACCCAAACTATAACGATGGGTGCTATACTGCACCAGCTACTACAATACGATTGTAAAATCGCTCAGAGAGTCGAACGACTAACAAAGAAAATCTAAAAAAAGCAGAACTCCGTGGCTTTTAATGAAGCCTGTTTTAATATATATATATATATATATATATATATATATATATATATATATATATATATATATATATATATATATATATATATATATATATATATATATATATATATATATTGGCAACGCTGATTCTCAGTTTTCAATATACTGTAAAATCTAGAGCGGAATAATACAACAAGTTCAATACATTATTCAAACAAAATATTTTAGTAAGTAGTTCTTATAACAAACCCATATTTATATATAGTATATATAGATGAATTAACTATTCTATAAAGTCAAGTCAATATTATTAAGTAATTTTCTCAAATATAATATTACATTTACAAAAGAGTTTTCGTAATAAATTCAAGACTAAAAATAGACACTGATGGGTTAAACACTAAACACGCATGTATCTAGCAGTACTTTTATTGTCACAACCCTCACACGCCAAAACGAATTCAGTAAAAAATAGTGTAATATGTAAATATTTTAGTGTTTTAATGTAAATATATTTGATTGCGATTTAAGTAGTGTTGCCTATTTTTTAATAATTGATTAATTTGTTATAAAAATGTTGACCGTTGTTTCCGCCAGTAAAACGACAACCCCTACTCTGGTATATATAATACATACCCGATGTTGTCAGGGAGCGTTACGTTGTTTTTCTAGGGACCGGGGGGGGGGGGGGAAACAAGTCTGAACGAAACTCCTATCATATAAGTAATTTTTATTAGATAAGAGTGTAAACGGTTTTTTTTTGCGAAAAATTAAATGAAACCATATTTTAAATATATTTATTCAGTATCGACTATGTCAGAAATTAATTATTTCAGAAGGAATATAATTTTTTACAGTAAATTCTACAAATTGATGTAGAAAAGAACCGGGAATTTTCCACGGGGTCGCGCTAGTTATTATTAATCTTATATAAATATAGATTTTCTCCGTCTGTCTGTCTGTCTGTCTGCCTGCATGTATGTCTGTCCGTTCATCACAATTTTTAAACGTAATAACTACAAAATAATGGAGAAAACTGTATTTAGCTAACTTATAGTACAATCTAAATGTGAATTAATGTAAATCTTTCCTAAATATATAAACATCAAAACCTTTCAGTCTTACTTGGCATTTATCTACCTCCCGCAGCGGTAAGATGTGTAACATTATCAGGAAAGTGGGATTGAAAAGCAGCTACCTACAGGAAAGTAAACTCTGGCTTACACAACAATCCTGGTCATCCCGCCGTCATTCCTCTGTACGGGCGCCTCAGGCAATTAACAATAAACTAATCTTATCTCAAAGGGTGAGAAGGCAAAGCTTTGGAGGGTTGACCTCATAGAACTGCACGAGACAATATCTCAAACCGGTGGAATCAAGAGCCAAAGGCCAAGACAATACCGGTTTACATAATGTAGCATTTATCGGATCAGATTGTATTTAGGGCAATACATCCCGGGAAACATTAATTCAGGGAATTAAAATTATATTCCCAGAATGCATCCACCCTTAGGCATGAAATCCCACTGTGGAAGGGGGGAAAGTTGGGGTCGGGGGTCTTTGTGGCATTTAAAGCCAACGCCTGTCAGCATTCCCCGGTAGGAGCGCCTCAGGCGATAGCAATAAACTGACCATTCTCAAAATGTGAGAAGGTAAAGACTGGGAGAGTGGATCTCCCAGAACTGTGCAGGACCAACCCACAGACTTGCGGAATCAAGACCCGAAGGCCAAAACGATACCGGTCTATAGGGTGTAGAATTCATCGGAGCTGATACTACACTCTGATCTTAGTCAATCTGCAGAGGAGAGATTTTTAAAGTATACATAGTAATCCCTAAACTCTGTCAGACAAAACCTGCGTTTGCACATTTGCATATTTATTTTACTTTATAACTTTCTAATAAATTAATATTTTGTCATATATATTCATAATTAGTATTTTCAAATGTTATTATATGTTTATAATATTTTCCTCGATAGCAATAATATTATAATTATTAATACCATCAATTAAATACATTTTATGAATAAAACGATAGCGTTTTAAAAACATTTTAAAACTTTCAGTCTAAAGGGAGATAATTTCACGAAAACTTCTGGCGCTTATGTATAGAAACAGATACTACACTTTTATCGTAGCCAAAATGCCAGTGAGCAATAAATAGATATTATTTTGTGGCTAGACATTTTTAAATGAATGACAAATATTCTGAAATAATTTATTTTGCTATAACTGCGTGTTGTATCTAGTTTTGTCACAGTTATATGATACTCCCAATCTACAAGAATATGCCGGCAGAGGAAGCATATATTTGCTAGTATTATAAATTAGAGAATGCAAACGTGTTGTATTAATTCAAACGTGAGGACATGTAGACGAAAGTAACGTCGAATGGAATAGACATTTGTTGCCAAAGGTAATAAGTAAAGGAAGCCAATAAATAAGTAAACAAAAAGATAAAAGAAAAGAAAACATAAAAAAAGTCTTGCGACGTATGAAGCCAGTCTTATCTCAATTCTTTTCATCCGCAGTTTGAAAAGGATAAACTTTTGATTCTTCAGACATTAAGTATTTGGGACAATCGCCTTAAAATGTGATACTACATGGCAGAGGACGAACCTCTTGTTTTGCTCTGGTTCTTTTGAAATACATCTGGCACAATGTCAGTCTCTGCTCCTCAGACCCATTACCTCTCTCTTTTAATATCGCTCTCTCTATATCGCTCCATATCTCTCTCATGCTCTCTCATTCTCTCTCATTCTCTCTCTCACTTTATGTACCTGTCTCTCATTCTCTCTCATTATCGCTCTTCTCTCTCTCTCAATATATATATATATATATATATATATATATATATATATATATATATATATATATATATATATATATATATATATCCCACCCTCTCTCATTATCTCTCATCACTCTCGTTTTTTCTCTCTCTCTCTCTCTCTCTTTCTATATATATATATATATATATATATATATATATATATATCGCTGCATATCTCTCTCTATCTCTCTTATCCTCTCTTATTATCCCTCTCTCTCTCTTTCTCTCTCTCTCTCTCTCTCTCTCTCTCTATATATATATATATATATATATATATATATATATATATATATATATATCATCCTCATTTTTTTATTCATGGTTATTGTTCGTCTAAACTAATTTGTGGAATTTTTTTTTCAAACACGGAATATTAGTTAAAGAAAATAAAATGACACATTTATCAGATTTCCAAAAACGGCAGATTGTCGGTTCCCGCATGACAGGTGCTACTGTTACAGAAGTGGCTGAGATGGTGGCCGTATCGAGAGTAACGTTCTCGAAAATGATTACAGCCTATGAAAAGAAAGGGAAAAAATTTTCCTCTCAATAAAATGCTTGAAGAAAGCCGAAGCTGTTTGAAATAGATCGTTGAGCCTTTGTAAGGATTGTGAAGAAAGCGCACAGAATAACGGCACACATGATTACAGCTCATCTCGTTAACTCCGTTGCAACAAAAACCATTCGCCGGGAGCGTCACAGGTCTGGATTTGATGGGAGGGCTGCGATCATGAATGTTGAAAAACGTTTACAGGTTTGTGGAAACGTCAAATAATAGTCCTAAGAATACAATTTTCTCCGAATACAATTTTCTAACCTCAGGCCGTGTGTATGTTTGTAGACAGCCGTATGGAACATTGAATCTATACTCTATTTCTCCAACTGTTAAACATGGAAGTAGATAGGTAATGATTTTAAGGGATAAATATGTGAAATCCGCTGGTCCTGTTGTTTTTCTGCATGGAAAAATCAATAGCCATAATTATTTGAAAATGTGGATGACCTAGTAGATCCTATGAACAGGAAAGTGTTTTCATGATGTTTTCAGGATGACAATGCTCACATTACCACAACAAAAGGTGTAACTAATAGGCACGAAGAACAATATAGTGACGTAAAACATCTAAACTTGTCACGACAATCTTTAGATTTCAATATTATTCAACATGTGTGATGCATTTTAGAAAAAAAACTGTTAACAGACGATATCGCCATCAATCATTCTTTATATAACTAGATATTGTTAGCACGAGAGTTGTACAATGTTCCTCTAGAAACGATTTAAGCGTTGTATGAATCTATTTCACGTCGCATTCAATCAGTTATTAATGCAAGAGGAGGCCATACACCGTATTAAAATAAATTTAGTTAAGATTTCAAGGTGTCTCTACTATCTTGTCAAGGGTGGGCAAAAATAAGGGTCCTATTTTTAAAAATTCATAACTTTTTTATTTATTAATTTTAAAAAATTTTTTTTTTAGAATAAGTAAAGGACCCCTTCCGAAGCAAGCATGAGCCGTATTAGCCCTAAGGAACGTACCCTCATTTAGAAAACATTATTTTTGCTTAAAAAACTCAAAACAGTGTAAAAAACAATACTTTAGTTTTTGTAAGTTTTAAGAAGTGTTTTTCGGCTAAAATTTGTTTTGTTTATTTCAAAAAATCTCGGAAGGGTCAGTCTACACACACATAAAGTTTGGTGAGTTTAACTTTTATTTTGTGGAAGTTATTCAAATTCAAAGATAGGACCCTTATTTTGGCCCACCCTATATATATATATATATATATATATATATATATATATATATATATATATATATATATATAATTGAATGAAAGTTTATAAGAATGATAAAAAGCTCAACACACTGGGTAGAGCAATAAATCAATACATCATTAGTTATCTTTAAATTTCGCCTTTTTAATATTACGTGCAATTATTTTTTTTACTTATTAATAAATGTTTATGTACATATTAAATTTTACGTACATTGTTTTTTGTATATACGTAAACATTAAGTAATATATATATATATATATATATATATATATATATATATATATATATATATATATTAATATAACTTTTTATACAGACATGTACAAAATAAATTAAAAACATAAATGATCAATACATTTGGGATAGAGAAAATAAAATAAGGGGCAGTAGGTGTGAGAGGGAGAGGGAGAAAATGAAAAAGGGGACGGGAAAAGTAAGTAAACAAACACACAGCGCATGACTGACTGTGTGGTTGCTGTCAAAGACGTGTCGATATCAGCTTCACGTTTCGATGTGTGCCGAGACACGTATTACTGTGTGGTTTCAATCTGGGTTCGCAATTGTGGTTGGATGTTTATATATTAGGTTTTGACTTTGTTGTTCCGTACCCCTTTTACTTTGTCTCAGTTTTTTCTGTTTTTTTAATTCTAAAGTTTACTTTTCGATTTCTCTTATTATTATAAATTCATTTGTTTTCTTAATTTTTTTAGGTCTAATACAGCTCACAAGTGGAGGGGGGGTAGATTAATTAAAAATTTACTCTAGTTAACTAACATGATATAAGTATGATAATAGTAGCTTCGTGACAAAATAATAATAAAATTACAAAAATAATAGTTATAGTAATAATAATAATAATAATAATAATAATAATAATAATAATAATAATAATAATAATAATCTGGGACCTTGGGGAGGCTTGTTGCCACTCGGGCCCCAGAGGGGACAAATGACCCTTATCAGCGGGAAATCGGTGGTAGGTGGCTGTTGCGATACCGCAAGGTCATCAATGGTGATTAACGGAGAGAAGTGGAGCATACTGGAAGTCTGAGGAGACTTGTTGTCACTCAGACTCCAGGGAATACCACAGGTTGTTGGCAGTGGGCGATCACTAACGATGACCTGTGTGATAACTCCTAGTGAGTAAATAATAATAATAATAATAATAATAATAATAACAATAATAATATAATGATAATAATAATAATGATGATAATAATAATGATGATGATGATGATGATGATGATGATGATGATGATGATGATGATGATGATGATGATGATGATGAATATACTGGATAGAGCATTAATATTATAATATAAAATGAAGTAATAAAATAAGGTTTCAATCAAATTTTATTAAGATTCAAAGTTCAAGCAAAGTATCTTAAAGTCCTTAGCTTATGAGTTTTCAAAGATAATTCTTCTCTTCAGAGGACCATTACCGCAGTTATAACACTACAAGTAATAAAATTAAACATTAAACTAACTAAAATTAAAATATATATACACAAATACATTAAAATACATAACAGCAAATATATCACCCCCCCAAAAAAAAAAATATATATGTATATATATACATATATATACACATACATGTATATATATATATATATATATATATATATATACTTATATATGCCTACAAATCATGTATCCTAATACGAAATAAAGTAGTATTTAAAGATAAAGCGTTATTATCATATTTCTATATGTTATGAAGTATTAAAAGGTTCGTAATTGTATTCATATGTTTTGTCTATAACACAGTTTCCTTACTCCAGTATTTAGACTCATCACTCGATGTTAATTGAATGTTAACACACTATTCATGTTCCGAAATGTGACTCTAACCATAGACAGGTGTTTCGTTCCGATTAAATAATAAACGAACGTTATCACAGGATCACATGAGGATTAAACGATGTAGTTAAACATTTATATTAGTTCATCAATGTCTAACCATTTTTAACATAGGTATATGTTGTATAAATAAGTTATATGTCTTTAGTCCCCTTTTTATGCTTTCAATGCTAGTCACTCTACTTAAATGTCAACATACGGATTAACAATTTTAGTATAATCTTGGATGGAGAGTATCACGATGCGTCGAGTGTCCAGTTACTAGTGCAAGTATTAAGTCAAAAGTTCTACTTAAGAAGAGATCGTAAAGTACACGGTTTATTATTACAACATCAATGCCAATAATGGTATATATAAAATAAATCAAATATTTTGATTAACACAGCTCTACTTCAGTGAAAATCAGACATCTGGTTTATATATATATATATATACACACATATATATATATATATATATATATATATATATATATATATATATATATATATATATATATATATATATAAGTATGCATATACTAATCAGTACTTTTTGCAGCAGTGGTTACCGAAGCGAACGTAGTAGCTGGGTGTCCCGGGTTCGCATACATACAACAACATATACATGACACAGTGGCTAAGTGGTTAACGACGCTGACTGAGGATATGGGTGTGCTGGGTTCGAATCCAGTTAGTTCCACAGAAACACGTTTATCGAAAACCACACCTCACCTTGTGCTTAACCTCCTGGAGAGGAAGTAAATAAAATATATCAATCCTATTTGTATTGTTTAAATATATATATATATATATATATATATATATATATATATATATATATATATCAAAGTCCACCTTTCTATCTAAAATTTCGTCTTGTCTACCATGTTTTAGCAAGCCGCCTCGTGGTTCGACACTATCAAATCGAAAACAGGATTTAGGGCATCTTTGAAGAATAAAAGCGTCAACAACAAAAACAACAACCTTTGACCGAGATGTGCTTCTTTTACACGCGTGGTTTCGCTGTAATCCGATTTCTGTTCAGACTGGACAAACACAAGGGTAAAATATTATCAGATTATATTTAAGCAAGTTGGACGACATAAGAATGCAGCAGATTGTTTAGCAATAGAAAATCAAACTTCCTATCTGACCTTTTTGTCCTCTTCAACATAAGCTTCTTTCTTCTTTCGCTATGGCGATTCCTTTCTACCTGGAATAATCGGATGGCTTTTCCTAACCAGCACCATCGCTTAATATGGACTGTTCTATGTTCAAGCTCAGGTATAAACTCACAATTATCCTCCAAATACAGCTGTATTGTTATATACAACAAGACGACCCGTGACCCGTGAGGTAAACGTTGGACATTACTGTACCTGAAAGCTAGTTTGAAAGTTAATAGATATATAATGTATCACAGTCGCTCTTAGTTGTAGGACATATATTTCTGCTATGTTACTTTCATGTTCATCTTTATTTACGTTATTTATTTATTTGCATCATTCTCTCTTACGCTACTACAACTACGCCCGTTTTTTACTGTACTTTCGTCATATATTTATTTACGTCATTGTATTATTCACTTTTGCGCACGATTCTTCCAGTACCGTGTTTTCTTTTTTATTTACGTTATTTATTTATTAAGGTAATCATTTCACTCTCTTTCTCTTAAATTGCTAGTTTCTTTTTACTTAAAGCCACTATTTACTATGGCTAACAGCAACGCAATAATAGGGGTTAATATGATAAAAGGATTATCAGTTAAATAGTGAAGAATATTATGAGAGGATTTTAAAAATTTTATTTGAATGAAAAAAAAATTGATTGCTTATGTGATGGATTTATGGCGAGTATTCATTAATATTCGATTTGAAGACGTCCATGTCGCACAGGAAACAATATTAAGGTTAGTGTTCCACATATAGGAAGTTTTTGGGAAGAAACTATGTTCATGGAAATTTCGCTAGATTTTTTCATGCACATGGAAGAAAAAAGTTATGTTTTTTTTTTGTTTTAGTGAAGCAAGCACGCAAACAAACACATTTATGTACAAACGTTTAGGAAATTTCCACGGGTTATGAATATAATTATAAGATTTAAAATAATGAACGAAATAAATAAAATGCGATGACTGATGAGGATGGATTATTATGAGTTTATCATATTAGATTTGAAGTTGACCATATTGTAACACTCAGGGAAGGGGTTTATACTCCTGAATTGGGTGTAATTTCTGAAACGCCTATTGATCTACTGCAGGTTTTGAAATTAATGTTAATATTACAATTGCTTCAACATAACATGCTATCAATACACACATCAATTAAATAAAATGTATTATATATGGAATGAACTAAGTGTTAAATATGAACTATTCAGGGTTGGGCTGCACTACTATTTGGTGTATTTCTGTAAAGCTTGTGTTGCGTTGCGACCTTGTACCATACATAATGGGAAGTTTATACTCCTACCTTGTGAGCTACTTGCTCTTGTACGCACTCTGTCTGTGATCTTTCAAGAATATGAGAACGCCGCCTCCAAAGATGTTCTCTAATGCCTCGGAAAAGGAACTAAAACCTGTTGGAAGACAGAAGAGGTTTATTCGACTTGGTATTCGTTCAAAATCACTCACCAGTTAGGTGTGGCAAAGAGAGATCGATAATCGTTGTATCATCATATCTTATTTTAAAATAACATATTCACACATGTAGTGCTCTCAACGAACTACCGACTTTTCACACTCACTCTATCATACGCCATGTGACGTCACATCCGTTTCTATAAATTCCCACATACCCAGTAAGTCTGACCTCGAATTCTGAAAGTTGATACTGACTTAACTTTCATTGTCTGTTATTATCAACTAACCAATTCAAATATAAGCGTGCCTTCTTGCTAATATATAACAGAACACTCCATTAGTCTAAATGAGGTGAGGCCAAATAAATAGTTGGACATAAACAAAGAGCAACAAACAATAACTGTTTTCTTTGTAGTATCAAAGATATACATACGTACACTGCAATCATGTTTTTTTTTAAAGACGCGTCGTAGTAGAATTAATTCAACATTATTAACTTGAGTTGTTAAATTATAGGTGAAGAGGAGCGATCTAGTACATATATTATTTATTAGTGCATAGCTTAGTGTTACGGAAGTAAGGGCAATGAAATAGGAAGTGACGTATTATATGAAAGCGGGGGAATTATGATGATGACGATCCCGCAGTCTTGATAAAAGAGATCATAATAGCGCAACCGTTAGACAAAACTGTCAGAATTAAGTGATTAATTCTTATGTGACTTGATTAACGGGGTGCGACTAAATAAATCTATCGGTTTAATGTATTATTGGTCTCCTGCAGTTATAATTAGATAAGAAATTAATGGCTAACGTTCTTACAGGGAATATGTCTACAGTAATGGAGGGATTGCTAAAGTACGATACGGGTTTGTTTAACGCTTAACGTGCCAAATTAGTATACAATTATTAAGGACTATACGATTATGTAGGAAAAATTATACATGGTTAATTAAAAGAGCAATAATTTACCATAAACTCTCGTTTAATTATATGATTTTAGTTTCCATATTTAATAAACGGTTATAAATCTCTCAACTAGATTTGAACCGAATTCCTCAATTCCATAATCCGCTTTGATAGAACTTAGGCCACAAATTCAAGTTATATCTGGAATCTAAAACTCTATAGGAACTCCACGAATAACAGAGGACATAATTTACAGATATTTTTATACGCCAACTGATATAGAGACAAATGTACAGAAGACGAAAATAGGTAAACGGCTTTCCATAACCCTGTCGAATATGCAGTGTCCTTGTCTTTTTAAATCTAATTCAATTTCAAATTCGTATGCATGTCGCTTCGTAAAATGTATTTCTATAATCGTGTTTCATCGCCAAAGTTCTCACAATTTGATAACCGGCTTGAATATTTTGTAACGTAGTGTCAGTGAAACTGGAAACATGTCAATGTTAAATTAGATTTAGGTTTGCTGCCCCGAAAACTTTCCACGTTTTCTGCAGGTGCGCGTCTTTATTTTTGCAACTGAAAACAGTTGTCTTATCAAAAGCGTCAAATAAATAAACCTGAAACAAGAAAACAAAAAAAGGGAAACTTTGATGTTTGGTATATAAGTTTTAAAATAGTGTTGGGTGAACTTATCATCTAAAGTGAAAATTAGAAAAACTCAACTCGTATATGTGTTATTGCAACCTTTTTCTTCTTCGTTAAAGTTTATAAGACCCTTGTAGATAGTTCAGTGTTTTTTGTCTTTCCTTGTCTTTTTAAAGGTCGTATGGGTTTGCTAGATGTATACACAGACACTGCCGACGTATGTGGTCACATGATCAAAACCAAAGACAAGCGCTTAAGGATCTTCTCTCTTTTTTTTTCACGGCTGGCCTAAGCAAATCTCTCTTGCTACCATCGAAAGACCTAACAAATGTGGGGGCCAAAATGAGCCCACCTGGTTTTAGAACGCTTCTAAACATGCGAGGTGCCGCAAATGCTCCTGTTTACAAACCCTATGTCTCTATGTTTTCTTTTTTACTACTTGTATAACTTTCTTTATTAATTGCCTACGTAAAATCGTTTACCTTATATACACGATTGTTTTTTTTTCATCGAAAACTGTCGTTTTAATTCAAACGGCTATAATTATCTTTGAGTAGACTATTCTTTCGGACATTGAAATCCTCACTGTCTGTACTGCAATGAAAGCCTAAACAGTAGGGTGTTTAAGACAAAAGAACATGATAACAATGCAGTTCACTACTTTTATTCTTAGGACTGAATATATTAATTTGACCACGTATTGCCTTTCGGTACCAACTTATGTACGCTGAGACTTGGATGTTTGTGTCCTCTTCTAAATCTCAATATCCTATCGTGTTATTTTAAGTAAGGACTTCAGTCTGTGTTTGGAAGCATGGTACAAATCTATTTTAGAACATCCGATGTGTTTTTCTACCATCCCTCTATAATGTAAATAGTTTCCTTTTTCTTTTCTTACGGAATTCCTTAACCCCAACATTGGATGTGTATTGAAATCTAAAAAACTCCTACGCTAATGGCATTGTTTTATTTCCAGTTATATTTTTTTTATAAATAAATAATAAATATTTGTATTTTCCGTAACCCTGCTTTCTGTCTCCTCTTCCGAAACACTCCAAACATCCGGGACACTTATCGCCAATGCATGATATTCCACCTTTTGTACGTTCCTTTTCCTCTTTATTATTCTATAGGGTGTACTTATACTTTCTTCCACTATTTCACACGTTCATATCGGGCGAGTCAATTTGAAAGATACATTGTAACGTTTCGGGTATGAGTTTATAGCGTTGGGTGTCATTACGAAAAAATGGGTGACGGATGAACGTCTTAAATGCAAAAGTGTTTTTTTCCCGTTAAAAGTTAATATGTTGCTTTTATTGTTGTTGTTGTTGTTTAACCAGTCGCTGTAGCAGCTTCTGTGGGAGAGTTAACAGTAAAACACACAACAAGAAACGCAATCTAAAAACGTGTATGTTTTTCTTTTATTTGCAAGTTCTCTGTGGTCATTTATGATGGAAATTCACCAACTAAATATCTTAACCGCTATGTGCATAGATAAGTATCTGTACGTATATTGAAACGGGTTTAACCGTTAGACTAAAAGTGAAGTGTGTTCGAGTAACAATAAGATGAAATCAAAAAAGTAAACTGTAGAATTAAAAAAAAACAGAAAAAAACTGAGACAAATTAAAAGGGATAAAAACAACAAGATTAAAGCCTAATGTATTAACATCAAACCACCATTGCGGACCCAAATTGAAATCAGCCGATAATATGTGTCCCGCTACTGATCTAAACATCAAGCTGATATCGACGCGTCTTTGACAGCCACCACACATTCAGAAATTTGTATTGTGTTTGTTTAATTCTTTTTCTCTTCCGTCTTTTTCATTTTATCCGTCCCCACTCTCTCCCACTAATTGCCCAATAATGCTACAACAAAAGTCTCTCGTCATTTCTTTTCTTTGCTAGGAATTGAGTTTATAAATAGTTATACAAATTTTAGTGACATTACAAATATATTGCTGTTTGTTTTGCAACGAATTTATTAATACACTTCTGAATTCAATTTTAATTATTCCCAACATTTGTTCTTATTTAGTAAACTTTCTAGGCTATTTCAGTGTGTGGGAATGTAAATGCTGTTACTATCCGATATTTTGCTTTGAGTTAAATATTTAATTCCAACATTATCTGTCGGAATTCTACTTTTACAATCGCAACATATTTAATTTTCTATTTTTCATTTTTGCACTTTTACACAATTATCCTTATTTGTCTTGTTATGACCTGAGATTCTCTATTTGTGTCCCCTCTCTTTTATAGGCTCTCTCCTCGTTCCCCCTTCTTTTGAATTATCTTTGTACTTTTTCGGAATTACAAATTAATCGTTTTCATCTTATTTGGACGAAGTGTCTTAATAATAAAGACGTAATACAAAACCTCGCTCTATCTATATGAGTTGATATAATTGTTCTATTATGCCGATGTTTTTTTTCCATATATCTATACCTATCTCTCTCTCTCTCTCTCTCTCTCTCTATATATATATATATATATATATATATATATATATATATATATATATACAACTACAGTTTACTTCAATTAACCAGCGTTTCAATGGTATAACATCTCTTAGCAAAAAAAAATATTTATTTTTATTCGGTATGTGAAGAGATGTGATAACATTGAAACGCTGGTTGCTTAGCGTAGACTGTAATAGAGTTTATGTTATTTTACAAATGCTCTACCTGTGATAAGCACTTTCGAAAATGTCGGTGTTATGTTCATTTTATTAGTATATTTCAACTTGATCAATTTATTTATATATATAACTATATATGTAAAAAAAAGATAGATAATAAAAGAAAGAGATGAATAAAAAGATAGATATATATATATTACAAGGGTAAGGTTAGAGTTAAGGTTAAGGTTAGGGTTATTTTAACAAGCTTTAGTTCAGAAGTTATTACTTTAGTCGTGTCATTAGAAGAATGAGAAATCAATTCAATTATATAAATATTAAAATATGGAGCATTCTACATATCTAAGATACAAGTAAATACAACATGAATAATTAAGCTCAATTATGTGAACGTTCAGTCTAACAGAGCATATATACAATAACTCAATAGAATACAAAATGTATGACAGGATCTGTCGGTTTGTGTACAATTCCGGAGAGGGTAGAGCCATTGCGATTGAAATGTCGAAAGCGTTCGACAGAGTGTGACATTCTGATCTCCTATACAAACTTCAGGGTTATGGTATTGGTGATGAGGTTCTTGACATTATTACGTCTTTTCTTACTGATCAAAGCTTGCGAGTGACTTTTGACGGTATCTCTTCATTCTCTTTTCCTATCAATGCCGGTGTTCTTCAAGGCTTTATTCTAGACCCAACACGGTTTCTTCTCTATATAAATGATCTTTCAGAGAATATTATTCAGAAAATTAACATCTATTCTGGTGTTGCTTCTCGCCCATCTCCCTCGGATTAGTCGAAATATGCAGCTGATGTAGAAGTTGACCTGGGTTCAGTTGTGGATCGGGTATGAAATGGCTTGTTTCATTTAATTCAGTTAAGACTCAACTCGTGTCTTTCTTTTGTAGGCGTGCCCCCTTTACTTCCTGAGATTCTCATGGATGGATCTGCTCTTGAGGAGAAATCGACTCTGAAACTTCTTTGTCTCTCTTTCTTAGAGTTCATACATTAGATGCATTGCTCTTTCTGCTTCTCGTTAAGTCGGTTCTCTCTATCGCTATAAACACTTTATCACAGCTGAGAATATTCTCTAACTCTACAAATCCACAATCAGACCATGTGTGGAGTACTGTTGTCATATTTGGGCTGGTGAATATCTGTCTCATTTGAGGGTTCTTGATAAGGTGCAGAAACGTATATGTAATTTGATTGGCCCTACACGTTCTTCTTCTCTATATCCCCTCTCTCAGAGACGTGCTGTTGCTAGTCTCAGTATTTTGTATAAATACTATTATGGCATGTGTTCTTCAAAATAATAGGATCTATTCCCTGCTTTTTTGATCCTACTCGTTTGACCTGTTGGTCTACTGGTCTCCATCAATTCAATAAAATATCATAATATATATATATATATATATATATATATATATACATGAAGAAAAAGGAGAATAGATATGTTAACTGTACCTTTAAAGTAAAACCTATCACGAAGAGTTGATGCTCGTTATACGAGATAGCGCTTCATATAAACAAATCAATGATGAGAATAACAATTTTGCAAAATAAAATATCTATCAATTATTTAACACAAGCGGTTTTAAATAAGAGCAATGTTATTGTTCCTTCGTTAAACCATGGTTAAGGGAAAGAATAATAAAAGCCTTCTTATTTAAAACTACAACCTTGTACTCATCATTTACTTGTTTATATATATATATATATATATATATATATATATATATATATATATATATATATATATATATATATTGGTACACACAAATTAGTACAACATTTGTACCGTCGGTTTCAAGCACAGAATGACTTAGCCACTCGGCTCTCTTCAGCTTCTGTTGAAAAGAGAGCTGGATGGCTATGTCATTCTGTGCTTGAAACCGACGGTACGAATGTTGTACTAATTTTTATGTACCAAAATAAATCTTACGCTTTTAAAGTTTAATTTTAAACTTTAATTCTCAATTAATCGAGCAGTCTGCTGGAATTTTTCCTGCTATATTACAAAGAAGTTATATATATATATATATATATATATATATATATATATATATATATATATAAATATATATATAATAAGTAGAGTTAGTGTTCTTTTTACATTGTGTGTAATACGTGTATCGAGGAGTATTAGAAGGCTATAACATTGTAAGAAATGGAAATATGCCGGCGTTTAGAAGTAAGACAAATACAAGATATTTTTAAATATATATATGTAAAAAAATGATAATGTTTTTTTTTATGTATAGCAAATCTTACTTATTAGGCAATACTTCAACACTGTGATGTAATGTGTGTAACCGTGTTCTATAATATATTTCGAGGGAGACCTCTTTATCAAATGGTGGGTGTTTAAAATCTAAAAAAACAAGTGTTCTTTAGATTTTAAAGTTTTGAAAAATATAAATTTAAAAAATTCACTAGTTTTTGTCTTACTTCTCAACATATCTTGCATTGTGATAGCCTTCTAATACTCCCCCCTCTCTCCCCCTCTCTCTCTCTCTCTCTCTCTCTCTCTCTCTATATATATATATATATATATATATATATATATATGCATATATATATATATATATATATATAGGGTGGGCAAAAATAAGGGTCCTATTTTTAAAAATTCATAACATTTTTATTTATTGATTTAAAAAATTTTTTTTTTTAGAATAAGTAAAGGACCCCTTCCGAAGCAAGCATGAGCCGTATTAGCCATTATTTTTGCTTAAAAAACTCAAAACAGTGTAAAAAACAATACTTTAGTTTTTGTAAGTTTTAAGAAGTGTTTTTCGGCTAAAATTTGTTTTGTTTATTTCAAAAAATCTCGGAAGGGTCAGTCTACACACACATAAAGTTTGGTGAGTTTAACTTTTATTTTGTGGAAGTTATTCAAATTCAAGTTATTCAAATTTAAAGATAGGACCCTTATTTTGGCCCACCCTGTATATATATATATATATATATATATATATATATATATATATGTATATATATATATATATATATATATATATATATATATATAGAAAAGGATGTAATAGTTTGTTTGAAGCACTGTGTGTCCTATAGAAATACAAATATTATTTGAATGGCTTGCCAATGTTAATTATAAATACCACAACACACTGATGTTATTAGTTATTAATATATTTTCAATATTTCTGCGAAAATCTGTTCTTCAACGGGAATAAAGAATTGCGATCGGATTCCCTTGTCTGCGTATCTGTTGCAATCCGATTCCGCGCCCTGGCTGCGTTAAATATTAAATGGGTCTTCAGGTCTTCAGGTAGCGTTAAAGAAAGTTGATTGACAGCAGCATTTTGTCCGCTTCTCGGATAGTTGGAAGAATTATTTAGAGGTTGCCAACTTGCCTTGTCAGGGCGTAAAAATATAAGACATGATATTTTTGAAAGCCATCACGATACACATTTTAGTTCAATAACACAGAAATAGATATATTGTAATATATATTTCAGAAGACATTATTCTTAAAATATCGTATACATAAAAGCAACTATTAACTTCTCAATTATTTAATTAAACATATACATTGGAAAGGTTTTCCGATAATACATCATACATATATATATATATATATATATATATATATATATATATATATATATAGAGAGAGAGAGAGAGAGAGAGAGAGAGAGAGAGAGGGTAGTTCAGTATCAGTGCAGTTCCAAGGAGAGTAAAAGAGTAATGCTACCAACATTTGTAAAATTAAACAACAATCTCTTATATCGATAGACATTTCTTCAAATGGGTTTACATATCTGATGAGAGCGCACCACGCATAAAATAAATGATGTTTATAATCATCCAGACACCACACAAACAGCTAACACCACACTTGCTGTCATGTAAGATTTTAAGTAAAAATAAATAGTGAGTCACATTTCATTTTCGATTCATTATTTTTGTTCCTTCCAGCTTACATCTTACACGGAATTTGCATTGCCCACAGCCTTTTAAAACATACTAATATATATATATATATATATATATATATATATATATATATATATATTATATATATGTAACATATATAATATATATATATACATATTATATATATATAAAATATATATAATATATATATTCATAATTATATACACATATACATATAATCTTTCTGTCTCTTTATATATATATCTATATATATATATATATATATATATATATAAATTATATGTATATATATTTATATAGATACAGGGGTTGGAAAAAATAATACAATCACCATGTGAATTTTGCAGTAATTGAAAAACACCTATACAAAATGAAAAAAAAAAACACAAAATGTTGGTTAAATTTGTTATGTCAGGTAGTGCAAATTAGTGAGACATTTTAAACGCCACATTTATCAAATTTCAAAATAGGGCAGATTGTTGGTGCCAGTATGGTAGAAGTTGCTGAGGTGGTGGCCGTATCGATAGGAACTGTCTCGAAGATGATTGCTGAATATGAAAAAGAAGAATTAAACCTTCCTATCTAATCAAAATACTCGCAGAAAGTCGAAGCTGTCTGAAAGAGATAATAGTCCCTTTGTAAGGCTTGCTAAGAAAGAGCACAAAACCACGGCACCCAAAATTACAGAAAAGATTACAAATTATATGGATAATCTTGTTTCAAAAAAAACTGTTCGACGAGAGCTTCACAAAGTTGGATTTCATGGGATAGCTGTTATCAGAAAAACACTGATTTCCAACACAAATGTTGAAAAACGTTTAGAATGTTGATGAAATGTAAAAGATATGGTTCCCCAAAGCGTGTGCAAGCATGCTATTTTCTCATATGCATCATCCATTACTTAATTCTTAAGCTCTGGCCGTGTATATGTTTGGAGATAGTCGGAAGAAAAATTCAATCCAGACCGAATTCTTCACACTATTAAACATGGAGGTAGATCGGTAATGATTTGAGGACTATAACTTAGAAATATTCTGCCCCTGTAGAGTAACTTTATAGAATAACTATCAGCCAAATTTATTTACCATTTTTAAAGGTGTTTGCATTATTTTGCTCAACTACCGTATGCATATATATATATATATATATATATATATAGAGAGAGAGAGAGAGAGAGAGAGAGAGAGAGAGTCTCGGAAGTTTCTCAACTATTAAAACTATATATATATATAAAACATTTTAGTCTCAAGTCGTTCGATGGAAAATCACTTTTTTAAAATGTAAATGTAAATGGAAGAAAACTAATATAGTGACTGCAAAAAGTAACTTTTGGCAGTCACTCTATCAGTTTTTCCCCAAGAATTTACGCTAGTCTTACCAGTATTTAAGGGATCATCAATTGTTTACCATGAACAACTATTTCGGGAATTTAAAAACAAAACAGTATTTTATTTTATGGCTTCCAAACAGAGTTGATCAGACCCCACTTCTCTTAAAAGACAAGTAAAAAAAGGGTTCCGTATATTAGACATAAGTTTTTTTCCAGATAAATGATTTGCAAACTCATTTAATTATTCCATGAAAAATGCCATTATACTGAAATCATATGCCCTTAATAGAGTTAAGATGAAAGTTCATATTTACTAAATGTACAAAAGCAAGGAAATTCCCAAATGTTTACACTTTTATTGTAATTAGGGTATGACTACATATCAACCAAACCATTTACTTATCACATCACTACAGTACTATATGCTTGAGTGGATGAAGTCTGTGAGGTGCGCTGAAGATACATGCCTACCAGTAAAACACATATCCCTGTTGTGCTTGCATACCCAGAATGACAATAAAAGTGTAAAAATTAGGGAATTTCCTTGCTTTTGTACATTAAGTAAATATGAATTTTCATGTTAACCCTATTAAGGGCATAGGATTTCAGTATACTGGCATTTTTCATGGAATGTCACTTCTTTTGTAAAGGCTATGCCTCAATACAATGCCTTCTCATAACTGATATAGTTCCTAGTTTGACTAATCAATGTTTCTTCCAATATTCACAGGTAAATATTTTTTTAAAAATCATGATGAGTATATATTTACTCATGATATAATACAAACTAGAACATTTTTTTCAAACTTTACCATGTATTAATTGCAAACTATACATGGTGATTCAATCATTTTACAGTCAGGGTGTTTGAAAATTGACAAGGACACAATGCAAAAATATTTAATTCGAATGAAATAAATAAATAAATCAAACATTTTTGGAGCAGGGAGAAATATAATAAAGTTATTCACAATAGTAAACAATAAAATATTCAGTGTACAAAGGAAAACAAAATACAACCTCTATATGTGCCATAACACAGCTGAATTAATCAAATAGCTGATGATGTATAGATTAAATTGTATGTGGACTAGTCATTTTTTAAGATTAGTTGAACATTTCTGAGAAACTACGGTATATTGGTAAACTGAAATTAGAAAGATATCAACTAGAGCCCAGAGCCTCGATCTCTGCCAAAGATCACCTGAATCCATGAAAAAGTTGATGAGATACAGAATAAACTGTATGTAGACTAGTATTTTTTTAGATTTTTTTGAATTTTCTGGAAAACTAAGGTATGTGGTAAACTGAAATTAAAATGCCATCAACTAGACACTAGAACCTCTATCTTTGCCAAAAATCAGCTGAATCCATAAAATGGTCGATCAGATATAGAATAAAGTGTATGAATACTAGTCATTTGTAAAGTTTTTTGGAATTTTCTAGAAAACTAAGGTATATGGTGAACTGAAATTAAAATGCCATCAACTAGACCATAGAACCTCTGCCTCTGCCAAAAATCAGCTGAATCCATCAAATAGTTGATGAGATACAGGGTGGCACATACGTACGTACGTACGCACGTACGTACGTACGTACGTACACACAGATAACATGATTTAATGATTGAACATTCTGGATCTCTGGGTTGCCTTGACTAATGATGCTGAAATTCTACACACTTATAAACCCTATCGAATACAAATTGTGTGCAAAGTTTGAACTAATTTGGTTAATTGGTTTTTGAGTTATGATTGATCAAAGAAATGAGATTTCCAGCATAGGCCATTCGTGTAGTTTATTGAAGGATAAAGCGCTCTCGCGCCTCTCTTGATTAAAAAATGGGCTATTTTCCTGTGTTGTTCGTCTGTGTCTAAGAAAATGTATCCGCTATTTACAAATTTGTTGTTTCATCTTAGAGTGTTCGGACGAATCCATTACACTACTTTTTAGGTGATTTATAGTTTTATGTATTTTTATTTTTATTATTTTATTATGTTTAGTTTTATATTAAAAATATTTAAAAATGAAAAATACATATATATATGCATGTATTTGTTATTTCTATTTTTATTATAATTATTATTATTATTATTGTTATTATATGGGTTATATATACGTTTATACATTATTTTTATTTTTAGTATTATTATTATTATTATTATTATTATTATTATTATTATTATTATCATATGTGTTATATATATATACGTTTATACATTATTTTTATTTAAATAGTTTTGGATTTGCTTTATAAATTTACTTTGCTTAATTTGATATGAGTTGAAAGCGTCAGGATGACGAGTAATCGCCTTATTTAATTGTCTAAATATTTTATTATGATCGCCACCTTGTCCAATCATCCTTATTATTAAGTCAGAAATTGGGGCTATAAAATCTACTAATTGTAAGGTCACACGAGCAATCCTCAGAAATTCGGACATAATGCTCCCGTAAAAAATACACATATGTGTGTGTATGTGTGTGCTATTAAGACGATTACATTTCTTCTGAAACATCCTTTACACATTCAACATCACGTTTCGGTATAACATCTGTTTTCTTTTCCCCGAAACATTAGAAAGAATCCAAAGTGAATAAACGAAACACAACTGACAAAAGATTAAAGAAAAAGATAAAAGTAACTGTGACGTTTTTTGAGATGTTCTTCTTGCATGAATAACAATGATAACTGTATTTGTTCCTTGATCATTATTATCACAATTATATATCTTATTGTGATGTTTATTTTAATCGAAATATATAGAGAGAAATAAAGAGATTAATTAATTTGGTACGCTTATCAAGAATTCACCGCGTTTCCGTGACTCACGTCGTCAATGTTAAGACAGGTCTCGAAAAAAATGTATATATGTATGTATGTGTGGGTGTATGTGCATATGTATATATATACATATATATATATACATATATATATATATATGTATATGTACATATATATATATATATATATATATATATATATATATATATATATATATATATATATATATACAGTATTTACAAAATAACATTAGACAAGAAAAACACAAACAAGTTGATTGAGAAAATAATTATCTTGTCAGCAAGCAGACAAGTCAAAAATATCTCTTAAAAGAATGACCCAATTAATACCTTCCTTCCTACTCACCAAAAAGCATACCAAAAGCAAACAGTGAGTATACATTAAGAACAGTCAAGTCCTGCTCGATAAAAACAACTTCCCAAAGAAGAAAACATAGTTGAACCATTTGAACTTTAAAATAAAATTTTAAAAAGTTTGACCTAAGATGACCTTGTAAGGGTCGAAAGGTCGTTAAAACCCAACAAACAAACAAACAAATCCTTGATCATCCTTATCATTATTATTACAATTATAAATCTTATTGTGATTTTTATTGTAATCGTTTTTATTATTGTTGTGTAGAACTAGCCTTTAAACTACTGATATAGAAATAAAGAGATGAATTAATTTGGTACTCATATCAAGAATTACCCGCGTTTCCGTGACTCACGTCGTCAATGTTAAGATAGATCTCGAAAGCGCCCGAGAGATGACGAGGCGAAAACTGCAAAACGATGAATTGAAGAATGGCAGACGATAAATTCAGACATAGAGCATCAAAGTAAAATACATATATAAAAATAAAGAACGAACAAACCATAGATAAACAATTGTTATTGTGTAGATGTTTATTTATTTTGTTGGTCAAAAGAACTATTGTTAATCAATTTTTTTTAATTAAATGTTTTTTGTTGCACTGAACAGTTTTAAAAGATGATTTCATTTTATAAAACAAACTACGAAACTACTGTTTTTAACCAAGTTCTTGTTTGTTTCATTTCATTCTTTTTTCAATGTTTTATTCTGTTTAACATTAGTGTGGTTAGGATTTACATCAAGGATTGGGATTTATGGTTAGAGTTTGGGTTAGGGTTAATTTTTTGCTACTTTTAACACAGTATTATTCTTGCCATAACCTATAAAAACACAGGAAGGCATTATTCTAAGCATGTCGTCTTCGTTTCGTAGCCCAAACCCAAGAAAGTGCCTAATTTTTCTCTATCTGTCACGTATTGTTGCAGAAAGGGGGGTCTATCCCTTCATTCTGGAATAGAAGAATACGCATTTGGGGAAGAATCACGGAATGAAGAAGTAACTCGCTAAATGATTGACAGGTATGACGTCAGAGTTTAGCCTCGGATGATGGTGGAATTTGGGAAGTGCCATTTCAGTCAGATAGTAGTCCGATCGCTACTCTAGTCAGATTTGCCAGGAATAAAAACCCTATTTATTATAATACTTGTGTTTCTGTAATCAGTCAAGTAATGAAACAGAACACCTGGGCCTTGACAACAAGCGTGTGTATTGATTGTATGCGCACGAAATAACATTACGACAATATCACTATCTTCCGTCACTTCAGTGAAACAATTTCCGATTTGCTTCTAGACAAAATACCTCTATTTTTATGATAACATTTCACAACTAAACAACTATCATCGCAATTACTAGTTATCAAATTAGTATAACTATTCGCTATGTCCGTATTATTATTAGTAGTAGTATTAGTAGTAGTAGAATAGTAGTAGTAGTAGTAGTAGTAAAAGTATTAGTAGTATTAGTAGTGATAGTAGTGATAGTAGTAGTAGTAGTAGTAGTAGTAGTAGTAGTAGTAGTAGTAGTAGTAGTATTGTTTATATTTATTTGTTGATGAAAATTAAATGGGAATGTTTGGGTTAAATATTAGATATTTTCGAGTCACGCCGATTTGTTTATAATCGGCTTCGCACTCTCAAAACGCTTCATACCATCTATAGTGACGTAACATGACCCCAGTGTAAACTTTCTCCCGCTTTTTTCCCTTAAATATCCAAAACTTATTAGACATTTGGCAGCCAATTTATTCTGGCTATGTTATTAGATGGGCTCGAGGCAATGCCATATACAAGGCACCAAACCTTACCGCCACCAAACAGACACAACATTGCACACATACACCGACACTCATGTTGACCCCGTAGCTTTGATAAAAAGCATTAAAGGATTTGGACGCATCTACTAACGATCAAACTGAAGTGTTTGTAATGACTAACGAGAACAGACGTAACTTGGGAAAGCTTTATTCAGCACACAATGTCGGTACAGTATTACTATTTATAGTGGTTAGTAGAAGCAGGAGAGTTCTCCAAAGGGGAGATAAGTCAGAGTCAGGAAAGTTACTCGTAATTATTCATTACAGTGTTATTAGGAAACATTACTACCGATTGAAGATTAAAGACGACAGTTTTTCGAGTAACGTAATAATCACAGCTCGAATTATAATGTAACCTTAGCGACATTATGCAAGCATTCGGTGTTCTCGCTAAACGCAGGTGTTTACTTTGTTAAAGCGATATTTTCCCATGAAGGACATTGTAATGCACGATGGTAATAGAATCATCTTTATTTTTTTTTTTTTTGTAATCATTTTCATGTTTCTAGCTGAAGAACGGAAAATGCAAGTCAGGAAAAAAAAAACGGAGAAGGTTAATTGAATTGTTTACGCGAGAACTAATTATGGGATGTCATTAATTGATGAAAGAAAAAACAGCCGAAATAAAATGTAATATTAACGCTGCCGACTAAAACAGCTGGCAAGGAAGTAGAGAGTCGTGTAGGCGGTCGCTGATGATGAGGGCTTTAATCAAAACAAACAATAAGAAATGATTTCATTCATTTCATCTTTTATTAGTCTTGTTTTACTAATTTTTTGTACGGGATACAATGACAGTTCTTTTTCCCTCGGGAAAATATAAAAATCCCAACCGTTTTTACATGATGGCTGACTTGTGGTACAGTGTCTATCTACAAAATAATGAGGTCGTGTCCAGCGTTCTTTACCTTATGAGGAAACGCGTCTTGACACTAGAGTTATCTATCTTAGCGAATATAAATGAGCCAATTTAATCTTAGCCGTTGTTGGCAACTCTCACGCCACATCGTGGTTCATAATTATGTCTGGATGTAGTCTTAATTAGCAAGTTGGTCGTCCTACAAAGTCGACTGGAATTTGTAAACTGTTATTCCCCCCAAACAAGACAAAATGGCTTACTGTGATTAGGAGCCAGATATTTTGCACACGTAACTATCAAAAAAAGACATAATAGTCTGCTTTTAAGAGAATACATTGTGCATTATTCTGCCTTATGTAACAAATATGTTATGTATATTTAATGTCATGCTTAACCAGTATCATTACAGCATTTATACTTCGTCATAGCTAGAGAAAATATTACATTAATTAATGCAATGTATTTTACTTTACGATACGTCTGTTTTAGTGGTTGCTCAAACGCTAACAATCAATGCCTGTATTACCAAGAAAACAGCACAGCAAACATTACGACCCTATGAGCATTGAAAATAAATTTAGTTACTCTGTAAATTTCTTGCTAAACGAGGCGTATGATATTAAATATTTGATATATTCGATCAGAATATATATTGTTTTTCGTTGGTCATAGCAGCAGAGTGACACATTATTATGTTCGACTTGGGATGATTTTCTATTTACTTAGGAGCAAAACAAGGGCAGTAGGGATCAAGGTCACCTTTTTAATGTGATAGATATCAATGTCACAAAAACGAGGCACTATAGAAGAAGGAAAAGTATTAAAAGACCCAACTGAAAAGGGTGAATACTTTTCTGTGTTAGGCCAGAACAGATATTACACTTTGATCGTAACCCGATGGCCGGTAATTGTCAGTGGTTTAATCTGGTATCTGAAACTTCTATAGAAGTGAATGGTTGTCATTTTTAATTTAATTTTTCGTATCTCCAACGTTACTTTTTCTTTGATCACTTATTAACGCTGGTTTACACAGGCATTTTGTTTTTTTTTAATACTTATGGTATATTTATTTACTCCTCTGCAGGAGTTAGGCACAAGGCCAGTTTTATCTTACTCCCACAAGTAAGATGTGACCACAGCTTGAGTCGAGTAAGTGGGGTTAAAAGCCAGCGCTCGAGAGGTGAGCACTCTGGCAATTAAAAATTGCCTGGGCAGCCCCGTCGGCATTCCCCGGTAGGGGCGCCTCAAGCAGTAAGCAATAAACTTACTCCTCCCCAAAGAGGGGAGGCGAAGCCTGGGAGGGTGGACCTCCTAGAACTGCACAGGACAAACCCACAGACAGGTGGAATCAAGCCCCGAAGGACAAGACGACATCCGTCTATAGGGGTGCAGTATCCATCGGAACAGATACTACACTTACTTCCTAGCGTTTTGTTTTTTTCTTAATACTTATGGTATATGCTGCACGTCAAACCTTGGATAGTCCATGGTCTTCCACTAATTAGATATGTTATTCCTTCCTAATGTGAAATATATATGATCATCTGCAACGTCATGCTGTCTTTAGAACCAAATCATCAATTTGTTGATAAATGCAACTGGAATTACTGCTTCCTATAGAATAGCAGGATTTGTGGCCCAAGGTTCACTCCTCTAGATCCGCCGTGTTGTGTCTATGACCATCCATATTAACAAAGTAACATTAAGTAGAATATGTCTC
Organism: Sepiola atlantica; assembly: GCA_963556195.1. NCBI lineage: Eukaryota > Metazoa > Mollusca > Cephalopoda > Sepiida > Sepiolidae > Sepiola > Sepiola atlantica. Next base: position 10,185,563 of record OY744528.1, on the reverse strand, counting down.
TACATAACACACACAGAGTCATTTACTTTATTCACTGACGAGAGGCTTTATTTTGATTATCACATAGTGCTGAAATACATGGAGACAATCGATGACACTCTTAGAAATAAACTACGAAATGTACAACTCCTCTACAAACCCTATTATTCCTATGAATAACCACGAATACGTTAATATTCACAAAACTATTTATTTAATTATGCGAACCAATCTCATATATTTGCATTAGTATTTCATTTTCTACGTTCTTCACGACTGGCACCCCACGGTCAACGTAATCATTGCACTGACCTTCACCAACTAATAGCTTAACCACTGACTATTTCACATATACCCTCTCTTTAATGAAGTGAATTGATTACCATTTACCAATGCATTTGTTATGTTACATTTTCCACCTTGACTGCTTTAGTAGCAATCATGTGTTATCACCTTACTGACTTATGCTAAGAGAACTATTTGTTACTCAGCTATTCCAATATTTTTATCCTGAATAACTACTCGGAATGGGCGTTCTTATTCTACATAGATTCTAGTTACGGAAGTCAAATCTACAGAAGTATATATCAAATCTAAAACGAAGTTAATTACTGGCAAGATCTGATGGGCAACTTTCATCATCAGAAAAGTCATAACATTACAATGTATATTCTTAGTATGTTCGTCATTTTCAGAGGACGGGGAAGAATTTCACATGATGTGGCGTGAACTTCTCGTGAAATACAAGAGATATCATATGTGGGGAACGTGAAGGGGGCTTACCTGCGAAACGTCCTCGTGTTTGTCTGTCCTGTGCGCTGCGGATGAAGGAAAAGAATTCAACTTGGTGTCCGTGAACCTTTATTACATACGGTTCACGCGGAGTCTCGCGAAGTCACATTGCACGCATGTAAATTAGGTGTGCCTCAGCCTAATAAAAGCGGGTCTCTTACCGTCTTCAACGAAATGGTGCGAAGTAAGTGCACGTGTGACGAACGTAGAGATCTGCTTTGGAAGCTGACAGGGGACGTTGTGACCTACGGACAGAGTGATTTGCGTTTCTTTGGACCTTCGTTATTACTTCATTATTACTTTATTTGTTCTTCGTTATTACGCAGCTTTTAGAATGTTAATACCCATATTGGTATTCCGGTAACAATAATACCATATACATTCCAAATATACGAGTCAGAATGAACAGGTTTAGGATGAAGAAATGCTAACCTGCCGGAAGTTTTATATAAAGTAAAAATTAAAAGAATACTACTACTGCTACTACTACTACTGCGACGACGACTACTACAGCTAATAATAATAATAATAGTTATGAAAAACTAGCGGAACTCATTAGATATTCCACGGTTCGTTTTTATATCAATCCGTATAATGTACTGTTAATAATAATCTACTTTTGAAATCATGTCTGTCACGGTGGACGACCGTAGAAAAAAGACAGACTGTGAAAATAATTGAGATTGTAAGCGAAATATTCTTTCAATAAGTAAAAGAACATTTCTCTTATTTATTCGTTTAAATTTGTGGAAATGTAATTCTTAATAAAACAGTATATATCATCTGTCTTCTTACCGTAAAGTATAATTTTCGGTTAAATATTATTACAATTAATGGATCAACCGTCAGTTTTTGAAATGTATGCATTCAAATTGTACGGGTTTAGTCAACGAAGCGAGGACATTCGATGTAGGAACAATTACTTTTTAAATGGAATTATTTTTACTTAGCGTCATAAGATTTAGCACGAAACACCATTACGATATCATTGTTTTAAATTCATGTAGAATGTGATAACGTACGCACGAACACGAACTGGCTTAGCGTTGTATCATACCATATATTATTATTATTATTATTATTATTATTATTATTATTATTATTATTAATATTATTATTATTATTATTATTATTATTATTATTATGATGATGATCATGATGATGATGATGATAATAACAATAATAATAATAATAATAATAATAATAATAATAATAATAATAATAATAATAATAAAGAAAAAAAAACAAGAAAAAAGAAAAAAATGGTACCAGCCAAGGCTGACACCACACAAAATATTTCCATAGAGTCAAGAGGGTGAGAAGACCGAGGAAGGACAGCACAAACCTGGAAGTGCAGAGAGAGTGCTGAAACTTTGGGGAGGCTTATTGTCACCCAAATCCCAGAGAAGACCAATGGTCCTTACCAGCTAGAAATTAATGGTAAACAGCTGTTGCGATACTGCAAGTTAATTTGCAGTGGCTATCAAAAAGAGATGAAGAATACTGGAAATCTGGGGAGACTTGTTGTCACGCAGACTCCAGACAATACCACCGGCTGTCGGTGAGCAATCACTGATGACCTGTGTGAGAACTGCTAGTGAGTAAAAATAATAATTGCACTAGGACATTAGGAGGCTTATTGCCATCCAAATCCTAGAGAATACGAATGGCCGTTGCCAACGAGTAATTGCTGGTAAGCGTCTTTGTAATAACGAAAATTCTTTTGCAGTAGGTATCGAGAAAGGTGGGGAGCGCTGGAAATCTGGGGAGACTTGTTGTCGCTCAGCCTCCAAGAAACGCCACTGGTAATTATCAGTGAGAACTCACTGATGACGGCTAGTGTGGGAACTCCTAGTGAGTAAACATAATAATGAAACACGACTGCAAGACATCTGAAATTGCCAACGTGGATAAGTAAGAACAATTCCATTATCTGCCAACCTTAAAAAAAGGTTGCATTAGGAAAGTCTGATGACAACGAATATCATCCAACCCCCCACGGAGAGAAGTACAATTCTGTATGTCCACACATATTTCAGAGAAAACCAGCTGTCGTTAACAACAGAGATCGATTGGCAAGGAGTATCGATCATTATTCAGAATCAAAGGAACACAATTCGTTTTTGTCAGTGAGCGATCACTCACACAAATGCGCGTGAAGAACTCCTAATGAGTAGTAAATAATAATAAATACTTAACGTATATTTATTTACTCCTCTGCAGGAGTTAGGCACAAGGCCAGTTTTATCTTACTCCCACAAGTAAGATGTGACCACAGCTTGGGTCGAGTAAGTGGGGTTTAAAAAGCCAGCGCCCGAGAAAGTGAGCACTCTGGCCATAAAAAATCGCCTGGGCAGCCCCGTCGGCATTCCCCGGTAGGGGCGCCTCAGGCAGTAAGCAATAAACTTACTCCTCCCCAAAGAGGGGAGGCGAAGCCTGGGAGGGTGGACCTCCTAGAACTGCACAGGACAAACCCATAGACAGGTGGAATCAAGACCCGAAGGACAAGACGACACCCGTCTATAGGGTGCAGTATCCATCGGAACAGATACTACACTTACTTCCTACTTAACGTATAACAAACACTCTAATTCCTCTTTAAATTCATGATGAAAACGAAAATCGCCAACAAGAAAAATTAGCTTATGACGCACAATGTCCGAAATACCATTTCTCTTAATTGTTCACGCTATTCATATATAAAATGTTGCATCCTCGTGCGTGTTTTACAAATACTTCAATGGAGTGTGCTCCGATGAACTAGCTGATCTACTGCCCTCGACACAAATACACTAGAACAACCCGACAATCAGCTAAATCCCATCCATCCACTGTGGAGGTCCCCAGCTTCTTTCCTCGTGCTGCTGGTCTGTGGAACTCCCTCCCTGACCCCTGTTTCCCCGACGTTACTGGCATGCAGAGGTGTAAAACTAATGTAAACAGACATATCGCTGCACAGCTCCCAATTTAGGATGACACCCTAAATCTACTCCCTAATTCTCAGTAGACCCTTACGTCTACAGTGGCGTCCTGCCTTGTTCGGGGTGAAATATCTTGTTTTTAAGTACACAAAGGTTGTTTCTACAAATAAACAATGTACCCTTTACCTGGTGGGTAATAACCGCTACAATTAGTCATTCTACGCCGATTTTAGTCGAAATATAATAACATGTGACAAAACGTTGAGACTTATTGCGCGACTAAAACCAATAAGTCACTTTACTTCTATAGTATTATTAATATTATTGTTATTACTATTGATTTATTTATTTTCATATAGTGTTAAATAGACTTATTATTTTACTATCTAATTCACGTAAAGAACAAAAGTGTCATTCTTACTCTTAATGCTTATCGAGACATTACGAAATGTTAGACGTTAGTTGAACCGACGTAGAGTTAGAAGGGACGAGGGAAATACATAGATAGCTAAGAGAGCGATTCATTAGAAATCACGGTTAATTATAATAATTTAATAATATAACTCAATTACGAAATTAAGGATGCAAATCTTTAAATTCACTAATTACTTTATACTTAATTATACTCCAACTTCAAAGGTTTATTTTCGCACATTTTGTCCAACCTCTTGTAAGGGTCGCTTGCCAATGCTTATGATCCGGACAAAAGCCTATCGGACAAAAGCCTACCGGACAAAAGCTTACCGGACAAAATCCCACCATATAATTTTAAAAAAAAATATATTTTATATTTTACTTTTTATTTAATTATTAATGATATGTGTCAGTATTTTTCTTGACTGAAAAGTTTTATTTAAGTTTTAATAAATTCTCATAACGTTGTAAATTTACTGCAGTCATTTTAGGGTTACTAATCGAATTAATGCAAAGTTTCATTGTTGTTTTGTTTTTACTCAAGTTAAATGAATTAACATCGTATTGTGATGTCATTATAATCTATAGATTTAACTTTTACTGGTAACTTACAAACAATAGCAATTATCATTTTATCATTAGTACCAGCAATTGAAAATTAAGTTTCAAAAATTTAAAAGAATCGTTTCTGGAATCGGAAATTAGACTCACATTTTTCCAATAACGATGCCGATTAATCCCAAAATTCCAATTGTTTGATTCCCGATTCCGATTAATCGTCCGAACACTAATTCTGACCCCCCTAGTTCCCTTAAGGAGGCATTTAGAGATTCGGGACTATTTACATTGTCTTATTCGAAAAATATTTCAGCAAGTATTGCGCGAGGAAAACATATAGAAAACGCCTTAGAGAAACAAGGGTTGATGAACTCACGTGTGTCTGATAATAGATACAAAAAAAGTAAAATAAACAGAAACGTTGGCAAAGTTTATCTTGTCGACGATCGAACTAGATTTATTGGTTAATTGTCGTGCGGTCGAGCTTTTCTATCGGCCGTGCAACCAAATGCTTCGTCGATCGGCGATAATGACGAACGTTCCATGCACGCTCGATTAATCCGTCTAATTTTGCGGAACTGACAAAACATCAGGTTTGATAAGAAATTGAAATTGAGTGTGACGACTCCATCGCTGAGAAGGCGACCATTAATTTCTAATCTCGTTGCTGGTTCGCTATTATAAGTTTCGCTTTTCAAAACGACCGACATCACTTTAGAGGCGAAACGCACGGTTTGCTTTTCCAAATGTTGGACAAACTTTTCATCTCTATACGAGTTGTGTCCACTTTTAAATGATTTCCTGTTGAAATGCTAACAATGTAACACATGCTATACATTAAGTAGTGTCTACAAACCACAATATATATATGGCGTGCTTTAGCCGTGTGTTATTTGGTTATACTTGTTCAGATAAGGACTCGAGCTAACTCTAGCGCTAACCTTAATCCTAACCCTAACCCTAACCCTAACCCTAACCCCAACCCTAACCCTAACCTTAATCCCAACCCCAACCCTAACCCTAACCCTAACCCTAACCCTAACCCTAACCCTAAACTTAACCCTAACCCTAACCTTAATCCTAACCCTAACCCCAACCCTAACCCCAACCCTAACCCTTACTTTAACTCTAACCCTAACTCTAACCTTAACCCTAACCGAACCCTTACCCTAACCCTAAAACCCTAACGCCAACCCTAACCCTAACGATGTCATAGAGATTTTAGCTCGGGTCCCAATCTAGAGAAGCATCTTTTTTTCTTATTGTTATTGCTGTTTCTATGCGAGTCAGTTTTCTGCATAGAGTTCCCCCATAATTTGCTTCAGTATAATCTGGTATGCATTCAGTCCTCGCCGTTGGTGGCAGCGATTCGCTAACCAACAAAATCACAGGTGTTTACCCCTGAAGAGTAAGGCTCAGCAGTTGCATGCGAAGTCGTGTAAGGTTTTGTTAATAACACACAAAAGAACAGCGCACGATTCTAAAACATATGTTTATATACCTTGTAATGGTTTTATAGGAAACACTTTTAAAGTTTTCTGTTTTCATATTGAACACCTATTTCATTAAAAATATACTGTTTTCGATGTTTACTTAAAAAGCCTATTGTTGAAAACTCGATAATTCCTTGAAGAGAAATTCGTCCGACTATGTTTAAAACCTGACACTAATTTTAGCTTTATATCTTCATGAAAAAGTTTATAATGTACTTCTTTTAAGGTTTTCCTTTATACTGACAGCCTAGTTTAAGAACTACTGCATCCGAAATCACGGACAAGAATTTCCAACTCGTATATTTATCGAGTTTTTCAGAAATACGTGAATTTTTTTTTACTAAAAAAAAGGATTTTAAGACTTTGACAGTATACTCACACATTTGAATCGAATTAACTGAAATTAATTCGATAGTTTAAAACATGCTTTAATAATTTTCCCAGAGCAATGAGAGTACCATGTTAGCGGCTAGAATATATCTGCCGACTGACTGGAAATATGGCCTCCAGTAGAACTTCTCAAATGTAAGAACACTTGGCTTGTTATAAGTATGGCCTTAGATAAGAAGAATCTGCAGATATATTTGTCGGTTAGCTGTTAGCCCCTAGCAATAATAGCCTGAAATCAGCCATCATTTCGCATCGCATTCATTTCGGCCACCGTTAATGTTTGCCAACCATGTGATAAAAAGGGCTTCACGCTTGCGCGTAATAAACATTGCTTCAAAGTTAAAGATTCAAACCGTAATCTTTACAGTTAAATGGTTGTGGACCCTAATCTAGAGCTTCTTGGATGACGGATTTTTCCAATTCTGATTATAGAGTACGGGTATTTATTTTCAGCCATTACAAACGGAAAGGACACACCCCCATTAACACGACATCACAGGTTGTTTATAGCTCTCGCGATATTTAGCAATAGATTACTCTAGCTTCAATGACCGGATTAAGCACATCTACTGGTGAGATCCCATACGTGTGTGTTTTAATCACTATGCTCGAACACTGGGGTTATAGATTCTACCTATCGAGCTCCTGAGGCAGCACAATGGACAGGCTAATCTAATGTATACAAGCAAAGTAATCTGGTATCGCCCGGGTGCAATAATTTGGAACACCTAGGCAATTTTCTCGCTTTATTCTACATAATTTTGAGCGTTATTTTTTATCTAACAAAAAAAGTTACGTTTCGAATACATGAAAATACGACCTTTATATTTATTAGTAACTATTAGTTAACGTGATTTTGAATCTGTTATGGTGCCGTACCTATATGACGAACAGTGGACTCGTCCATTCCTAATAAAAGACTGGAAGCATTTAGGCTTCTCTTAGTTATTGAATTCAACTCCAGTCTACCCTGGCAGTCAGGACTGATATACCACTTCTCATGTTCTCTGTACATATCTTTTCTTCAATATATATTGTTCACATAACCCCGTGTTCCGTTTCTTCATTTCGGCTCCTAAACAGGGTCACAACAAATTGACGACGAGAATTCGAGCTTACACGGGACCCCACCATAACACTTACCTTCTGATATGAATCACTCCTTCATTTTGCGAATTAATGACTAATCAACAGGACTATGTTTTTCGAATAGATGTTAATGATAATAATAACTTATTTCCGAAATCGATAGTTCCATCAAGGAGCCACTCTTCTTCGTCACTATTTATATATGTTATATCTTATCCTCTGAAGTCTAAACTACATTATTATCGGGTTGCAAAGAAAGTAATGTCGTATCGTTTACATCACTTTGCAGCCTCCTAAGTTATACACAGTTCTAGATTTTTTGGTTAATTGGTGTCTTTATATCTTGCTTTGCCTTTCAGATATAGTAATTAGTTGGAAAATATTAAGTTTAACAGTCTCGGCCGTCAAGAAATCGGTATCAGTGAGGAGCATCTGAGAGAGTGCATGCTCTATGAATTCAAAAAAGGAAACTCAGCTGCAGAAGCTACAAGGAAATTAGAACTTTCTATGGCATAAATGTTCTGAATGATCGAAAATGTCAACGGTGGTTTGCAAAATAGTCTTCTGGAGACTTTAACCTGTCAGATCGACGACGCTCGGGAAGGCAAAAGATAAAGACGCCATTAAAGATACTGTGGAAGCCAATCCAAAGTTAACAAGCAGAGAATAAGCTCAACAATTCAATACAACCCATACCACAATTATTTCATGCCTTCACGAGGAAATATTTCAAAACTTGGACTCTGGGTTCCCCACGATTTTATCGACGCTCAACGAAATCAAAGATTGACTGTTTGTACATATTTGCTTTCCAGGAATCATCGATAACGATTTTTGCAAAGAATTGTGACAAGAGATGAAAAATAGGTTATTTATAAGAATAGCCAACGCAAAAGACAATGGTTAAACCGAAACCAAATTCCACCACCTGTTCCAAAACAAGGACTACACCCAAATAAGCTTATGCTCTCTACTCTCTATGGTCGGACATGAGAGGACTAGTTCATTATGAGTTACTAGAGCTTAATCAAACAATCACAGCAGTAAAATATTGTTCGCAGCTAGATGATCTTAGAATTGCTTATCAAAGATAAACGACCAACATTACTCAATAGAAAAGGTGTAGTGCTTCAGCATGATAACGCGAAACCTCACACAGCAACAATCACTCCGGAAAAGGTCATGGGTTTCAATTGGGAGGTTTTGCCTCACCCGCCTTATTCACTTGACATTGCTTTATCCGACTACCATCTTTTTCGGTTGTTGCAGCATCACTTGAAATTGATGAAAATAACGACCAACTAAAAATTGACCTGAATTTGTTTTTCCCTAAAAAATCAGAGAGAAGTTTTCGAAGAAGGTATCAAGAAGCTAGTTGATCGTTGGACAGAACTCATAGAAAATGGGGGAATTATTTTAAAGAGTAAAAATTCCATAATATGGCCTAATGTGAATGTTTCAGATTAAATACATGTGTTGGACAAAAACGACATTACTTTCTTTCCAACCTGATCTTTCTATTAATAACGAAGATTTAGCATCTGTCTGTCTTATACTAAAACTACAATTGCTATGTTTCAATGTTCAGTTCTGGGGATGATAGTATAGTATCTGTTCTATTGTCATGATACCATTTTTTCAGACATTACCCCTTTCTTTTTTAAAAGGAAGCAGTTTAGTATATATTCTTTTGTCACCCCCGATGGAGTATCTCTGTTTTTGGAAGGCATTGAAGTATATGTTCTGTTTTCATGATACCATGCTCACAGGCATTATAGGGTATTTGTTTGGAGGAGGTGAGGTGATTGTGTAGTATCTTTCTAGTGTCATAAATCAATGTTTTGGATACATAATCTCTTCCGTTTGGAGTAGAGTAGTATATGTATTGCTTTTATAAAACGATTCTCTCAGGCATTACTACCTCCCCTAGAAGAGGGAAGTGTCATAAATGTTTGTTCGTTATAACACGATCCACTCTGTGTATACCTTCTATTTAGGGGCATAGTTTTAGTTTTAGTTTTTGTTTTACTAGACAAAAATATGCGCCCATATTCTTTCTTGTTTCCCTTTCCATGGCTCTGATCGAAATATGTCTGCAAATGTGTAGCCAAATAGTATTCATATATATAACATTTCTATATCGTAGTTTTGTTTGTTTTTAATATCAACACACAAATTAGTCTCCAGATCGTTATTTTGTGGATACAAATTACTTGGAGTATATATATATATATATATATATATATATATATATATATATATATATATATATATATATATATATTGTTACACCGGCCGTTCAAACAGATTAGAAACTACACCGGTTCTCACTATAAATAGTGCGGGTAGACAATCACCAGAGAGTAAAAAGGACAGTATTGTAACTGTCTAGCCGAGTGCTAGTCAGTTTCCTTACCTTTGTACCTTTTATGTCAATACACTTTTTATCTTAACCCAACATCGACTTGACTTCTTCTTTTTACTGTTGGACTACTTCACAACCTATATATATATATATATATATATATATATATATATATATATATATATATATATATATACAAAGAAATATTGAATTATTTATACCAACGTACGCCGGCGTTTAGAGCTTATACTCTCATCAGTGTAGGAAGTGTCAATCTCAAACGGTCACAAGGCGCAGACCCGGTTCACAGAGTCAAGCAAAACTCTTTACACTTTCTCTGTATACTCGCGGCTATTAGACATTATCATGTTATACAGGGTAAATTAAGTTTTATCTATGCCTAAATACATGGTTGTAGACTATCTAGAGGATTCGTTGAACGTAATGTTAACATTGCTCATATATAACTTACAGTTTATTTTTAATATCTTCGAACAGTTCTCAACGGTAATCCTTTAAAGCGGTTTTTATCACAGTATTTACAGGGACATATTAAATTGTATATACATACATACGCCGGCGTTTTAAGCTTACGCTCTCATCGGTGTAGGAAATTAAAACTTTAGACGGGTACAAGGGACTAACCCGGTTTGCAGGGTTAAGTAAGACTGCACGCTTTCGCTCTATCCTCGCGGCTATATAACAATATCACGTGATACAAGAGACATTAAGTTATATTTATTCTATTAATATACCTTTCAAATATCAAATGCAATGGCTGACTCCTTCAAAAAATGCCCCCCTCCAGTCCGTAGTTGAATAGGGGAGGTAAATGCATGGAAACATGTAATTCTACTAAGAGCAAGCTCTTCTTTTTTAACAATTATAAGAAATCTTTTCAACCACCGATATACACAGCTAATAGCATCTTACCTGAGAATCGATCATTCAAACTCGTCGGTCAAACAGTTATTGGTTACATGAATCGGAATAAATGCATAGACACCATTGTTAAGACGTCTGCAAGGAAGGTAGACTTCCTCTACCGTGTTAGAAAAAAATCCTCACGCTTGATATTATCATATATCTTAAGAAAGACAGTTTTCGCCCATGCTTGGAGTATTCTTGTCACATCTTGGATGCTGTACGAACCACTAGTGTTTCCCTCTTAGACAGGGTAATAAAGAGCTTCTCATGAAATGAGTCAATCACTGTCTATGAACCACCTATCGTCCTATCGTCGCAATATTGCATCCCTGTGGTTGAGTTACACGCACCTTAATTGGACGAAAATGCTGCACCTGTGCCCCGTCGAGGTAAATACTGCCGACCAACTAGCAGAATATTATGTTTATACTATAAAGGTTTTCATATGTCGAAAAGTGTTTTACTATAATAGCAACTTTCGTCGATCTGCTAACCTTTGGAATTACCTCTCTGTTCCCTGTTTCCCTTACTGTACCAACATGCTACGTTTTATAGGGTGTTTTTTTGCACTTACCTTACGGACTACCAGACTTCTTCCGCTTCACTAATAATACCGGAAGAACACGCCTCTCTGTATCGGACCTACCCAAGTCAAAGACAGACTCTCTTTATATACGGTATTTACACTTTATTCAATACACTTTGTTTCACTTAATACCGAGTTTGTGTCTTCGTTCCGGACCCCTGACAGGTCTTCAACAATATGTATTGTGAAAAAACATCTGCATTTACGTCAGTCGGACGCTCTCCGTTACAGTCTCTGTATCTCTTCTATTGATGTGGGCCGCTATAGTTTGGTGATCGCATCAATTTAAGAAGGGTCTGGGAGAAGCCCATCACTGGTAATGAGGTGACCCATGAAACATCTCGCTGCACAGTTTTCGACAAAGTATTTTCCAGTATGCATTGGCCCTTAAAACACTAACCCCTTACGTCTCAATGGGACTCTGTCTTTTTAGGGATCAATAAAATCAAAAGAATACAACAAAAGAAAACTGAAACACAACCGGATTCGATCGTTCGATCCGAACTGATATTCACTTTTAATTCCTTACGAATTGATTTTATAGATTAAATTCCCACATTGAATAGATATTTTATTTTTAGCTAAACAAATCTTAATTCGATCTACAGAGTTTTATTCGGGATTACTAGTTCCTGTTTACTGACCCGATGATTGGGTGAAGTTCTTCACTTCGTGCAACAATCATTCTTTAGACGTAAAGTTAATTAAAGGAGAAATTCATTACAGAGAACCAATTATTCTTGTCTGGAATAACGAAATACCCCCAGACATTTAATGCAGTCACGCATATAACGTGGCTAGTTAGTGACGTCAAATATCACGTGATCTCAAATCTGTACCAGCGACTTAGTTTCAATAGGAGATACGTAAATAATTATATATATATATATATATATATATATAAACACACACACACACACACACACACACACACATATATATATATATATATATATATATATATATATATATATATATATATATATATGCACAAAAACATCTCTTCGACTCATCAGTGTCGGCAGACGTAGCGAGATTCGAATCAGCGACTCTCGTGATTGGCATCCGGTTCGCTACCGAACGAATAACAAAATACATTTAATGGAGACACGCATACAATATTACGTGATCGTATCTCAAATCTGATTCAGATTCGCCATTGTAATAGAAGATAAGTAAATAAATTAAAAATATGCATACATATACGGTGTTCTTTTGTTAGTGTTGTTTTTCTGGCGATAGTCGACCGGTGTTTACCGGTGCGTTTTTACTCCTGTTCGCTACTCTGGGCGATTTGTTTATTTCTAAGAATATGGAGAGGACCGCATTTAAAAAAATGTCCGTTATCAGACGAGTAATCAATTGTTGTATATATATAGATTTTTTAAATAAATTAATTTATAAATTAATGTGTGTGTACAGGTTCATTTAATAAATTTATGAATTACTAGCATGGCTACCCGGCGTTGCTCGGGGTCATAAAAACATAAAATAGAAGAAAAATAGCATGTGTAAGATCTTTATATTTAAACTTCTATTTCTCTCCCTCTCTCTATAGCCGTATCTTTATCTGTCTCCTTTTCTCTTTCCTGGTCGCCCCATTTCACCATTCCCCTCCCCGTTGCCACCTTTTACCCGTGTCCTTGGCAAAATATGTCTCTTCCCCACCACTCCTATTCCATTGCCCTGGCCAAAAGTATGGCATATTTTTATTAAAAGTACAACCTCTGTCTGCCCATTATATGTAGGTACTTATCCACGCCCCGTTGCGCATACTGTATACGTACATATATCCGCCCCTGTCCGCATACTATACACGTACATACCGCCGCCCGGTGAATATACTATATACGTACCTATCTCCGATCGGTGCGCATAATATATACGTACTTCTCTCCGCCGGTGCCCATACTATATAGTACTTATCTCCACCATGTGCGCATACTATATACGCACCTATTTCCGCCCCGGTGCGCATACTATATATGTACCTATCTCCGCCCGGTGCACATACTATATACGTACATATTTCCGCCCGGTGCGCATACTATATACGCACCTATCGCCACCCCGGTGCGCATACTATATACGTACCTATCTCCGCCCGGCGCGCATACTATATACGTGCATATCGTCGCCCAAGTGCGCATACTATATACGTATCTATTTCCGCCTGGTTGCGCATACTATATATGTACCTATCTCCGCCCGGTGCACATACTATATACGTGCATATCTCAGCCCTGTGCGCATACTATACACGTACCTATCGCCGCCCGGCACGCATACTATATACGTACCTATCGCCGAAACTGTGTGCATACTATATACGTACCTATCGCCGCCATGCTGTGCATACTACATACGCACCTATCGCTGTCGCATAGTGCATACAATATACGTACTTATCGCCGCCGTGTTGTGCATACTATATACGTACCTATCGCTGCCGCAGTGTACATACTATATACTACTTACTTCTGCCTCAGTGCGCATACTATATACGTACGTATCTCTGCACCGGTGCACATACTATATACGTACCTAATACCGCCCTATGCGCATACTATATACGTACCTATCCCCACCCTGGTGCACATACATAAGAACTCATATTAATGCGTCCCTGTCGTGTCAAAGAACACAAATCAAGTGTATTCATGTAGCGTCACTATCATAAAAAGAACTTATATTAATGCGCCCCCGTTGTATCAAATAACCTATATGTCGCGTTTGTAGTTCGAATAAAGATCTGTTCATGAAGAAGAAGAAGAAGAAGAGGAAGAAGAAGAAGAAGAAGAAGAAGAAGAAGTAAACGTATTCGATAGGGGCGCAATACTGCACAAGCCCTCTGAAAACGTATTACATAGGGGTGGTACACTGCACTATCTCCTGGTCGCTTATTTTGGCTAGTTGGAAGCTAAACAGATGCAACATTTTCTCCACACCTCTCAAGAAAGAGGAGGTAATGCCTACAAGATGGTATCATGACAACAGAACAGATACTACACTAATTCCACACTTCTCAAAAAGGAGGAAGGAATGCTCGGGAGAATTGTATCATGACAACAGAATAGATACTACACTAACTCCACACTTCTCAAAAGAGGAGGGAGTAATGCATGGAAGGATGGTATCATGACAATAGAATATATACCCCCAACCAAAGTAATATTTTTAGTTATTAAAAAAAAATTCCCCCCCCTCATTTTATTTTTATTTTAGATTGTTTCTAAAATTGCCCAAAGTCTTAATACGAAATAGTAAGTTATGCATTTACTTTTGTATTTCGTTTGGTACCAATTAGTGTGCTTATGACTTTCCATCGATTAATTATATATATATATATATATATATATATATATATATATATATATATATATTTGTTATTGTTTATATTTTTATCTATGGACGTATACGTTTCGTATTTTTCAATCAAGACTCATCAGCATAGAAGTACGACTATTCACCACCGGTCACACGATTCGAAACCCTGGACTACAAGTAGTTTCCAACCCAGTCCAACGTCGCTAACCGCTAGGCCAGTTCTGAACAGCTTATAAACAATGATAATTTTAACACATTAACGGCGGCGAAGCGAACAGGCATTCAAACTCCTATAAGTGAAGGAACGATGCATAAAGCAAGTGACGCTACGCTGTGTTACTACTACCATTTTACAGTGCTCTACTTTTTTAACGAGCAGCTTCAAATATATATATATATATATATATATATATATATATATATATATATATATATCAACATATATATATATATACTCGGTAAAACATGTGTATTATTCTTTCCTTAAGCCAAGGCTTTTCAAATATTAACAACTTCTTTCATTTATCTTCATAATTGCTCTATCTCGTATATCGAGCTTAAACCAGTTCACTATAGGTTCTATCTACTAAAGGTATACTTTTAGTTTCATATTTTATATTATATATATGTATATATAAGTATATATATATACGTATATATATATACATGTATATATTTTTATATATACATATATATATTTATATATATAAGTATATATATGTATATATATATATATATATATATATAATTCGTATAAAACTTTTTATACAAACATTTTTGGCTACACATTTGCAAACCTGCTTACGATGTAGCTGGAAACCCGCCCAACATAAATAGGCCAATATAAATATTGGCCTAATTATGTTAGATGAAAATGTTGAAAATAAATAGCAAATTGTTAGATACTTGCTCTTTCATTTTAAAGTTTGTATTAAAGTAAATAGTGGCCTGACAAACTTTTAATACTCTTCGCATGACACAAAAGTAAACTTAATATAGCTGTTGTTCAACATTCATAATGATGGGTTAATTTATTTTGGCGTAAATCCATACAAATGAATTACTATATAAACATACCTTGCTTTAATTACCTACTTGTAGGGTTACCCAGCGTTGTCCGGGATAGAATGTTGAATAGTATCATATGCACTAGCATATTAAGAACAGCTTACTTTAACAGCAAAGGAGATTCGGCCCCCATAGTTCATTTAGATTCGCAGGAGATAGACTCGATAGGATATGCATTAAGCTTTAAAAGATGATCGGCTGTCATAGCTCACTTAGGGTGCTGAGTTATTCAAGGTCATTTCCATTTACTCCCCCTGCAAATGTTAGATTTGGAAGGCGTACAAAGTAGGGTGACAAAACTAATAAGTAAAGTAAAGAAGTGCAGTTACAGGGAGAGATTGGACACATTGGGATTGACTACTTTGCTGGAGAGAAGAATGAGAAGAATGATACTTTCAAGATAATTAATGGCATTTCTTACTATGGTGCGCATTTTTTTAGTATTTCTCCTAGATTTGGATGGTTATTGTCACGGCAGTTTGCACAAATTAGATCTGTTAACCTGTTAAGTTATTTTGCTCACAGAGTAATATGTTTTTGGAATAAGTTGCCAGATCGAATTAAGAACAGCAATAGCGTGGATCACTTTTAGATGAGGTTCGAAGAATTCAGAGAAAGTGGTAGGAGGGAGAAATTGAGGGGGCACTTTTGGGAGCTATCAAATAAAATATTTAACAGAATTTGATCTGGATATCGATACTGCACAAAGAGTTTAATTTTAATTTTTTTAACAGTTGAATTGAGAAGATACTTAAAGGGGAGATGCCCAAAGAGGCATAACAGACAAACAAATAAATAAATACATAAATATGATTTAAATGTTCATTCAAATAATATGAGTTTGAAGTTCGGCCTCGGGAGGTCTCTTATTTAGGAAAAGCACTTAAAGATTTGGGACCAATTTCGTTGTTTCCTCCTATAAAATGTTATGCATTGGATTTAAAATGCATAGCTATATTTTATATTTGAAGTTAAAACTTCAAATATAAAATATAGCTATGCATTTTAAATGGGGCTTATTACATTATAAAACGACCCTCTAGGATTCCATTACAATATTCAAAAATAATATCAACATCTTTCATGGGGAATTTTACATAAGAATAATCTTCTAAATTTAATGTAGATTCATTAACTTTTTTCCATAGGTAAATAAAGACATTGAGTTATATATATATATATATATATATATATATATATATTCTCTCTTTTCTCTCTCTCTCTCTCTCTCTCTCTCTCTCTCTATATATATATATATATATATATATATATATATATATATATATGAATGTGTATATAGCGGTGTCCAAGTGGTTCTAGATGTCGGGATTTCGACAGCTAGAACCACTTGGACACCGCTATATATATATATATATATATATATATATATATATATATATATATATATATATATATATAATATTCGTTTTGTTTACCATCTATGTACGTATACGTTTCTTCTTTTTTATAATGATGACTCATCAGCATAGATATATAACTATTCACTACTGGTCGCGATTCGAAACCCCGGGCTTCGAGAATTTTACAACTCAAATCCCGACATCTAGAATAACTCTGCCACCGCTGAATAGCTAAATAAACAGTGATAATTTTAACACTTATTTCGGCGGCTTGACGTCAAGATAGCGTTCGACTTACTGAAAGGAACGATGCATTTATATCTAACGATGTCATGCTGTGTTAATACTACACTTACAGTGCCCGTCTAGGTGTTTTTATAGGGGGCATAAATAATACATATTTGTTTTATTTATTATCTATATACGTATACGTTTCGTCTTTTTTATGATCGGGACTCATCAGCATAGATATATGCCCATTCACTACTGGTCGCGCGATTTGAAACCGCGGATTCCGAGTATTTTACAACACAGATCCCGACATCCAGAACCACTTGGACACCGCTATATACACATTCATATATATATATATATATATATATATATATATATATATATATATATATATATATATATATATATATATATATATATATATATATATATATATATATATATATATATATTATTTTTAAATACAGATTTTAATCAGACATGGACCAGTGGTTTCTGACAAGAAAAAGGGTTTAAATCCCCGATTCCGTCTTCTTCAGCATAGTCTGAAATAGTAAATGATGGAATTGTTTCAAAAAACATTTATAACCGTTATTAAACGCTATGCACAAGGAATTTGAAATGTGGGGCCGGCGAGACGCTATATCAGAAAGAAATATTACGCTCTTAATTTAATTGAGCACTCTGATGGTATTTCCTTTTTATTCTTTTTTGAGTATACCTTTATACTTTATATATGTATATATATATATATATATATATATATATATATTTATATATATATGTATATTTATATATATGTATATTTATATATATATATATATGTATATTTATATATATATGTATATATATATGTATATTTATATATATATATATGTATATGTATATATATATGTATATGTATATATATATATGTATATTTATATATATATGTATAAATATGTATATATATATGTATATATATATATATATATGTACATATATATATATATATAGAGAGAGAGAGGGAGAGAGAGAGAAAGCGAGAAAACGTGTGAAAAGAAAGAAAAAGAGGGAACAGGATGTGATTTCTCTTCGTTTAATATTAAACTAAATAACCTTTATTTCTACGAATAGATGGAATAAAAAATAGAATTTTTTTTTTCAAAAGGAAACGCAAAAAGAAGGAGACAATAAACGCTGTTTATTCGCTAAGTAAATAGCCTTCCATTTTCTTTATGAATTCGAACTGCCATGTCTTTATGGCATTCAAACAAAGCCCAACGCTTTTGTATCTTCCTGCGATGAATTCAAATACAATTTTCCGTTTGATGTCATAGTAGATAAATAGCAGAACGTTTCCATTTAGTACAGTTGTTTCAGTTTTTTTTTAATAAATGTCCTTGAAAAGTCTGAGAAATAACATTTGATTCTCAAGAGAGTTTTACAGCCACCAGCATTAGATTTTTTCTTCTGAATTAATAAAATATCTGTGTAGAAATCTCATAAAATTGTATCAGAGATATTTCCGATAGAAAACCTACACATATTATGACTACGCTTCTTGTTCGTCTACTCCTTCACATCCTTCTCTTCCTCTTATTCATACTACTACTACTACTACTACTACTACTACTACTACTACTAACAATAATAATAAAGAATAATAATAATAAAGAATAATAATCATAATAATAATAATAATGAGAAGGAGAAGAGGAAGAAGAATAAAAAGGCAAAGAAAAAAAAGAAGGAAATATTAGTGGAATTAAATAAAGAGTAAAAATAAGAAAAGAAGGAGATACAATAAATGATGATGATGATGATGATGATGATGATGATGATGATGATGATGATGATGATGATGATGATGATGATGATGATGATGATGTAATAACGAATGCTAACGGGTCTCGAGGAAATTAGACGGTTGGTTTCTTCATGTATTTGTATAATTGAGTATCTATAATGGTAATACTACAGGGTGACCTCCCCAAAACCGGTCCCAACTCTAATTAGGCCCCGTTTCTTAGTGTTTCGTCCGAATGAAATGAATTTTTGGTCATAACTAGTTTATTATATTCACAACATCATATCAAAACACTAGGGTATTTGTCCTTTTATTTCTCCGTTTTTACCCTGAAAGTCCCCAGCAATTCTCAGCAGTTGCATATGAAGTTAGAGAAGGTTTAGCCAAAAAAGCATCGTTGCTATTTTCAGTCTATTAATTTGCGTTTGCGTGCCTAAGATGGCATTGCTTGCAACATGTAGAAGTAGTGAAGACTATAGAACGACGACTTATGATTACAATTCTTACTCGATTTAAACAAGAGCCGCAGTTAGCTGAGTTGAAACACTATACTCTTGGGTAACAGACTTGTAAGCCATGGCCTGGCTTGCAATAAACCGCAATTCCAGAGTGCATAACTCTAGAATTACTATGTTGTCACTGTCTTTACCACCGTGATAAAGGGTTGCATTTGACGAGATGTTTTTGCTGCTGCTGTGGTTGGTATAATTGTTGTTTCCGTAGTTGATAGAATGACAGCATGTGTTCTAGATGACCTCTATTTAGCTCCGTGCATTTCTTGAGGCGCAGAACGAAGTTGTCCATGACGTTCTTACAGACTGAATTGGGAATGGCTCTCATCTCCTCCCTGATAGCTTCCGTGAGTCTCGTGATGGTTCTAGGTTTCCCTGCGTACACTCTGTCCTTTAGATAGCCCGAAAGAAAAAAATGTGGGGGCCTTAGGTCCGGGCTATGAGGGTGGCCACTCAAAATTAGTATTGAAACTGATAACTCGGCCTCCGAAGTTCTCTTCCGGGACAGGTTTGAGGTGTGAGAACGATCTCCGTCTAGCTGGCACCAGAACTTGCTCATGAGCGGCGGGTAGAGGGTCTGGATTTCACTCTTGAAAGTTTTGAGGACCTCCACATACCGCTACTTGGTGACTGTCACTGCTGCGCCAGATTCATCGATGAAGATTGGTCCGATGATGCCTCTGACCGAGATTGCAGCCCACACCGTGCACTTAGAAGAGTGTGGGGGATTGGTGGCTACTTCATTGGGTCTGGAGGACCCCCAGAAGACATTTGTCTTGGAGTTCGCCTTTCCGTCAAGATGGAAGTGGGCATCATCTGAGGTCCAAAGGAAGTTTAGGACACTTGGTGTCTCCTAGATCTTATCGAGCATCTTAGCTGCCATAGCGCTCCTCTGCTTCTTGTCTGAGGCTGTAAGGGTCTGCAGCGTCTGTATTATGTATGGGTAAACCCTGATATCGTTCACCAGTACTCTCCTGCAAGTCTCACGGGAGATACCGAGGAACTGACTTCGCTTACGCACAGAGCGTTTCAGACTCTCCTGGAGAGACTCTCTACCACTTTCGACAAGCTCGGCTGTCCGCTTCTTGGAACGTCCCAAGTGGCTTAAACGGTTCTCACTGGAAGCGTTGAGGTTCTCCACGGTCCCATCTCAAAGTGGTCCACCCAGTTCTGAATTCTGCTTTTGGATGGGACCTTTTCACATTCGAACTGATGCATGAAACTGTCCTTGGTTTTCTTAAACGAGCTTGTCTTGTAGTAAAATTTAACACAGTGTATTCTTTGTCCCAGCTCCCACTGAGGTCTTGGTGTACTTACGGTCGTTGATTCTGATTCTGCAAAATAAAGGCAATCGGTGAATAAATAAAGGAGATATCAAATAAAGTGTACACGGGAGCCCGTTGTTTTTGGGTCACCCTGTATTTATCAAAAAATGGAATGTTATATATATATATATATATATATATATATATGTGTGTGTGTGTGCGTGTGTGTGTGTGTGTAGGATAAGTAAATAATTTTATTTACTTCTGAACATTAATGAATTATTTTAATTGAGGTTTAGCTGCTGAATAAGAACAACTTTTAAGGAATTGTTAAGTAAGAAAACTACAGGAAACACACACACATGTATATATATATATATATACATATATATATCATATATATATATATCATATATTTGTCGCTCCTCGTAAAACAAGTAGAGCCCTCTTAATGGTAGTACAAACACAGCATGACGTCACTTGCTTTATATGCATCACTCCTTCTTTAATAGAAGTAGAGTGCTTCGACATCAAGCCGCTTTTATATGTGTTAAATTATCATTGTTTATCGGCTGTTCAACTTAGTAGACGATGGGGGTCTTATTATGTGAGAGATCATTTTTGTTCCATATCCATGAAAGAGTAACGAGTGATGTGTGTGCCAGTCAGGATGTAGGAACATCCTCTATAAATGTGGATTTGTAGAGGTATAGGATACTGACAGATTTTAGAAGTTTACTAGCTCGGCAAAGTGAGCCCACCTTTTTGAAGCAGATATTGCAGTGCCCTCTATGTATTTATGACAATTCATGTTGCATGTGAATGTAAGGCTTAAGAGTTTGAACGTTGTACACTCTAGAATAGTGCTATCAGCCATGGCAAATAGGTGGTCGAAAAGTTTCCTATATTTGTTTACAGAAATAAGGTTGTCTTCGTAACGTTAAATGTAACCATCCCTTTTTGGCCCAATATGACTACGGACTAGAGATTATTTTCTTAAGGTTCTGCCATTGATTTGGTTATGTGTGTCTTTGATTTGATTACTGTTGGAGAATAGAGAGTCGTGTGATAAGCAAATAATGCATTCTCGTAGGCGATTGCATAAGGGAGATCGTTACTAAAGGTCAGAAATAATAAACGTCCAAGTATATAACCTGGAGCACACCAGCATGTAAGTTAGAGGTAGAAAATAATCGGTCTCCTAACTTCTATGAGTATAATATATAGGAGTAAATAGACTTATTAATTTTAGTTATACACGAAAATGTGTAAACAGATCTGTAAAAATTTATAAATGTTAAAATTAAACAAAATAGTCTACATAGCTATAATACATAACCTAACGGGTCCCGGCTACATCGAGTATATGTTTTGTTTTTAAAATCCCGAAACAGTTTTCATGGTAAACAACTGACGATCCTTTATATAAAAAACATATATAAAGATATATTTATATTAGAGTAAATTCTTGGAAGTTAACTAAAATAGTGATTGCAGTAGATTGATTGACTTACTAGACTAAAATCTTTCAACAAAATTTTTTTTTTCAGTTTTGAAGGTTAAAAGAACTTCCGAGACTATATATATATATATATATATATATATATATATATATATATATATATATATATATATATATATATATACAATAGTAATAGCTTCAAAAGAACCGGACGTTTTCGCTTATCCCAACTTCCTCCCAACCAGACAGCGTTCGTCTGACAGGAAGTATGATTATACCACGTGAGCTAGATGTGCATTTCAATCCGACTCAAATGGGTTGCGCATGTGTATTTTAAAATACGCTCAAAGACGGTCCTCAAAATAGTTCTACATTTTGTTTCCTTTTAATATTTAACAATAATTTTATTCACTGCAGAACAATTTCCAGAAACTTAACTTAATCCGATTTCGATCTGAATGTTGGAAGCTTTAAAGAAAGTAACACATACAAAAAGAAAACTGATTCAAAAGTTCAAGCGTTTAATAATTTAGTGTAGGTTATTTTCTGATATTATTAGTTTGCTTATATATATATATATATATATATATATATATATATATATATATATATATATATATATATAATATTTACCTAAATATGACGTTGTTTCGAGCGTTTGCTCTCATCAATACAGTAAAGTGATGATTTAAGACAGACAGTGGGGGGGGCGAACCCTTTTCTCAGAGCTACTTCTGGCTGCGCATACTTTCACTCTATTCCACAGTCATAGTATATTACCAGGTGATACGGAGAATATATGTCATATGTATGGCTATTACAGCGTAAACATAAAGACAAACTAGAGGACTCAACGAACTTACTTAGAGTATTGCTTTGTAGCTGAGTAAATGTATATTTTAAATATCACCTAACAGTGCTTAACTTTAATTTTCTTATAGTTGCATTATGAATAATAATAATATTTATAAATAAACATCGAATCATATTCATCTACTGACAACGTCGTGTCGAGGTTTTGCTCTCATCAGTGCAGGAAAGCGATAATTTCAAAGGGTCATGAGGCACGAAATAGGTACACAAATCCAACTATATATATATATATATATATATATATATAAATATTCATATGTATATATATATATATATATTCATATATATATATATATATATATATATATATATATATATATAAATATATGTATATATATATATATAAGTATAATTTTGTATTCATAAAAACATTACTGGTTACATATTGCATACATGTTTCAGTTGTACTGTTCACAGAGAGGCAACCTCTTTAGACCAAAGAAGACAAAGAAGTGAGATGGATTCGGAAAACTTTCCCTTTAAATAAATCTTTTGTGGTGATATTTTCATTATTTTGCAGGAAGTAGTGCGTTTTCTATCTCGTTCGTCTTATTAGTTCTTCTGTTTTCATTATAAACCGCAGAAGATAGATGTGTTTGTTGTAGGTATCTTCTTGAGGGATGTTTAGCTCTACTTGTTATTGAGCACTTTTTATAAACACTTGAGTTTCAACGGATTTACATCTACAGAAGTTTATACAACACATGCACCATATATATACATATATATATAACATTTTAAAAGTTTATATGTTTTTTAAGCATCCAATTGAAATTTAATAAGTAATAAGGTAAAATAAATACCTTTGAAGCATTTAAATATGCGATATCAATTTTTAAAGAAAAATAAATCGAAACCGATTTTTTAAATTTTTTTATAAACTTTCATTTTTTTTTAGTTTATAGTAATAAAAATATTTCGCTTTAAACTTTAAAAATGTTATACCTATCTCGTGTGCATTCACGATTTTATATTTGAAAGTTGATGGAAACAACAACACCTCCCGTAAGCCCGGTTGCACCAGCAGAAGCTGGGAAATCCGAACCCGATAAGATCAGGATATACAGACACATTGAAAAGGTCAAGTCTATTGGCGAAATATGTGTATTACTATGAACTAAAAAAAAAAAAAAGTTTATAAAAAAAGAAAAAAAAATGGGTTTCGATTTCTTTTTCTTTTAAAATCAATATCGCATATTTAAATGCATCAAAGGTATTTATTTAAGCTTATTCCTTATTATATATATATATATATATATATATATATATATATATATATATATAGTCTAGAGATGTTATTGGCTCCTAAATTGATATGTTTTCTTTGTATTTTTCATCAATTTAATTTTGTATGCCATCGTTTGTCATGTTTAACAAATGCATATTACTTTATTCAGGAACAAATATAAAAATATTCTATGATGTTAAGTCTATGCACATCTTCATAAATGTTTCCCATAAAAGTTATAATTTCTGTGAAAACCGCAATTCTAAGGTTTAGTAATATGTAACATACTATTTACAGTTTCCACATATGGTGTGTTACTTAACGGCATAGGGGACCTCAACTGTTTTCACAAACAACATTGTAGAACATTATGTAACATTTCTTTTTTTTTGTTTACACTTCTAATGCAGTTTTCGGCTAAGTTTATGTTCGTCCCATAATTGTTACACGTTCCAATTTAAACACATTTGATTTATCGCGTTACATGTGAACCTTTTATTTATACATGTTCAATAAACATTCTCCACAACCTTTCAAACGTTGAGTTAGTAACGCAGTGAATAACACAAAGTTTTATTCACCAAAATTGTACACTTAATTGTTATAGTTGATCTTTTTGTGATATTTTCTGAATTTTGCTTTGTTCCAGGACAAGATGTCATCTTCTCCGGTGAAGTATCCAACTAAGTGCTGTTACTTGAGGTAACATCAGTAAGACGAGGTGCCCAATCAATCGTATAGCCGTGCTGAGGGCAAACGCTAACCCAAATAAGGATGCCCATTGACTGGGAATAAACAAAAGTTTGTTTTGAATGATTTCCCCGTCTCTGATCAATGAGAAAAACAATATTAGAATTATTCTTTATAGTTCCTGTTTCATTCATCTAAATTTTGTTTAGTAAAATAGGTTTCAGCATTTCTCCTAAACATCTTTTTTTTCATTAGCGCAAACGATGTTTCACAGAAAACGCAAAACAAAACCCAAATAGTTAAAGGTAACTGTCCTTGGAAATAAGTAATATGCGCATCGTCCGTATGACAAATGCCGCCATTTTGAATGTTACAAAACACCTCACAAACGTTACTAGATACTGTATGTACCTGACTTAATCATTGACTAAGCACTTCAAACTAAAATGTATTATCTGTCCATGGGTAGCGTACTAGAAGCATATTTAAAAGACCAAGAATTCGCCGTTCAGTTCAACAATTTCATTTTACTGAGACAACCTATGTTCTGCTTGAATAAAATTATCAATACTAGAAAAGACTCGGGCAATTCTCATAAACTTCCTATAATATTATACATGAAAAGTAAATAACATTATATTGCAGTCTAAGTATGGCATCGCAACAGTATGTAAATTAAACGCATCTCGACTAAATTAACCACTGACTTCCATATATATATATATATATATATATATATATATATATATATATATATAAAGAGAGAGAGAGAGAGAGAGAGAAAGATAGATAGAGTGAGATAGTCAGAGAGAGAGAGAGTGAGAGGGAGAGAGAGATAGACAGACAGACAGAGAGAAAGAGAGAGAGAGAACAAGGGAGAAATGCATACAGAAAGACAGACAGCCATAAAGAGAGAGAGAGAGAGAGAGAGAGACATAAAGAGAGAGAGAAATAAAGAGAGATGTGTGTGCCATCTTAACTTCTTTTCATGAAGAAGAGACACGTAAAACCCAAAAGTTTGACTTTTGCAATTTTCTGTTTAATTTATATACCTTTCTTTCGTACATTCACAGTGTTTCATTCTTATTTTGTGATTTCGTTTTTTTTTCTTTATTTCTTTATATTATTTATTGGTATTTTTCGACATTTGCTTTCCCGCAGTTCGCCAAATCTGTCCTTAATCTCAAATCTTAGCTAAGACAATAAACCTCTTGCAAAAATTCCACTGTCAAAACTGACAATCTTTGAGACGCTGCGCCAAGTCACTTTCGAAATGGGAAGAAGCAGTTTGCCGTTTTTTTTCCGACACTAGACGGCGTCTCCGTCGGACAACTAATAAAAACGCTAGAAAAATAAACGAAAAAAGAAAAAAAATGAAAAACTAATCCGAGTGTGCGTATGCCCCCCCCCCTCGAGCATAGACAATCTCTAGAAAACTAAATCTATTAAACTAGAGCGGAAATAGTGTTTAAAGTCGAAATATTAAGCGAATTATTTCTAAAAAAACAAAATGCCATTCACGTAATGGGGAAAATATTCTGATTTTTGTAGATATATATTGATATATTTTTATACACGCACACAAACATATATATACATATATAATTAAATTGTAGTTTGCTTGAAGCATTGCTGGTAAATAGAAATGTAAGTTAGTAATCCGAGGCAGGAGCAATGCGATATAGGTGCCGGAAGGTGGAACAGATGAACAAAAATAAATGAGAAGAGAAAATATGAATCGAATCTCAAATCAATTTATTAAATTTTCGCGGTTTAAATATCAAAACAGTAAATAGAAAAAGTTTTACTGTCAAGGAATTTAAAAGGTCCAAAATATGCGGTAACCTTCAATTTTCGAGAGTGGAACCTCTCATAATCAAAATAAACAGATAAAAAAATATGACCGAGTGGTTGAAAAGGCGAGATGGACACAACTATTTTTGTTCATCTGTTCCACCTTCCCGTACCTATATCGCATTGCTCCTGCCTCGGATTACGAACTTACATTTATACACATATATATATATATATATATATATATATATATATATATATATATATATATAGTAATCTAGGTTTAGTATACATCTACAGGATACAAATCTACAGAAATTAAAACGGGCTGATAAACATGTGCTCAATCGTAAATAGAGCAATTTATACAATTATTTTGTTTATACAGACCTGTCCAAAATCCGCTACACTGGCGTGTCAATGTTATCGATCAATAGTTATTAGAAACTAAGTTCTCATTAGGAGAGCGAAGTATTCGATACTTTACTTAGTTGTTCATATTGCGTCCTTTCCTAATACGAACATCTAAATGAAGGATTAGACTTTTTCCTCTTGATGAGATCTTAGTGTCTAAAAACTATTGATCGATAACATCGGCACGCCAGTGTAGCGGCTTTTTGTGCATGTATGTATACATAAAAATAAGTGTATATATATATATATATATATATATATATATATATATATATATATATATATATATATATATATGTAAGTGTAAGAATCCGGTAAAACGCAGAAATATTTATATATTTTTTAAAAACAAATTTATTCATTTAAAATAAGCTGAGTTTCGACGTTATAACGTCGTCTTCAGGCATAGAAACCGTTTGTATAATTTCCTGTTTCTTCCTCGTGGTATGATGTAACTAGAACAGTATAATCCGTATCATCTGAAACGGTAATTTTTTCCCCCAAATGTTTGAATCAAGAAGAGATTGCGGTGGAACGCGTGAAATTAATTAGAGATTTTTTTCCTCAATGTAAGCGTTGTGTAAATTTGAAATCTGTAAGTTTAAGAACCTAATACACACAGAAATTTTTTTTAGATTTATTTTAGATTTATTTAAAAAAGATCAACTAAGATGACGTTATATCGTCGAAACTTATTTTAAATAAATAAGTATTTATTTTTACAAATATTTCTACATTGTATTCGAATCCCAAATACGATCCCAGCGGTATGGCTACACACTGGCTTATATGAGGAATCGTGCACCTTCTATGATTAGGAGTTTGCCTCTAGTAACAACACTAACTGGGTAATCCACCAGACTAGATGAATTCTTGCATAGTAAGACGAAGAACCCAAGAGTGATATACTACGACATATTTAACTAGTAATTGTAGAGAGTCAAAGTAATGTTCTTCACTTCTTTACTTATTAAGGTGCAGGGGAACTTTAATGGAAGACTCGAATATCTATGTTTATCAAAAGTAAAACAATATGTAAATAACAATATAAATGTTATTTTAACAGAAACTATTAAACTCATGGGTTCATTGGCAAGTATTTTCTTTCAGAAATGTTCAAATACAACTGCAGCATTTTAATGAAAATAGCTTGAATAGATGCACACATGTCAAGATAATTCGATGATCGA
This sequence comes from Sepiola atlantica, assembly GCA_963556195.1. Taxonomy (NCBI): domain Eukaryota; kingdom Metazoa; phylum Mollusca; class Cephalopoda; order Sepiida; family Sepiolidae; genus Sepiola; species Sepiola atlantica. The sequence goes on along the minus strand of OY744528.1, from coordinate 10,156,842 downwards.
TTTCTTCAGACTAATAATTATAAATTTGATATATTATTGATCTTTGTTTGTATCCTATGCTTCTCAATAAGCTTCCTGTTCTCGGGTACAGCTATTCGTAAGCGATTCGCTACTTGCCACTAGATGAAAGGCATAGCTTATTGGGGTTATGTAAGGGTTAGTGGTTAGGGTAATGGTCAGGATTAGTTTATTAAAACAAGCTTTTGGTCAATCAAAAGACTCATGAGCAATGCCCCTCTCTCTCTCTTTCTAGCCGCATTGAAGAATTGTGATACAGCGAAACAGTCAATATGTGGATGACTATTTAAACTCCCTTTCTCGGGTAGAGCTTATCGTAAGAGAATCACCATTTGCCACTAGCTGAAAGACATAGCTTATTGGGTAAAACCAATTTGAGCTAGCGGAATTCGACAATGTTTACATTGAGAGTTCACTTAAATTCAACCAGTGTCGCATGGCGTAGGGGTAAAAGCGCCGAATGTCAGCTCGACAGTTCGGGTTCGATCATGACTTGAGGCACTAACTGGTCTAACCGCACTGAACAGCTGTGCTACGGCGAAACAGTCTGCATGTGGATGACTATATATATATATATATATATATATATATTTAAATATACGAGGAATATATATTGATAGGCGAAGAGAATGATATGCTGAACGAATATATACTACACTTACCATGAAATAAAGAGATTATGACTGTAATGTCATCATGACGAACTAACATCAGACCTGTCCCCGAAAAAGAAGCAGTTAAGAAAAAAAATCGGTTCTTATTTTTATTTTGTTAATAACTATTGTATCGAAACATGCTTTTATAGGCTTTTCGCCTCATTTATTATATATATATATATATATATATATATATATATATATATGTATATATATATAATGCAATTATCTACGGGCACGTGTTTAATTGTGAATTACATTATATATATATATACATATATATATATATATATATATAGAGAGAGAGAGAGAGAGAGAGAGAGAGTAAGAGAGAGAGCGAGTTGATATATCGATAAGTATCTAGAAACTAAGGACAATTTTAAATTGCATTTTATTATCAGTGCATATATATATATATATAAATATATATATATATATATATATATATATACATATATGTGTGTGTGTGTGTGTGTGTGTGTGTGTGTGTGTGTATGTTTGTGTGTGCGTCTGTGTTCGATGTTAAATGTATTCATACATTACATACACACAATAAATGTGATAATATAAAATGATTGAATAATATGAAGAAATCACAGAGGAACCAAAGTATATAACAAGTTTATCACCAAATTAATCAAGTTAATGGTTGGAGAGATCTCCTTTGATTAAAATGTGTTCAACACTTTGACAAATGCACGCAGCGCTGCGGGAACATATTTGAAGAGCATGGCAATTAAAAAGAATATAAATCTCGCTTCCCCTCTCCTCTGCTCTCTCTACACACACACACACACACACACATGTATATATATATATATATATATATATATATATATATATATATATATATATATATATAGCAACTGGTGTGTTTCATTATCTGCGGCAATAAACACTACAAGAATTTTATATGCAATATAACTCAAAACTTTATATAGGCAATAAAAACCAAAAGCTTTCCATCGGCAATAATATTTACACACTTATATAGATAGGAGTACGGAGATTAGATTAACATCATTTTTGGTATGAAAAGTGCCGTGGATCATAAGCACGAAACAAGATGTGTAGCTTGCTTGCCATAAGACTTATTTTATACAGCTACTATGATTTAGTTTTGTATTTCTCTGATAAATTTAGTCACTGTTCGAATAAATACTGTACAGAAACGCACACACACACAAACACGCACATATATGTATATATATATATATATATATATATATATATATATATATATATATATATATATGAATATTAGTATTTCATGTATCCACATAACATTTTATAAGGAGATATACTTTTTTATGTATCAATTTTCAGTATTTACTTCAACAGTGCTCGATGCGTAAGTAGAGCTAGGTAGTAAGCTATGAAAATATATTTATGGCAATTAAGCTACACAGAGGCTCCGGCGGTTCATCCCCGGGGGGGGGGGATTTTCAAGTATTTTAGCCTGAAGATCCACCGGGGATAAAACGTGAGAGCCTCTGTGTAGCTTAATTGCTATAAATATATTTGCATAGCTTACTATATATATATATATATATATATATATATATATATATATATATATAGAGAGAGAGAGAGAGAGAGAGAGAGAGAGAGATTATGTGTATTTTGACAGCATTTTCACATTTATGCAAAAGGTTACGAATAACAGAATTCGTCTGTTTAATTATACCTTTTTATTTTTGCAATTTCTCTGATGGTATTTTTTGTATTAACATTTAAAAAAATACGGGAAGCTATCTATAACAACCTACAATTAATAATATCACGTATGAAACCAGTGGCAAAATTTTAAAATGATTAACGTAATACGATTGTATTCTGTGATGCCACTCCGGCGTCGATGAATGTAAATCGACAACGTCTTTCCTGAAACAATGCGACCAGTTTCTCTGTTCGTTTATCCGCCGTCTTTTTAAAAAGTCTCTTTATTTTCCAGCTTTTTTGTCAGTTTTCTTTTGAAAAGTGAGGATGATTCGTCGAAGAATCGAAAATATTCGTGAAACCTATGGGAACTTCATTATTTTTTTTTAATGTTAATACAACAAAAACCACCAACAAATTGTAAAAATTAAAAGAGGTATAATTAAACAAACGATTTTTAAAAATTCTCACAACGTTTGCATACACATATATGGTGGTTGCTTATTCGATTTCAAATATGACTACTTATGGCGTATTGATGTGATATTAGTGTGAAGGTTTCTAGTGAGAGGCGCGGATGTAGCCCTTCAACCATGCTAGACCTTTACACACCCTACCACATATAGGGTAGGTGGTGTGATGATCTGAGGGAGGGGATGCCATAAATGCTACCACCTCTCATCCGTGCTTGATTCTGCAAAATATGCGCTCGTTGGTGATTCAACAAACCTACACGTGACATAGTTACCAAGTTGCACGTTTGGCATTTTAGATGTTCCACATTTCCTCCATGTGTTGGAGGTGCCACACCCTGTCTCTTCATTACTGCTCTCTTCTGCTGATGGTGTTTCATTCTGTTATTTCCAAAAAGCTAGCTGCCTTCAAAAAGCGCTTTCCTCCAGTGACAGAGAAATCCTCTTTCACTGAGGCCTTTTTTTATTTTTCCCAATCCAGAATGCCCCGGAATAGGGAGGTTGATTTCTCCACATAAAACAGTGATCGTGTTATGTCACTTCACTCGTGTAAAAGCAAGCAAATAGGTAATATCCTAACAACACACCAACCTCGATGCTCTAACATCTGACTTTCAGTAACTGTGAAAGTCCAATCTCTTAGCAGTTTCGGCCACCTTACTACTTAATGTAATGTAAGATTATTTATATTTTATTGAATGAGGCTAATAGTTTTAGTAAACGATTCAATTTTATTAAGGAAAGAATCTAAAATATTAGCTTATGGTCTCATCATATACCTTTACATCAAGGTGTTCTTCCTTTCATGATGTAATTGATTTTCACACATACATACACAGAAGCATATATATGTCTATATATAAATAGATATTGAATTGAAAACACGATTAACTCCATTTTGAAAATTACGAAGCAATGACCACAAGAAAATATAGCATTTCAACATTCTACCAAACCATAATATCATGTTTTATATTATGTTATATCGGGATCAATTTTATTTTGTTTTCACTTCTAATGCAGTTTTCGGCGAAGTTTAGATTTGATATGTTCGTCCCATAATTGTTACATGTTCCAATTTAAACAAATGTGATTTATGGCGTTACATTTGAACCTTTTATTTACACATGTTCAATAAATATTCTCGACTACCTTTCAAACGTTGAGTTAGTAACGAAGTGAATAACACTAAGTTTTCTTTACAAAAATTGTACATCTAATTGTTATAGTTTTACTTTGATAATGATATTTTCTGAATATTGCTGGGTTCCAGGGCAAGATGTCATCTAGTCCGGTGAGGTATCCAATTAAAGGCTGTTACTTGAGGAAACATCAGTAAGACGAGGTGCTCAATCAATCGTATAGCCGTGTCGGGGGCAAAAGCTAACCCGAGTAAGGATGCCTCTTGACCCGGAATAAACAAAAGTTTGTTTTTAATTATTTCCCCGTCTCTGATCAATGAGAAAAACAATATTAGAGTCATTCTTGATAGTTCTTGTCTGAATCATCTAAATTTTGTTTATTAAAATAGGTTTCCGCATTTCTCCTAAGCATCTTTTTTTAACTAGAGAAAACGGCGTTTCACAGAAAACGAAAAACACAATCCAAATAGTTAAAGGTCCTTGGAAATAAGTGATATGCGCATCGCCCGCATGACAAGGGCCTCCATTTTGAATCGTTCGACGTAGGCTGTCATATGTTCGTTAATAGTGAGTCGGACACTTTAATCAATATTCTAAAATATAGTTTCCATCGTGTTTGTTGCTATGCAGCCATAAATATTACATGAGTTAGATAAAAAGTATAAACTTGAATACATTGGTTATATTCTAGGTGCCACATAAGTAATATGATTAGAAAGAGTAAGTAAAAAGCAATTAATATTCTGAGTAAGTTGTTGACTTTCATTTTGTCCAGTGTTTTGGACATACAAACTAATATCTCTTGTATTCCGCGAATTTTAAAGGTGTAAAGGCATATATAGAATAGACATGCAGAACCCTCGAAAGAATTAGAGCATATTTCTAATGAGCGAATATTATTTAGGTTGAAAATGTATATTAAAGAGAAAAATAGTAGCGTAAACAATGAAAGACGAACAATGTTTATGCAAAAACATAATCCTGTGAACAACAGTCCGCGGTTAATATTCGGGTTATGAAAGTAGATACTACCATGAGAGTGCAAATGCCTTCGACCTATTTTGTAAATGACCGTGTTGAGAGAAGCAGCTTACTCGGAAAAAATGTAAGATATTTAAAGAGAACAAAACGATTGAATATATTCTGGAAACAGACATCAGCAATTTTCTAAATGACTAATGGAACGGGTAAAAATAGTAAGGTGTTGGTTCGAAATCTATAATGGTCAATGAAATAGGAGAACATCGACTACGTTATTGTATATGAATATATATATATATATATATATATATATATATATATATATATATATATA
>OY744528.1:10109079-10149079 GCA_963556195.1 Sepiola atlantica | reverse complement strand
GGGAGTAGTAAGTTCATTGCTTACTGTCTGAGGCAACCCTACCGGGGAATACCGACGGGGCTGGCCAGGCAATTTTTAAATGGCCAGAGTACTCATCTCTCGGGCGCTGGCTTTTCAAACCCCACTTTCCCGACCCGACCTTGGGTCTCATCTTACTTGTGGGAGTATGATAAAAACTGGCCCTGTGCCTAACTCCTGGAGAGGCGTAAATCAATACTCATCTTTTCCCAGTATTTTTCCCATAAGAAGGAGAGTAGACGTCCCTCAAAAGACATATGCCTCGTCTCAGTAGTCAACACCATACGAGACAGTATCTAGTCGTTTTCTTCACGCACTTCGCTACGTCACTTTCTTGCCACGTTCGCTAACCCCGCTTTCATCATCATCTATATGAGCATATCATTACTAGTTATATGAGTATTCTTCACAAAACGTGATATTACAATCGACGATCTGCAGCAAACACGACACTGCATATGTCTCGAATTGTTTAGTGGAAAAGGGGCAATCCAGCCTGTGGAAACATCACCGACATACGTTTGCAAATCAATTCTATCAATCTTATACAAGAGGGCTATGAATGTTTCTATGCAGAATTTAGACGTAGAAAAATGTAGCAAAGTTGTTAGTGCCCGGATGTCGGAATATTGTGACAGGAATATATAGGCTATTACTGTGTGGGAAAACTATGTGTATCGTATTATAGGTATAACTATATACTGTGTTTTATTGTACTATAGGGATTACTGTTTGCTTTATGAAAACATACTAATTTTAGTAATATTTTATTTGCGGAATATTTTTATCCAGGAATTCTCTATGTATGTGCTAACTATTATTGTCACAGATTGAATGGGTAAGGTATAAAGCATGGTGAACTGAAATCACCCAATGCTTCTTAATCACTACATGAATTAGCTAAAATATGGCTAGCATACTTATACCCTGATAGAGTTTTGTAATCCAGTATATTTTGAATTGTTTTTCAGGTTTTTAGATGATATTTTCTCAAATGTCATCAACAACAACACACATCAATGTTACAAAATTTGGAATTTGGTCTAGAAACAAATATTTAGTTGTTGTTCAGTGAAAAGGCATGTCTGGAGACTAATGCCTTTTTTTATTGTGACAATCATTAGTGCCCATCTTGAGTAGACTTAATTTCTCCACATTTTCCCCACATTAAAAACCGACCTTGCGTCTAACTTAGCCCCCGTGGGGAAGCAGGTATTACATTCCGAAGTTTTTTTTTTTCATGTGGAAAGAGATATTTGATATGAAATACTTTTTCTGTTATGTTTTTTTTCTCTATTTCAATCGATATGAAGTAGAATAATGAATAATGTTTTCCTGGGAGAAACAGTAAATATTCCGGAGTCAAAGCTGTTCATACACAATCGTTAGTTATCTTTTTGTTTAATAATAAATGCATATTTTCTACAAATAACAAACAAGCCAGATTGATGGAATTTATTTTAAGAGGCCCAAATTTAGAAACATATGTTGGTTTATTTTCGTGGCTAAACATTACTTTTAATAAAACTAGACGAACCATCCGGCCTTGCCACATTGAAGAGATACAAAAATATTAAAGATAAAAATTTTACGTTTAGCAATAAAACAAAACAAAAAAAACTAAGGTAAATGAAATATTAATTTGAACATATAAGGAATGTATGTGTAAAACGGTAGTAATATATTATCTTTCTGTTCCGATACATACTACACCTTCGGGGCTTGATTTACGCCAGTCTATGGCAATTTTTGATGGTCAGAGAGCTCACCTTCTCGGGCGCTGGCTTTTCAAGTCCCACTTTCCCGACCCGATCTTGGGTCACATCTTACCTTGTGGGAGTAAGATAAAACTGGCCTTGTGCGTACCCTCCTGGGGAGGTAAATAAAATATTATCTTAAACTGAATGTTTATACACCGGAAACAATTGTAAAGCAACAAAAAACTATTGCAAAAGTGTCAGCTGTTTTAGAATAATGCAAACGGATTGAGTAGATGACCAAAAACCAGTCAGACAATCTTAATCACAAAACTATATATATATATATATATATATATATATATATATATATATATATATACAAAGGGATCAATTTTCAAGTATCATTCGGGCCTAAATGTTCGGGATTATCTGTGACCATAAAATACCATTTCCTTGAAGACTCAAGGTTTCGAAAAACATAGCATGTTGTTCGGGTGTTTTATCTGGACTGTTTTAACAGTTTGAATCTTATAAATGTGATACAAAGTTCTGTCCATGAGTCGAACCGTGTTTGATCTCTTTCAGGACTTATATTGAGACATTGTTTTCCATATAATGTTTTTTTATTCTTTATGATGTTTTTAACAATTAGTTTTAAGTTTAACATTTCAAAGATATTCTCATCTAATAATTAATTGATATTCACTTGTTGTTGGTCAGACCTTCTGACGATAAGAGCATCATCTTTGAAAAGCCATGGTTTAATCGTCATTTTCTATTTGTATTCCTTGTTTAAATACTTGATGAGTTAATAAACTTGTAAACTATGCAAATCTTATATATTCCATCTATAATTCGTATATAAATAATCTACCTGCTATATTGAGCTTCATCGTATCCTGATAGGATTTTTATATAATGCATATATATATATATATATATATATATATATATATATATATATATATATATATATATGTGTGTGTGTGTGTGTGTGTGTGATGATTTCAGGTATCCACATGAAATCTTATGAGAAAATATAACTATTTATGCATCACTTTTCAGTATTTACTTCAATAGTGCTCAATATGTGAGTAGAGCTAGGTAGTAAATTATAAGAATATATTTACGGTAATTAAGCTGCAGAGAGGCTGCCGCGCATATATATATATATATATATATATATATATATATATATATATATATAATCCAGGTAAAACATCCACAGGGTAGTAATCCAAAAAATTTAAACCGGGTTCATAAAAAGTTCTCAATATCAAATAGAGCTTTTCTATATGATTATTTTTTTTTACACAGACATGTACAAAATTTGCGACACTGGCATTTTGATGCTATCGATCAACAGCTATTAGTTAGAGTAAGAATCCGATCATATTTTGAAAGAATAAAATGGAGAAAAAACGAAAGAAATTTGAAATTTAAATTTTTAAAGTCACGTGGTTGGGACCGTAAAAATTAAAATCAAAATCAAATTTTAATGTTTTTTTTAATTGATTTTTTGATTTTGATTTTGATTCTTAACGGTCCAAACCACGTTACTTTCAAAATTTTAATTTTAAATTTCTTTTCTTTTTTCTCCTTACATTTATTCCAAATATGATCTAAGGTTAAGATCGGATTCAAACTCTACCTGATGAGATCTCAGTTTATAATAGCTGTTGATCGATAACATAGACATGCCAGTGTCGCAGATTTTGTACATGCCTGTTTAAAAAAATAATCATATATATATATATATATATATATAGCTGAACTGGATTTATGAATTGAACCTATGATTAGAAATATCATTACAATTCGTTTTAGATTTGCTTAATATTTAATAATCTCAAGAATTAAACACACAATTACTCTTAGCACGGTTAGAGAAGTTGGTAAGCGACGTATTCGTCCAGCAAAATAGTGTGCAACTGTAAAAAATATCTACTAAAATCTCATGTCGAATTTATAAGCAGAAAAGAAAGTCTAGCCGCGAGCAGAGAAAGAAAATAACACATTTTGTTAGTAAAGAAATCAATCAGATTTACTCAGGGACCGATGAAAAAATGTGATTCATTAATCAGCGTGCGGTATAGGAACTAAGTTCGGCTTCCGGTTTTCTTTTAGAATGAATCTTAGTTTTTACGAGCTTTCTGCAGCAGGAAATATGGCACAAAGCCGGTAAATGTGGGTAAAGCCAGCTGAATAGATCAGCATACTGTTATGTACAACAAAAAAAGTTGAGATAAAATTAGTCGTTATTCCTCGGTAGAGAAAGTAATCAACACTAAGGAAAAGTCATTCCTCTAGCAGGCAGTAGTGTTAATTTCTCAGAGCATGATTTCCTAGGACTGGGGCAAATCATACCTTTTTTTAACAAAGAAATGTCTTGTTTAAAGCGAGTCAACCTCGAGTTTTCCAGATGATGCCAAACGAACATCGACTAATATGAAAGTAAACTACTGGCTCAACTTCCGGAACTTACTGTAGAAAGTTCAATGTTGGAATATCGTCAGATTCAATAGTTTACGATATCATGAGGACACTATACATTTTATATGTTGGCATTAGCAACATCGAGGTAAATACACCTGCAGATTATTGTTCTACATACCTTACATTAACTCAGGGAAATACCTGCTCAGCTATATATTGCATGTTGAGCATATGTAATTCATTTTTTATTTGAGGTGGCCATGTTAAATTATTTAGTAAATAAAGAGTATATCTAGCTAGCTATTTATGTGTTTCTCTAAATGTATTTTAAAAAGCAAGCAACATTTACAATACAACCGTCAACATTGGTGGGTACCATGATATCGAAATTAAATATCAGAAACAGGACACAAATAATTATAAAACAATTTAAAAAAAAAAAAAAGAAATATACTATGGTATACACCGCCCTATAATCAGATGCAAATAACTAAACTGTGCAAGTAATTCCTAAATCTCATTGAAAAACACTTCCCCGTAATCAATCTCTTGCATAAAATACTACCTTAAAATAACCTAAAACTGTCCTACAGCTGCTGCGAAAACCTACAAAAGATAATTAAGGCCCACAATAACAAAATACTAAATAAGATCAGTAGAGAAGAAAAATAACAAATTACTCAAAAAAGTTACCAATATAGCAAACATAACACTAAGAAGAGCGAACATATAAGCACTACAAATAGTAATAACCTAAACCCTAATAGTAATCACCCAAATAGAAATACAAAAAACTGGTAACGAAGAGAGAAGCTGTGACTGCATAACTCGTACACGTTGTCCACTACAAAATAAATGGCTAATCAAAAGTATATACCGAATAACAAAAAGCACTACGTGGGGTTGCCATTCCTATTTGGAAACCAGATATTACGACCAAAACAACACATTTAAAAACAAAGAACACCGAATTAAAACAGCACTAACAAACCATTATAGATAGCGGGCCCTCACCAATAATCGAATGGAAAATAATACGACAGGCCAGTACATGTAGAAATTAAGACGACCTGTGTAGATTATGTCTAAATGAGAAATTTGAAATCTTAAAAATCTTAAATTTTTGCCGTCTTTAAACACCCCCAAAATTTATCAAACTGTTGATGTGAAATAGCAAACAAGTGCTTACACAGAATAAAATTCACGTTAGGTTAACAATATATAATAAATAAATGAATAAATAAATAAATAATAAAAAAATAAACTAAGCTAGAGCCTAAAATAGAAATACAAGTAATCACGTGTTTAAATAAGGTCACCATTAATTTCGACACAAAAAAGGAGGTTGGCCACCCTATAGAAATCAGAACAATAGAATAGGAAATAGGAAGTAAAATTAACCGGACTATTGTTTATGAGAATCCCAACGATTGGCTAAGAGAATAACACAATATGATTGGTTAACTTGCTAGACTAAACACCACGTGTATATATAAAAACACCCGGCAACAAAAACTCCATATATTTTAGTCTGACGCTTCCTTACGGGGATGAAACGCGGAAGCGGCTGTGTAGCTTTATTGACATTAATATATTTTCCATAACTTTATATATATATATATATATATATATATATATATATATATACTAGCAAAACCTACCCGCTATCCGGGCAGACATTAATTTAGGGAGGGTATAGTTAACTAATATATTTATTACAGTAACCCTACGTCCGACTGGTTACTGAAAGCCAACTTATCTATCTGTATTTCTCCTCTGATGATAAGATCTCGATCTTCGAAAAGCCTTGGCTTAAGGAAAGAATAATAAACACTAGTTTATTACTGAATACACCTTGCATTGAACAATTGAAATTTGAAATAAATTTGTACAATCGTCGCATATTTATCACTTTTTTTCTTCTTCTCTCTCTCTCTCTCTCTCTCTCTCTCTATATATATATATATATACATATATATATATATATATATATATATATATTTATATATATTGAAATTAATGTTAATTAACTAATGTGCATATCTGTATTTGTATGATGAGTACTTCCATGGAATGTAGTAAAACATTTATTTCTGCAATTCTATCAAATAAATGAAAATACCCCCCACCCGTTGAACTCCGCTTTTGAGGTTCCTAGATGCTGAAAGGTTGTCTATTCTAATATTATCTTTGCTCGACCTGGTTGGCATTAGAATTCATTATCGCTACATACAGTGTCAACATGCAGAAATTGAAATATAATGTAAACAAATATCTTGATGCTCAACTCTTCAATTATGTTGGCCCTAAAAACCGGGCCGCTATCACAGTAGTTAATTAAGCTTCCGTTAAAATATGCATTGTCTGGCGTGAATAAATGTAAAATAACATTCACTCAGTGAACCAGAATGTTGATGTATATATGATGTTTATAAATGGACTAATTTCGTTGGAGAAAGGAAGACAAGTATTCTAGATGAAGACCCGTCGTCATTCTGGCCATCTTTAAAGACAGTAGACTACTCATCACTATTGATTTCCGTGAAAACCATGCAACTATGGACACATCTTTGGTTTTACCATCTCCTTAGGCAAGTTATCAAAACACTTGAAAAGTGCTTTAGTTTTCAGGGGTCATATTTCACCACGGAAACACAAGGCCTCATCTGGAAAACGAGAAGAGTGACAAAAAATCAGTTGTATTAATGGCGCCGCATTCTCCTTACCACCCTGGTATTGTTAACTTCTTATTTCTACTTGTATGTACTTTTCGAAGAACAAGAAACTCTTCAAAACGATGAAGTGCGCAGTATTGTTGAGAAATCGCTAAAAACGAAATCATCATTTTTTAAAAATACAAAGCTTGTTTCTGATGGACAAATATGTTATAAAGAATAGATGTGTTGAAAAATATGACAACCATTTTTATTTGGTGTCATTATATTGCAAGATACATTTTTATTTGGTGTCATTATATTGCAAGATACATTTTTATTTAATGTCATTATATTGCAAGATACATTTTTATTTAGTGTCATTATATTGCAAGATACATTTTTATTTAGTGTCATTATATTGCAAGATACATTTTTATTTAGTGTCATTATATTGCAAGATACATTTTTATTTAGTGTCATTATATTGCAAGATACATTTTTATTTGGTGTCATTATAATGCAAGATACATTTTATTAAAAGCTCGTATATGATGATATATGCAAACTTGTGTTCAAACATTGCCATTGCTTAACCTTTTCCTAGTGTAAGATCTCGAAGTGTCCAAAGCATGTTTCGATGTGAAGTTTTGTAAATGAGCAAAGGCGTTAACAGAACAAATCCCATTCTAAGCTACTGTCACCTTGACCAAGAATAATAGCAATTCTGCATTATTCTAAGCAACAGTCTTCGCGGTTATTTTATCAGAATTACAATTTTCCTGTTTGATGTATGCATATAAATATGTATGTATATATATATATATATAAGTAAATTTCGTGTACAACAGAATCGTAGGATCAATTTTAGAGGAAGCATTATTTTAATCAATGAAACAGACGAGTGGAAAAAAGGAAAATTGTTAAAATTACCTTAAGGCCTTATCGTCTGACCCTCTGAGAGGAAACGTCAGAATGGTAAATTAAAAACTAAAAGTCGAATGAGATATGAGGGGAAAAACTTATTTCAGTTGGAGGAAACGATTGAGAGGAAAAAAAGGTAAATCTCTCAACGTTATGGTGGGTTTGAATCATTAAAGATCTTCAACTGATGCTTCAAAATATTTTGTCTACATAGGCTAGGTCGAGAGTTGTTAATAACTAACGCCTCAATAATATTGAGCTGGTAGTTCGACCTGGCATTGTGTAAAACAGAAAACCACCCATCGGAATACTTGTCAGAATAACTATTTGTACTAACGAGGTGATTACCGATAGCTGATTCCTGTGCCTGAAAATTCCTGGATGATCTCGAAACCTTGTGTAAGCGAATATCATGTGGTATGTGTTGGGATATTCTAAATTCTAATCTTTGGGATGTCTTGCCAACGTAGTCAGCTCCACACTGACACATGCATTTATAAACAACAGAATTCTTTTGAATGGCTGGCAAAACATCCTTACGAAAAGAAGAGAAAAAGATTCGAGTCGTGTAAACTACTCTCAACATGGTTGCCGGAAAACAACGTTGAGTAGAAGAAGAAATCCTTTTAACAATGTCAAGGCCGTCAGAACCTAACTATGAGAGTTTCAAATAAACAGGGCAACGTGATGGGCCAATAAATTTACCACCATTAAATAAAGCAACTTTACGTTCAATGGTGCCTTTTATAGTATTGATGGGATATCCATTAGCAAGAAAAATATTAGTAATTTCACCAAGTTCCGCATCGAGTCGTGTTGGTGAACAAATCATAAGTGCTCGATGAGTGAGAGTACCAATAAGATATATATATATAGAAAGATAGATAGATAGACAGAGAGAGAGAGAGAGGGGGAGAGAGTGAGAGAAAGAAAGAGAGAGACAGTCAGGCAGAAAGAGTGACAGAAAGAGAGAGAAAGACACTAATAGAAAGACAGAATAAATAGTAGGCTCTATTCATTTTACTGTTCATGTTTTTTTTCGAAATCACAACCTTCGGTAGATATTTACGAACCATTTAATTTTTAAAAGAACACCTGACATTAGTATGTCAATCCTGCATTTTTCATATATGTACTCCCTTGAAAACACAAGTTTTTCTTTTATAAAAATAGATAGCATGGTAGTAAACAAACATTACAAAAAGCAAACAACTCACATAAATTATATTTTCTCGACGAAAATGCATAAATATCCATTCCCAAAAATTGCAACCATATTTTTTTTAGAAGTAAAGTCATGAATAATACGCACAATATTTTCCAGGATAAACCGTCAGATATGTTAATAGTTAATTGGTTGAAAACTAACAATTCTTTTTAAACTCTCTATCAATATCATATAATAATCATTATATTATATATTGAATGTAAAGTCGAACTGTAAGGGGTATTAATTCTACTTATTGATATACGAAACCACATAGCATTAAGGTGAGTTTCTCATACTTGTTAACAATTCCCGTATAGACCAATCAAATCTCACCGTGCGTTGTGTCCCTCTTTCTATGTATGTTCCGCTATCGAAATAAAATGTCTCAAATCTTCACCTTTTCTGAAGGTATTCGTTGATACTTACGAAACGGGTCAACTCTCTCATTTCTTGTTTTTCTTCTGTATTTAAATCTGTTTTCCGTTCGTCTTTTGTCTATCACGGCATTTCCTTTTAATGACATATCGTGCAGTCTACCATATATGTACACATATGTGTGTGTAAATGAGTCGTTATTATATGTAAAACTTATCGCATCATTATGTAGTTGTATTGTCATTAACGGCTTTCGAAAGGAAACATAATTACAAAGACAATAATCATACGGCGGGAACGTTGATTGTCTGTCAAATCGTTAACAAATATCTCGAGCCGTTTTCGATTCTCTGACCTCATCTATTAGACTGGTCGACCCCAAACCGCTGCTCATTGGATTACCGTTCTAGTCAGATGTGGTGGGACCATTCTGATACGCCGGAAGGTGAGAGGTGACGCTTTCGGATTTCTGTGCTTTTCGATATTTTCGCGCGTAAACTACGCCATCTTTTTCGTCATCAATTCTGCTTTCAAAATGACTGACTAATAGGATGAATTGATAGACGTTAATCACATTTGTTATCATCACTAGTTTAGGTTATGATTGGATTTTATGATTTAACTAACGTACTTGTACTTATTATATCAAAGTAAAAACGCACTCAGATATTGTGCAATTGCATATAGTTAACGCATATATATATATATATATATATATATATATATAGTTAACGCATATATATATATATATATATATATATATATATATATATATATATATATATATATATAAATATATATATAGTGTGTGTGTGTGTAATCCCCTGATGATACGATTTTAATCTTTGAAAAGCCTGGCCTAAGGAAAAGAAAGATACACATGTTTTTATCGAGTACACCTTGCATTGAACAATCGCTATTGAAATAGATGTGTCATTCGTACATCTTTATCTACTTTCATTGATGTATCTTTATAATTGCTCCATCTCGTATATTGAGCTTAAATCATTTCACAATGAGTTCAATTCTCTAAAAGTATACTTTTAGTTCATAGTATATATATATATATATATATATATATATATATATATATATATATATATATATATATATTTACTTGGTGTTTTTATTCCAATTTGCTACATAATATATTGTGTTTCGTTAACGCTTGAAATAAGCGTCCAACTCGTCAGGCATTTGTGGAATCAATCCGCTCAAATGTCAATAACTCAACAACAACAGGAAGTTTGGGGATGGATGAGAGGGAGGGTAGTGGAGACGGGGTTAGCGTATAGCAGAGAAAGGAAATAAGGAAGGTGGAGATTCTAACAGGTAATATTTTAGGAAATTGGGTGGGGTGTTATTTCGTGTCTCGGTTATTGTGACCTTAATTTTAACTGGAGCGGAGGGTGGGATGGGTTTGAATTTATTTAATATAATAAAAAATATATAAATATTGTCGCAAATCTTTGGTGGTTATCGTATAAAAAAAAATGTTTGATAATTTTATTTAGGGTATTAGATGCCGTACTGGCATTCCATTTATATATATATATATATATATATATATATATATATATATATACATATACAATCTATAAATTGTCGATACATTTCTACATTTTTTCTTTCTACAACTAAATTCTGACCGAATATTGAAAATCACACAGTATTCGAAGCCCAAATGAGATCCCTTGTACACGGCTATACACTGGCTCATACGAGGAATTGTGCACCTCTCGCTGAAATATCACCTCAATTAACAACTCATAGTTAGATATCCTACAAGATTAGATGATTTTTGTCCTGGTTTCTGGTAATACCAAGAGACGAAAGAAAAGTGAGTTATAATATAACTAACTGATAAATCAGAGAGAAGAAAATTAATGTGTTTAAATTCTTACTAAGTCAACGTTTGACAATAAAAGGATAACTTATATAGAGACTAAGCGTTTTCCCCAAAACGAAACCATAATATAGGTATACTAATATCTGTACTCCATAACATGTCGATATTTTCCAACAATGATTACTTGCTAATATATATATATATATATATATATATATATATATATATATATATATATATATATATATATATATATGTATATATATATATACATGTGTGTGTGTTTGTATATATATATATATATATATATATATATATATATA
Source organism: Sepiola atlantica (assembly GCA_963556195.1). Classification (NCBI taxonomy): domain Eukaryota; kingdom Metazoa; phylum Mollusca; class Cephalopoda; order Sepiida; family Sepiolidae; genus Sepiola; species Sepiola atlantica. The sequence goes on along the minus strand of OY744528.1, from coordinate 10,137,590 downwards.
TATATATATAGTAATCGATAGATACGTGTTTCGTCGTCTTACAACTCCTCAAAAACAGGACTCTAGTAGCTAGTGTCTAGTTCACTAAGAACTGAACTATCAATCTGACACTTATACTAGGGGAAATTATATCTTATTTAAATAAATATGTTCAGGTATCCAAATTTCAAGTTTAAAATGCTGAAGCATTTAAACCATTAGATAGATATTGTAGATTTTGTTTGAAAAACTGTTTACTAATTATAGTTGTAACCTATTAAACAAGAAATATGACATTTTCTCTAATTGTATGGGCAGGACATAGTTCAGATATTACCATTCTAGTCCAATTTACTGTACAATAATTTACACAAAGTAGTTAATGTATGTTCTATATTGTTGACTGATTCGTGAAGAAGTGTCTTCAGCTTCCCAAAGCATAATATATGGTGTAGCTCTTCAAGTAAGATATATTGAGTAGTCTTGTATCACATTTAGAGCCATGTGTTTCTATTTGTTTTGTGTGTTTTGAGGATTTTTTTAATAAAGAGCCACCGCTGATCAATTTTCTTTTCAAATATATAAAATAAATCATACCTATATTTCTTTTATATATATATTACATTTTTTTTTTTTTACTTTCTATATTGTGCTATAATCTCTCTGATTGGTAGTGCTATTTATAAATACGTCAATAACCCTACCCCTAACCCATTTTTTCCAATTAGTGACCAAATTATGTTTGTTTGTTTTTTCAAATTATTAATCGGATCCAACGAAAGTCTTCCCCATATTAAAAAGAGTTGTTTTTTTTAAGATATACGTTCGGATAAAATTATTTCTTTCTTAAAAATGTACTTATCGATTTTTATGGATCGACAACTTGTTTGTATATATTGTTATTGCTCATTTTTAAATGCGGTATCATGTTAAAGTTGAGTGAATAATTCAATGTTGGAAAGTCCCCAGAAATATATCAAGAAGGTGAGTGACGTTGAGCATGGTCAGTACTTAAATGGGTGAACTATTTAGTAATAACATATGATGGGAAGTATTCATAGACTAGAGCAAGGTCATAGGGTGCGTACTGTTTTGTAGAAACATACAACCCTCGTACAACTGTTGAATTATGAGGGGCCCTATATTTCTAAAACGGTGTCAGTTAGCTAGTACAGAGTGTGACCTAAGTGAAATTGTTAGATCGAGTGCAAAGTTAGACTGTCATATATTTTGGATAAATAAATCTGTTCCCACGAGTTAGTCATAATACATTCACGGAATTTGCCCGAGATGAAGCATTTGACACCAGTTAAACATATCGGTTTGGCAATGAGCGCCACCTTCTGTGTATTGGAAACAATCGGTGGATTAAGCAGAAGGTTAATTGAAAAGAATCGGTAATCTAATAGGACGAATCAACAAGTATTCTTTTACGTTTGACTTGAAACGGCGATGTTGTAGTTGTCTAAGACGAAGCTTCGATGTATTTTGTACCAAATATGAGACACTATGAAAGCAGCTTTGGTTCGTGGAAATTCTGCTTGCTCTTTATTACAGAGACAGAGGGAAAATAAAGTTATCTGCTGTAGTTGTTGCATTGCGGGTTCTCACTGTAAATGTTTTAAAGGGGGAAGGGGTCAAGAAATAGGATCCCAGTCGAACACCTACCAGGAACATAACGATGCAGTCGAGAGAACCTAGCAACATCTTTTTTGAGTTAAATGGACTATCGGGAAGACAATTCATCGTCCCCCACTTGATAGCCAAGTCGTGTTTTTACTCTATTAAAACAGGAAAGAGTTATCTCAAAGCTAACTACACAGATGTGTCTATCTTACGACGGATGTCGCTCTTAGAATTATAAGGGAATTGCGTCAGAGGTAATGTATCGTCGGAAGCGATGTAATGGTCCAAACATTTTTCCAGCGACTTGAGCAACATATTTGATACGAGTATTCCATTTCAGGTCTGGAGTAATAAGTCATAGCAAGGAGCTTATAAAGAAATGGGCTCCCTCAATGAGAGAGCGACTGACTTCAACTCAGGAGATACGAGCGGTGATGGGGAAAAGACAGACGCATCGTTTTGGAGGCGCTAAATGTCACACGCAACGCCCCCTTTTCACAACGTGATTCGAGTATGAAGAGAGCTACTTAGAAATATCTTGAGCGTCAGTGCTCTTCGATGTGCTGCCATAGATAGTTATGTTGACTGCGTAAATATCAACGAATGATACTCGGATACGATTTGGAAGATCAGTTATGAACATTAAGAAAAGGGTAGAATGGACCATTGAGGTAGGCCAGCATTGATATCATGTGTTTCGGAAGTCTGTCCGTCAACAACTACTTCAATAGAACTATTAGGAATAAAGCAGTTTATAAAGCAAATGTCTGTGCAAAACTCTATCTAAAGCATTTGATCTGTTAAGAGATATTGCCATAGAGATGAAGCCTCCGTCGATAGATACGATATTACAGTCAGCAGGTCAGCTGTAGATCTTATGACTATGCACATAGTTTCTATGTAGGTTATTGACAACTTCTAGAATTATTATCAATAATTATTTAATAAATAATAATAATATACGTACTGAAAAACTCTGTCGGTCATTCTTATCTCATTTGAAACATTGTTTTGGCCCCGTGCACAGTTATGAGGTGGAAATTGTAAGGGATAAGATCAGCAAAATATAGGGTCATAAACTGACGTCACTATCGAATGACATATATGGGAATAAACTGTGCACATCTTTTTAGGTTATTTGCTGTCATAGTTCTGTCACTTACCATTCGCGTAACCTGGTTTTCCATCTAATTTTATGTTTTCACAAAATGTTATTACCTCATTAATGTAGCCTGACTTCTTCTTTTGTTTGCTTCACAGCATTTCACTATTATATCACCTGCTCGGTTGAGAAAAGCTATGCTAATGTTTTGTTGTCTAGCGCAGCTATGCCGGCTTCGCCGTTGGGTGGTCGATATTTAAGGCATGACTCGATGATGTGGTCTACTGTCTATTCAGAGTGACCAGAGTCGCAGACAGTCGAGTCCCTGAGTCCCCATCCTTTCATGGTTGCGGCGAAACGGTCGACGCCTGTCCTGAGGCGGTTGAGCACTGCCGGCGAGGTAGGTCCATGCCTGCTAGGTTATCCGGGTCCTCCACAAATCTGTACAACCTTGATTTATTTGCTGCCTGCCATTCCTCCGTCCAGCAACGTTTCAGCGAGATTCGTTTTGTGACGTCACCGGGTGTTGAAAGCAGGAGCTGGTGGAGGAGATAAAGTCAGCCTTTTTGTGGCCTCCTCCATAAGTACCTGCTCACAACAGCGAAACTAATGACTTGTGACCCCTTCCAGTGACCCCAGCGTAGCCTGACTAATTTCAATACATACACACGTACCAGCGTGATCGCTACATGTATTTGGACTTTTAAAACTGTCTCTCTATACCATCGAGAGGAATCAGGAATCGTGTTACTTACACTTTTTTCGACTCTGCACCCTCTCTCTTACAGATGTGATGTATAGCTAGTCTCAGTCTTTTCTATAAATACTATCATGGCATGTGTTTTTCGGAATTATGTGATTTAGTCACCGTTCTTTTGTTTTAGTACGTTTGACTTGTTAATCTAGTAATATCCATCAATTCACTGTATTGATAACTCAATGTAACAAAGCTTCCTATTCTAGTAATATTCTAGTAACAGCAGGCTTATAGAACTCTAGTCATGCTGACTGTTTTCCTCCTACTTAAAACCGTTGTCTTTTCGATACTAACGCCAATATGCATCTCATGTGTTTGCGATGATCATATTTCTTTCTTGTCAGCTCCTTACATCAAGTGGCATCATGCCTTGTCTGGAGCGATTTCCATGATAAAAACCCGTGCACACGTACAAACAAGACAACAAAGAAACAAGATAAACAAATAAAATGTACACATTGTTAATAGTATCTATAGAGATATATAAATGAAAGACAATGTGACATCATCACTATAATGTAGACTTATTTGATGTCTGTATTTTCAGACATGCCAAGTAATATTATTCAAGACTCAGTGCATTAAATAGCATCGTTTTTATTAAACTAAACTGGTACAGATGATGTATTGGCATGCGGTGTTTTCTACTGTGACCCTTTTAAATAGTAATCTGTGTATTCGGTATTCACATAAAGATACGAAATCTCTGTTAACAGGAATCAAATAAAAAGATTAGATAAAATGAATGAATAGAAAACAAATACAAAGTGAAAAAAATAAAAATAAAATAATAAAATATTGAACATGTTTAAGAAAGAAAACTATAAAAATCAGGAAAGAAAACCAATTTGATTCGGAAAAAAATAATCTCTCATAAAATATTAATTGTGTTCACGGTGTTTATTTCTCGGCGTTGGAAAAATGAAATAAATCCGTCTCTAATAATCTCAGGAAATTTAGATTATAAAAAAAATGAAAATAATAAAATAGAAAAAAAAAGACAAACATATCCGCAAAAAAGAAATTCTCGTAATGCTTTCAAAGTTTCCCGACTACCACCCACTAGAACGTCCGCAGAATCTTTTTCTCTCTTCTTTTTTCTCCCTTCTTTTTTTCTCCCTTCTTTTTTCTCCCTTCTTTTTTCTCTTTTCTTTTTTCTCTCTTCTTTTTTCTCCCTTCTTTTTTTCTCCCTTCTTTTTTCTCCCTTCTTTTTTCTCTCTTCTTTTTTCTCTCTTCTTTTTTCTCCCTTCTTTTTTTCTCCCTTCTTTTTTCTCCCTTCTTTTTTCTCTTTTCTTTTTTCTCCCTTCTTTTTTTTCACTTCTTTTTTCTCTTTTCTTTTTTCTCACTTCTTTTTTCTCCCTTCTTTTTTCTCCCTTCGTTTCTCTCCCTTCTTTTTTCTCTTTTCTTTTTTCTCTTTTCTTTTTTCTCCCTTCTTTTGTCTCTCTTCTTCTGTCTCCCTTCTTTTTTCTCTCTTCTTTTTTCTCTCTTCTTTTTTCTCTCTTCTTTTTTCTCTTTTCTTTTTTCTCCCTTCGTTTTTTTCTCCCTTCTTTTTTCTCCCTTCGTTTTTTTCTCCCTTCTTATTTCTCCCTTCTTTTTTCTCCTTTCTTTTTTTCTCTCTTCTTTTTTCTCCCTTCTTTTTTCTCCCTTCTTTTTCTCCCTTCTTTTTTCTCCCTTCTTTTTTCTCTCTTCTTTTTTCTCCATTCTTTTTTCTCTTTTCTTTTTTCTCTCTTCTTTTTTTCCCTCTTCTTTTTTCTCCCTTCTTTTTTCTCTTTTCTTTTTCTATCTCTTTTTTTATCTTCCTTCTTTTCTCTCTCTTCTTTTTTCTCTCTTCTTTGCTCTCTTCTTTTTTCCCTTCTTTTTTATCTCTTCTTTTTTCTCCCTTCGTTTTTCTCTCTTCTTTTTTCTCTCTGCAAATGTATGACGCCGCTGACCCACATTAAATCCGATTTTTAGCCACATATCTCCGCTCGGGTGAGCGTAAATCAGAAATCACAGTTCAGTTGGTAAATAATAAATTGGTTTTCTTTCTCTTCTTTGGCTCAAGGCTTTGATTAGTGAACCCGTCTGATAGTGAGAGCTGTAGACGAGACTATCTTAGCTTAGTTGGGAAACGCGTCTTAGAAGGGGAACAGTCCTATGCAATAATGTAAGTATTGCCAACATTTCGCTCGAATGAGGAGACATTCTCTCAATACTACATAAATAAAAACATTCCTGGTACTTCTTGCATTGTAAACAACGGAAAGACTCGTGAGAAAAATAGTGAATTTCATTTAATAATGAATGGTTTACACGTCTAAACTAAATGTAATTTTTAATATCACTATAGTAAACAGCTTAGAAAAGAAGATACTGACATGGTCATAGCAATTGGAACGTGCATAGAAGTAAATACAAAAAAAGTCGTAGTTAAATATAAAAAGTGTTCACAGATAACTCTATAACTCCCGGACCTAATTTAAACAGAATAACTTTTGGCGAAATTCGATTTTATTAATAAACATACACTATTCTAGGGTGATACCCTGATTCGAACGCTTCTTTAACAATTCAATTTTCTTTTGTAGAAAGATTCGTCTTTGGCCTCAAAATACGCTACAGTTTTCGATATCACTTCTTTATTGAAGACCAATCTCTTTCTCGGTTGCATTTCTCTTGAAGTCCGGAAACAGTAAGTGGTCGCTGTGAGCCAGAGCTGGTCAACATGGCGGAAGAGGAAGCAACTCTGGGTAGAATTTATGTAGTTTTCCCATCGTGTTCATCGACGTTACATAGTGAGGTGTTTTGTGTAAGATAGAATTGTTCTTCTTCATTAGCGGAGGTGTTGTAGCAATTTATTTGTTCAAACGCATCAATAATGAGATATAATAGTCGATAATAAAAGTAGATTGTTCATCCAAATATCCGGTGTGGGGGGGGGCCTTGTCTTCTTACGTTTCCGTCTGTGGTCATTTTGGACGGCTTTCACTTGCCGCTGTTCACTCAGCTGACTACCGAGTTTACTCTAATGTGACAATGTGCCTCTATGCCTCATTCATTGTCACATATTCAAACATAAACCTTTTTTTATTCTGTTGAAACAGTTGCAAAGAACGTGCTGATTCGTCGACGCGTTGTTGCTTTTAATCGACTGTGAGCAACCGCGGCACCCACTTTGAACAGTTTACGCATTGAAAAGATGTCTAGACACAATCGTGAATTCGCTACTTTTTGATATTTTGGACACCTCTGTTATCTTCACTTCACGATTCCCCCAAACCATTTTTAGGCGCATTTTATGTTTCCGGGACAACTGCTTAATTTAGGCGAGTTTAACGTTGTTTGCGACCGGACATTTTCTAAATAACAAATGTCAACCAATTGTTTAACTTGATCAGTAGTTTTCCCATCGGGAGGCATTGATTTATAAACACACGAAATTGAGATTTTCCATTGTTTTGAAAATTTACAACAGTAGCTTGACTTTAATAACTGTGATTGTTAGATAATGGACCTGTAAGGCCGGACGTATGTGTGGGAGTCGTTTGGTTTGTCTTGCGCGATTTAGTGCGGGTGAACCCGTACAACCGAGTGCAAAATAAAGCTGTTCTCACAGTCGGTGTTCACAGGCGTTGACAAGGCCACCACATTGAGGAGACCCCAGGTCAAGGGTCAAGGGTCAAGGTGCACCTGCGCATAGGGGTTCTGTGACGTCACGGGCTTTTGTGTGGGAAACAGAGTTTTGCCAGTCTGAGTTTTGGAAGCAATGCGAACAGACGATTTCTCTATGTAGTCTGCAAATGATTAGGGGAATTAAATTCCCTAGAAGAATACAGGCATGAGAGTCCTTCTTACCCCCCTCCCTCGAATGGCTAAGGACTTTAGCTAGGAATTAACTACGATAGAGTAGTAATTTGGTCTCTCCCTCAACATTGGGGAAACATCTCCAAGATCGACGGTAGACTGACGTTTGAAATAAACTAAACAAAATTTAAAAAATGGTTGCCTTGTGAATCGTGTTATGAAGGTTTTGTTGGGGACGGCGAGGTTGACGGCAGTACAGAAACGAGGAAAGAACGCGACATCGAGACGACACTCCTCAACGCGACGAACAAGAGAAGGTACGAGAAATTAAAGAATATTTAAAGACTATGCAGCATGATATGTAAGCTAATATAATCCGATTGATCTCACATTTTGAGACGTGTCAGTTACTTAATAAAAATAAAAACATGTGGGTATTTCATTAGTTGCGCCATGTTATATGTTAGATCTGGGAGACACAAATGGGTTACACCTGAAAAAAAGCAATTCATCGGTACATCTCCAGTACGCTCCAAAGCAATCTTCTAAACCAGACCTCTACTGGAAGAGTGCGGAGAGTGGTGAACCTTGGGGAGGCTTATTACCACCAAAATCCCAGAGAAAACCAATGGTTCTCACTAGCGAGAAATCAATGGTAACCGGATGTTGCGATATCGGAAGATCATTTGCGATGGTTATCGAAAAGAGGAGGAGTGTACTAAAAAGATGAGGGGTGGGTTGCTAGTCAGAATCCAGGGAACACCACCAGTTGTTGTCGGTGAAAAATCACTGACGATGACCTGTGGGATAACTTCTAGTGAGTACAAATAATTATATATATATATATATATATATATATATATATATATATACAGAAACAAATAGAGAGAGAGAGAGAGAGTGCAAGAGAGCTACATTGAAATGAAATGCCTTTCAAATCGGCACTAACAGGTTTTGCCGGGAAAACTGCCACTTCAACGATCGCTCGACTGCTGAGACGGAAGAGATTAAACCGTTATTTTTCGCTGTGTGATTTTAGCTCCTGTATTCGCTTTTTTATCGAAGGGGGGTATTTTTTGCCGTTGTCACGACTTTTACCAGACAACCAATTCAGATGAAACGAAAAACATTTCTCAGCATTTTTTCCTTCGCATCGAAATCCGATTTTGACTCACGTTGGTTTCTCAGGGTTAGTGTTAGGGTTAGGGTTAGGGTTTCTCAGGGTATATCAAGTATATTAAAATGGTACAATTTGTGTTGTCTTCCAACAACATCTCTATTTATATTAATTAATATATTATTAAGAGGTGTATGTAGTTTGCTTGAAGCATTGTGTATTAGTATATATAAATGTGATACTTAGAAGGCAATACAATGCAGAGGTGTGACGGATAGACACAAGTTGGAGCAAATAAGACATATAATGGTAGAATAAATTAAATAGCTTCACCTTTAATACTATGTATACACACACACACACACATATATATATATATATATATATATATATATATATATATATATAGTAAGCAATAAAATATATATGGCAATCAAGCTACACAGAGGCTCAAATTCTTTGTTGTTCCCTCAGCCAATCGTTAGGCTTCTCGCGAACAAAGGCTTTGTTGGTGACGCTCCTATACTTATCCTATTTTTTGTTAAAAATGGATTTTCCTATATCCTGTTTTCTTTTGTTTTGTCAATAGAGTGGGCGAATTTATTGGTTAACTAGCAAGCCATGTATATAAAAACACCTGACAAAAATAACTCCATGCATTTAGCTTGATGATTCCCCCGGGGATGAACCACGGGAGCCTCTGTGTAGCTTGATTGCCATATATATTTTCATTATTTACTACCTAGCTATATTTACGTATCGAGCACTGTTGAAGTAAATATGAAAACTGACACATAAAATATTATATATCCTTATAATATTTTATGTGGATACATGAAGTACTAATATATATATATATATATATATATATATATATATATATATATATATATATATATATATATATATATATATATATATTACAAACACACATATATCTGTTTATCTACACAATGTAACAATGTTATGTACTACCTGTATCAAGATAGTCTGGTGGAAACTCTGTATGTTATTAATATAACGGGAACTCTTTTCTTCTTCAGAATCGTGCTCAACTCAAGTTCAAGCGTGCATATGACGGAAGAATATGTGTCTATTTGTTTGTATATACTTTATTGACTCTTAAACTAATTAACTGATCATTTTGAGTTTACTTTAGTTTTATAAAAATGAGGTGAAAAACGATGTAAGCTCAATGTGAACATTCGGATACTTCAGAGTCCCGTAGAATGTTTACAATAGGTATTAGAACTTAATGTATTAATGTTCCACAAATTTAAGTTTATTTGGAATAGTTTAATATATTTTCAGGCTTAATAAACATATTTTTGCGATCATGGGTGTAATATTACTAACAAATTACTTGACTACTTTCGTTTGAATTATGGAGTTAAAATATAATGAACCAGTGTGCGACTCAATAAAACTACCTGATTCGATTATAAATGTTGAATTGAATAATCATATCTGTACTTTAATATGTTTGACAACTTTCGATTCTTATTTCTTTTCAGGTTACATAAGTGCAGATAGAAGCGAAACGTACGCAGAAAAGATTGGATGAAAACGAGAATGTTTCTTATTTGTTTACATTAACTACATAGCAGCTGTACGCGTCATGATTAGGGTTATGTATAATTAAGCACTGAATAATTACGTCACATAATCACAAGATTCATGAGATTGTTTTGATAAAGAATATGTAAAAATTTAGCAAGTATAATGGGAAGATCCCTACTGATCAGAGTTGTACTTTTAATTTTTATCTTAAATTGTTACATAGCAATATATATATATATATATATATATATATATATATATATATATATATATATATATATATATATATATATAATGAAGGAGAGTGGAAAGGAATTAGAGAAAGCAAAAGCCAAATCAAAATTCAATTCAAAAGTTCAAAGCAAGGTACATTCCGCAAAAAAGGCAATTTATTCAAGTTAAATTTTCCTTAAGCCAGGCTTTTCAAAGATCAAAATCTTATCATCAGAGGAAGTCGCTGGGATAGATAAGTTGGCAATGGCCAAGATTTAAAATTTGAAAAAATGAAAAAAATAAAAAAATAAAAAAATAAAAGTTGTAGGGAAGGAAACGTAGGGCAAAACTGTGCCAGGGTGCAAGCAAATGTCCGATTGCCAAAAGGTCCGGTGTCGAAGAGTCCAATGGAGAGGATACGATGTAGATAGGTCGGTCGTTAGAGGCACGAGAAGTAATGAGAGAGGTTTCAAAGTTAAATTCCAAGAAGCCACAACTTCAGGTACGGCGAAAATAGAAAATCCAGGAAGGGTAAAAAGTCCAATAAGAGGTACATTCGAAGATGCAGGCAGGCGTCAGAGGAGATTAAGATGTAAAATATTCGCCATTAAAGAGACTTCCCGGGCAGAGATGACAAATGGAAAGTGTTTTAAAGTGGAAAAAGGGGCAGTGAGAATATTTAAAGTCTGCCCAGTTGAGAAAGCCGGCTATAAATGAAGAAAAGCAAAGACAGTGAAAAGGAGAGTATAATATGCGACCAGTGGGCAAGGGAGGAAACGGGTAAGTGGTGTGTGGGAGGAGAAAGGGACGGGTACGAGGAAAGAGAGGGGGGAGGAGAAAGGGAGCGATGTGGTGAAGGAATGCGGATAAAACTAAGAGTGTGAAAGTGGGGGGTGAAACAAAGTTGAAATTAGGATTCAACTAGAAAAGGGGAAGAAAGGAGTGGGGGTAAGTTAACAAATGTTAGGATAAGGGGTTAAAATATCGGAATATGTATAAGAACAGAGTTCGGGGGTTTAGAAGTTTAATCAAATGACCTTAGAAATAAACAATGAGGCTAAATATATATGAAGGGTAGGACTAGGAGAATGAGTTAAAGATTAAAAGAGTAAAGATAAAAAATAGAGATAAAAATAGTATAAAAAGTAGAAATAAGAAAATAGAAGAATAAAGAATGAAAAATAGATAAGATTAGTCTTGAGCTCGCAGGGAAAATTGAGGATTGACCGAAAGAATAAAAAAAATAAAAAATTAAAAAATTAAAAAATTAAAAATAAGATACTAATAATAGAATGAGGGAAAAGTCGATAAGATTGGAGCTCAAGAATGAAAATTAAAATAAGACTAAGATTAAAAAACAAGACCTAGAGAGGATATCCGGAATGGGAGTCTCCAAGGTGGAAAAGATGATGGGTTAGTAAATAAGCAGTTACGGGATGCTAGTTCAAATAGATATGGGAAAATATAAACTTTGAAATTTTATTTAAAAAAAATTTATATGGATGTTAATTAAGAAAATTGTTAAAATAGGTTAGTGAAGGCTGGAAGGGGTAAGAGATATACTAGGTTAAAAAAGTGACAAAGGATTAAGCCAGAACGAGAGTGGAGATCGCAGTTACAAGTAAATACTATAGGGGTTAATAGATGTAGAGCTAGGGCGGGAAGGGGGTTGAGTAGTTTGAGAGAGAATATGCGAAGGGCGAGGTAAAACAAGGGGGGAAATAATTGAGGCTATTAAAAAAGTGAGAAGAAATAAAAACAGGAGGGGAAGAATAATTAGAGTGCACAGTGGAAGCAGTAAGGAGTTCGAAATCGAGGTGTGTAAATGGGATAATGAGTAGATAGGCTAATCAACAAGTAAATGAAAGGGCTAGGATAATATGAATAGAGTGGGTTAGTTATCACGTTGAAAGGGAAAAGAATGAAGAATGGAAGAGTTGAAGGGAAGCGGACGAATGCATTAAAAGAAGTTAAACGGGAAGGAAAATGGGAAGCCAAATAAAGTTATACAGTTAAGGGGGTTAAGTGGAAAGATTTAGGGGGTAATGGAAGAAAGGTGTTAAAACTAAGGGAAATGCGAAGCTAACGAAGTTTATGGGTAATTTTATTAAGTTAAGAGAAGGTTAAAGGGATGAGGGAGATATAAGTAGAGATTAAAGAACAAACAGGAATTAGAACTATCATAAAGGGGTTTCGAGATGTAAGAAGGGAAAATCCGAGATGAAGGGAGGGTATTTAATCAAATGGGGGAGGGGTGTCAGGGGGATTATTATGGTTGCTATACCTGAATTTACGTTTATGCCTGCAACTGGAGATAAGTTCATTCTTAGAATTAATAATATTTTTAGATTTAGTAGCAGTAGCTATCATAAAGGTTTCCAGAGTACAAAGTTGGCAATGGGATGCTCCAGGGGTATATGATATGGACTTTTTAAGTATTGACCAGTGAAGTGAATAGGGAGTATTTTTGAGATTGAGGTTTCTAATTAGATTGGAAAGTGAAGTGCCTGTGCTGTTATCGCTGCTATTTTTAAAGGAATATATATGGTTTGAGATCCGGGTCTTTATGGGGAAAGAGGACGCCCCAATATATGTGTGTATCTTGAAGGGTGGTGCTATAGTTGCATTGAGATTACTAATGGTATTAGAAGAGATTTGGGTTTGGAGATCCAAGTTATGCGAGGAAAGTTGATTGGAGAAGTGGGGTGGAGCGGATATGGGGGAAATGTGAGTTGGCCCATGAGCACTATTTATTATTGGGGGTGCTTGGTTAGAGGTATGGCTGTATAAGCGGGAGTTTAGAGTAGAAGCGGATTGGGGTTGCGGGGAGATCCGGAGTTCGGGTGGAGTGTGGGAGCTGTGATTACTCACAACATTGGTGGAGCGAGGAAATTGTTTAACAGTACAAGCGTATATTACGTCCTTCTGTACACAGTTGTTGTTAAGGGGACAATCTCTAGGTTTACGGCAGTTACAAGTGGTGAGGGATGTGGTGGGTGGTTGCTGTTGGATATGTTTGATTTTCCTATTGTTAGAGGTTATGATAGTTTGTTCAATATTGGGCATCGTAGAGTATGATATTTTAATAGAATTTTTGTTAAGGATAGTGCTATATCTGTGGGGATGCTTAAAAGATCTGTCTAAGATTTGGAAAAATTCTTTAGGTATATTGGTTTTAACATTACTGCTGAAAGGCGGATTAAACCAAATGTTATTCTTTCTTCTAAGTTTTTTTCTTTGTTTATGCGAATGTGGGTCTACCCGATTATCAATATCTTTAGTTCCTATGGGCTTATTAGAGTGTGTTTTGATTATCTTAGGTGTTGATGAGTTAAACTTTTTATTTCTGTGTGTGGTCATGTTGTGAGTAATAATGCCTGAAGATTTGTTAACTTGAGTAAGGGGGTTGCAGTTATATTTAATTTTGTGATTGTAGCCTGAGTTAAGCAAAGCATTATTGTAAAAGCTAGAATTTTGATCGAAGATAGATTTATTCGCAGATAGCTTAGAGATTCTATTAGATACTGAGGGGACAATTGAGTTTATGATGGATTTAGGGTGGTTAGATAGGCTATGTACGTAGAAAAGGGTTAAGTTAGGTTTATGGTATGGGCTGAAGGTTCCCGAGTTAAGATCTAATGTAAGGTCAAGAAAGTTGGATATTCTTTTCTCAGGTTCCAACGTAATAGTCAAACCAAAGTTTTTAAAGAAGTTATGCAGGTTTTTGATAGTGTTGTTATATTGTCTCGATCTCTCCCCAGATACAAACAGGGCATCGTCCCTATACAACCCACCCTGTAAGTGTCCAAAATTAAACCCCAATTCTCTCATCAAGTACAAACCTACCAGGTCAGTGACCTGGGCAGAGTCTGAGGCCCCCATGGTAATGTCAAAGTTATTGGGGGTGTCCTTCCTAGTCCAAAGCTTATTATCAAATTCTAGTAGGGATCTTCTGGCTAATATTATTAGTTTAATCTCTATGTCAGTAATGTCAGAATTATTTTTGGCGAAGATTAATGCTTTGTTAAGTAAGATAGGGGAAATGGATTGGTAATAATTATTAATGTCGAAAGTTATGAAATTCAAGTTAGGTTTAGACTTATCAATGAGGTTAAGGAACCAGGTAGTAACCTCATCAGAGGATTGCCAAAGAGTGTAACGAATTTTTTCTTTCAAAGTAGGGATAATTCTATCCAAGATTTTCTTGCTTATGATGCCTAGGTCGGATTTAGAGGGGCATATTAGTCTGATGGTAGGGTTTTCTTGGAAATTATTTTTGTGGTCCTTCAAAGTAAATCTAGGTATTGCGGGGGTTAAAATTTCTGCGTAGTTGAGGACATTCAAAGATGTTAGTATGGATTTAGCCTCATTGTTTATACTAGCCAGGGTATCGTAAGATGTGCTTTTGTAAGATTTATTTAATTCTTTGTAGATTAAGGATTTGTATTGACTATATTTCAGTTTGTAAAAATTCTTAGTTTTATCCGCTGGGACAATTATATCTGGGTGTTTCTTAATATTGTTAGTAAACTTGTTGATTTTTTTGATGATGGGATTGAGGTGTTTATTGTGTCTTTTGAATTTAATGCGACTAATGAGGTCAAATAGGTCATTTTCGAAATTATTGAGGTGTTCATTTTGTTTAGGGAAGGAGGAGGTTTTGAGACCGTACCTGGAGGCAGCTGATTTTTCCAATTTCTTCAGTTCCCTAGAGGAGTTCATAGGTAGTGTAGATCCAGAGTGGGTAGAAAGTGAGGAATTGCTGGAGTCAGTTTGGTGGGAGGAAGTTTTGTGGTTCATGTCATGGTGAAATGCTTTCCATCTAACGTTAGTGATGAACTTCTTCACAGATTGGATAAGCTTGCAGATATAAGTTTCATTTGAGGGAATGGGTATATTTTTTGCCGAAAGCGGGAGGAATTCCTTGTTGAACATATCACAAATAGGAGGAAAAAGCTCAACTAAGTAGGAGCTTAAAATAAAGAGGTGTACTAAAAGCGAACTTTTAGGAAAGGTAAAACCCTATTGTGAAGAGTATGCAGCTCAATATCCAGGATAGAGCAGGTAGAAATGAAGGAGAGTGGAAAGGAATTAGAGAAAGCAAAAGCCAAATCAAAATTCAATTCAAAAGTTCAAAGCAAGGTACATTCCGCAAAAAAGGCAATTTATAATTTTGATCTTTGAAAAGCCTGGCTTAAGGAAAATTTAACTTGAATAAATTGCCTTTTTTGCGGAATGTACCTTGCTTTGAACTTTTGAATTGAATTTTGATTTGGCTTTTGCTTTCTCTAATTCCTTTCCACTCTCCTTCATTTCTACCTGCTCTATCCTGGATATTGAGCTGCATACTCTTCACAATAGGGTTTTACCTTTCCTAAAAGTTCGCTTTTAGTACACCTCTTTATATATATATATATATATATATATATGTTCCCTTTCATTGTGTTGATATTATATTATAATATGTTTTCAATACATATATATATATATATATATATATATAAATATATATATATTGAAAAGTCACACATTGGAAACGTTGGTGGAATGGCAATAATAAAGAGAATATTTTTTTATAAAATATTTAAAAAACCTTAACAACGCAAATTATTTGTTTTTAAAATAAATTATTTATTTACATTCAAAACATTTATTTTTGTGAACTTGAGTACTTTCGGTAATATTATATATATTGATATATATATATATATATATATATATATATATATATATATATATATATATATATATATATATATATATATATATATATATACATACGTATATCTCAGTGTGTACGCGTGTGACTGTCAGTCTATACATGTGTATGTATATAATATATATATATATATATATATATATATATATATATATATATATATATATATTATTATTTTAATTTATACAGACATGTACAAAATCTGCAAGACTGGCATGTCGATGTTATCGATTAACAGCTATTATAAACTGAGATCTCCTCAGGCAGAGTTAGAATCCAATATTAACCTTAGATCATATTTGGAAATGTTCTAACTCTGCCTGATGAGATATCAGTTTATAATAGCTGTTGATCGATAACATCGACATGCCAGTGTGGCAGATTTTGTACATGTCTGTGTAAATGAAAATAATCATATATAAAAGCTATATTTGATAGTGAGCACTTTTTATAAACTCGGTTGAAATTCTTTGGATTACTACTTTGTGGGGTTTTTACTCGGATTATTATTATTATTATTATTATTATTATTATTATTATTATTATTATTATTATTATTATTATTACCATATATATATATATATATATATATATATATATATATATATATATATATATATATATGTTTATGCATATGCATATCTGTATCTGCCGTTTAATCTCGTTAATAGATTTATTTTAATAAATTTATTCTAGGTATCGTACTTGAGTGAACATCTGAATTCATAACTTCTGTAATCTCAGAACTTGTATAAGTGGATTCGTTTAAAATATTTTTTTAATTAATTTATTTTCCGTTACTCGTGTCACTTTATTAATAGAACAATCACAACTTCGAAGTATTCACTCGTTTCCCTTCCCCTCTCTCACTTGTATACCCGGAACTCGTTAAACATCAAGAAAGAATACGGAACATGAAGAAGTCACTACAATCCCAGTATATGTTGGAGCACTTTGAATAGTCTAAAATGTTTGTTAAAAGACTAAGCGAAAGATTCCTTCTTTTTTTCGTGTTAATTAGATGATTCTCGTGTTGGCATTAGTTTCCCCGATGTTTTTTTAGTTTTAGTTATATATATTTCTGGAAAGATATTGGATACTTACGGGAA
The DNA here is from genome assembly GCA_963556195.1 of Sepiola atlantica. Classification (NCBI taxonomy): domain Eukaryota; kingdom Metazoa; phylum Mollusca; class Cephalopoda; order Sepiida; family Sepiolidae; genus Sepiola; species Sepiola atlantica. The sequence goes on along the minus strand of OY744528.1, from coordinate 10,120,625 downwards.
GGACCACGAGAAGGTTGTAAATATTCCTAAGTGAAAATAGTACTGTGGAACCGACTGGATTCGAACTTGGAACACTCAGGTCATTCAGTATGTATCCATATCCACTTAGCCAGCGTCACCTCTCCCAGCGAAAGACTAAAACCATACAACGCACCACAATGATTAAAACAACAAAAATTATAATATTATATTTCTGAATTTTTTAGATGAGGATTGATAATTGAACTTTTAAGCTTCAGATGACTATCACTTAAAACTGCATTTAACTTAATACTATATCCACTGTTCCACAGGCCTTTGTAGGTTCAATACCTGGTGCAGGCGATACGAATAATTGCGAATTACTGAGGACTTTTCCCAATAATGGCTCACGGAACAAGAGCATGCTACCTCCGTGGGTTCCGTTCGAAATTCCGTCCAGTTTCGCGAGTTCAACATAAATATTCCCGAGTTCGAAGAGATATCCATGAAGAAGGCCGGAGGTTATAACGGCCGAAACGTAGTGATAATAACACTAAATATGAGAAATGTAGTCCGAATAACCAAAATTATACTAAAAACTTAGTAGGTCTCGAATGCGGAAATTAACCTACATGTCAAACGTACGCTAATTGTCCACAGGAAAAATTTGAAATATAAATGAAATAAAACATCGAAAAAACATCACACGGAACCAAACAGACTAAAAACTGTCAGAAATCTTATAAATTGACGCGTAACAAGAAACACACATTAACACATATGTGGTGGCACCAGCATAGCTAAGAACACAGCACGGCCATGAAGTGTCAAGAAGGATGGAAAGACCGAGGTGGGAGAACACCACCAAGATTTCCACTCTAATGGAGTCGATTGCACTGGAAGCTTGAAGAGACTTATCGAAACTTAAATACCTGAGAAGGCTAACAGTGGTAGTTAGCGATGAATCAAAGGTAAACCACTGTTGCGATAACGAAAAATGTTTTGCTTCATTCATCAAACAAGGTGTATATTTCTGGACATCTGGGGAGATGTGTTGTCACTCTGACTCCAAAGAACACAACTTTTTATATTCATATTATATTCAAGGGTAGTGTGAATTACTTACTGGGGAGGTTGAATTACCTAGTGGGAATTTTGAATTATAAACTGGGGAGTTTGAATTACCTACTAGACACTTTCCTCGAGTGTATTCGGTCTCTCTAAACGAGGATTTTTCAGTATCACCTCACATGAGGATACTTCCTCCTACAAGTATACCCTGACAAAATATTCAAAATAACATAGTATTCAAAGTCCAAATAAGATCCACTCGACACGGCTATACACTGGCTCATACGAGGAATGGTGCACCTTCTCCAAGTGATTTTACTTCAAGTAAAAAAACTTAGCTCGGTACTAGACCATACTAGATAGATTCTTGTCCTGGAATCCTGTATGCCCAATAGACTAAAAAGGAAGATATACTATAACATAATTAATTGGTGAGAAAGAAATTTCTGTTCTTAACTTATTTACTAACTCAACTTTTGACAGGTAAATGAGAACTTTAATGGAATAGCTATGTATCTCATATAGATATCAAGGGTTAACCCCAGAAAGGGGCCCCTTGATTTCTGAGAAATTCGATTGAAGTAAAATGAAAAAAAATGGGGGATACCTTATACTAACTTAACTAAAGTCCTAGTTAGTAAACAATAACAACAACAACCCCACACACCCCAACACCAACAACAATAATAATAATAATAATGATGATGATGATGATGATGATGATGATGATGATGATGATGATGATGATGATGATGGGGGCGGGGATGATGATGATGATGATGATGATGATGATGATGATGATGATGATGATGATGATGATGATGATCATCATCATGATCATCATGATCATCATCATCATCATCATCATCATCATCATCACTAGGAGCAGTCTAAAAAAACCTGGAGAAAAAGACTGGGAGAAATTAGAATCAAAGGGACCATTGAAACCATACAAAAAAACCGCAATGATCAAAACAGCTGCAATCTTAAGGAAAATCCCCGAATGCGAAAACCAACACGCATAAGCTACAAAGGGTAACCAGTCACAAAGAATTTACAACAGGGAGAAAACAAAACCACACTAAGAACATCACAACACGAACCAAGGAAGAAAAACTGCAAGGAACATCACTTCATAACCCCCACCCCAATAAATTACACCGGTCTCAGCTATCACCACACAAAATGAACCAATGAACAGAAATTACAAGAAACACCATAAGCTCCCACTTCTCTCCCCACCCTACCCCCAAAATAAAAGAAAATTTTAAAAATTAAAAAATTAAAAATTTTTTTTTTTTTTTTAAATTGATATATGGTGCCGGCCGAGGCTGACACTAGACAAACTATTTATAGAGGGTCGAGGAGGATGAGAAGACCGAGGAGGGACAGCACAACCCATACCTCCACTCGAAAAGTGCGGAGAATGCGGGGACCTTAAGGAGGCTTATTACCACCATAAATCCCAAAGAAAAAGAATGGTCCTCACCAGCGAGAAATCAATGGTAAGAGGCTGCTGCGATACCGCAAGGTTATTTCTGGTGGTTATCGAAAAGAGGTGAAGAATAATATAAATCTGGGGAGGCTTGCTGTCACTCAGACTCCAGGGAATATCACCGGTTGTTGTCGGTGAGCAATCACTGACGATGATCTCTGTGAGGACTCTTTGTGAGCACACATAATAATGATGATGATGATGATGATGATGATGATGATGATGATGATGATGATGATGATGATATAGAAGCGAAGAGACTTATTATTTTTAGTTAATATATAATTATTAAAAGCTTTGTCAGAGTTTACGAATTTTCTAATGAAATGTAAGTAGAATAAATATTGAAAGGGCTTGTATCCAGTAAGTACTTACATAGTAACTCTAGTATACATATATTGTTGTATTCTTTTCATTAATGCTAACATGGCATTATTGATTAAAATCAGAGATAGCCAAACAACCATAGTCAACAAATAGTGTTCAATAACACAGAATTGCCTTCTATGTAATAAATCAGCTGAACCAAATAAAAAGGATTCACTCATCTAAATCTATTTTTCACAAATGATACGAACAACTCCGATTTTTGTTACTTTTCTTATCACAGCATAAAAAAAAAAAACATTCTGATTTATTTTGAATGCAAACTAAATCCTGTCGAACAAAGAACGAAATATATAGCCTAAAATATAAAAGAAGAAAAAAAAGTTTGCAAAACAAAACAAAAAATTGAGGAAGAAAAAATGGTTGAATCGTCGGCCATTTTGTATATAAATAAATAAAACTGTCCGCCATTGCGGTGACGTAGGAGGAAATAACTTGTGATGCTATTACGAGTCAGTTATCGCCCGCTGTGTTTTGTTCAGTTAGTCAGGCCTATTAGGCTTATAAACACTGCTTTTGTGGGGTTATCTATTTATTTATTTAGTAGAAGGGTTACCCGGCGTTGCCATTATAGTTTATACACGATAAACCTTATTTTATACAAATACCTTATAAACAGAACACTATTAATAATTATTTTTCTTTCTGCATTTCAATAAAAATGGCGGTCGTAAATCATAACTCGTGAAGAGAGTGGTACTGTGTAAAATCTCAAAATGAACCCGGAGATTTTTATAGCAGTGCATTAGAAAATCCGGGTTTTCTATCGATGATGCCGAACAGTTTACACAAGATAAAATAATAAACTCTTTAACATGAGCATGTATGTGAGGTAATACTTCATAGGAAGCGGTTATCGCTAAGAATCTGGCCAAGTACTCTTGGCGATACCTTAGTAGGGGTCTACACAGGTTCAAACAGATTGAGGAGTAAATTATAACATCGCTTTATGGGGAATCTGGTTACTAAATAAATAGAAGAAAGTCAACTTGCCACTCGTTGACGACTTCATATGATCATGTAACGTCATTTCAGTCGAAGTGCTCGCACGTATCTTGACCATCATTCCCCTGGGTTTTGGCTGACATGTGGTGGCCAGTTGCATGACCTCCGCGTTGACCAGATATTAATCGCTTAAATGTCTACATTTCATTAGTTATTGAACGTCAGCACCTAGTGAGGAGCATCTGTGCAATCGAATTGCAGCAGTAGATTTGGTGGCGTATTCACGCTAACACATGTGCATCCCCTGCATTAATGTAAAACACACATCCCTACATTTTAAGTGATATCCCCAGCTACTATAAGCGCAATGCAAAGCTCTTTGTAAATAAAGCAATGAAGCATTTTCTAGTAGTTTAAATTACAAATGAAAACAGCATTGAAAGGTCATTTGTCAACAGAGCGTGTCCCGTAGTCTATGTGTGAGAATCGCAGTCTATCATCTAAATTATCGGAGGTTCGATCCCTGTTTGGTCGGGTGCTAATCTAGCAACACCGAAAAGCTGCGTTACAGCAGAACAGCCACTTTTTATATGACTACATATAAATATACATATATGTTTGCATGTACGACGTATTACCTATTTCGGATTTACATTTTGATGCATTTCCTTACGTCATCTATATTCACAATTTTATTTCAGCATAAATGATGAAATGTCGATAAACAACTTAAACTGTTTTACTTATTCAAATTTCACACGCACACACACACACCCACATATGCGTGTTTGTGTGTGTGTGCATGGGCGTGTGCGTGTGTTTGATCTAGCATTTTTCCCCTTGAGACTATTTATATTTACTTAAATAATACAGCTACATGCCTAAATTATTTTAGTTATAGGACATCATGTTCATGTGCCGTAAGTTATAATATACTCAACATTTCACTTCCTCACTCTATGTTGATTCAATTATTCTCTAATATTTCTTATTATCTATGTAAGCATTTAGAGAAAAAAGGACTCTCTGTTTAATTGGCATCAGTCAATTTACATACGTGTATCTGTACATACTACAACTAGTTATATAAATAAATGGCAAAATAATGAGTTATTTTAGTTCTTATATGAAAATAAATTAAGATTATGCTCTCATATAATTCTGTTTTAATAATAATAATAATAATAATAATAATAATAATAATAATAATAATAATAATAATAATAATAATAATAATAATAATAATAATAATAATAATAATAATAATAATAATAATAATATAGTTTTCAATCAGACTCCAGGGAACACCACCGGTGATTATAAGTGAGCTATCACTGATGATGACCTGAATTGGAATCAAATGGAAGACTGAAATCATAACACGGACGGCAATAATTAAAAATGGCTAAAATCTTGAAGAAAATCCTTGAATGCGGAAACCAACCACAGAAACTGCAAAAGGTAATCAAGCACATAGACGTTGCAATAGACAGAAAACAAAGCAATAGAAAGAACACCACCCCATGAACCCAAGGAGTTGAAACTGTAAGAAATTTCATAAACTATCCTTCCCAATAATAAGTGATGGCACCAGCCTCGGCTAATATCTAAGTAGATTGTCGTGAAGAGTCAAGGAGGATAGAAAGGACGAGGAGGGTGACTACTTATCAGATCTTCCCTGGTCAGGTGTAGAGAGTACTGAGACCTTGGAGAGACATATTGCCACGCAAATCCCAAAGAAGATCAATGGTCGTTGCCTGCGAGAAATCAATTGTAAGCGTCTTTTGTTACTCAGACTGCATGGAACAACATTATTATCAGTGAGCAATTACCGATGGTGACATGTGTGAGAACTCCTAGTTTGTACTGAATAATAATAATAATAATAATAATAATAATAATAATAATAATAATAATAATAATAATAATAATAATAATGATGATGATAATAATAATAATAATAATAATAATAATAATAATAATAATAATAATAATAATAATAATAATAATAATAATAATAATAATAATAATAATAATAATAAAATATTTGCAGAGTCTCAACAGCACAAACCAGACATCCACTGGAACTGCAGAGAGTGCTGGAACCTTGGAGGGGGGGGCTTATTGTCACCCAAATCCCAGAGAAGACCAATGGTATTAAACAGCGTGAAATCAATGGAAAACGGCTGATGCGATACTGCAAGGTTATTCGCAGTGACTATCGAAAAGAGGTGGAGAATACTGAACACTTGGGGAGACTTGTTGTCACTCAAACTCCAGGGAATACCACCGGTTGTTGTCGCTGAGGTATCACTGATGATGACCTGTGTTGGAACTCCTAGTGAGTACAAATAATAATAATAATAATAATAATAATAATAATAATAATAATGATGATGATGCTGCTGCTGCTGCTGCTGCTGCTGCTGCTGCTGCTGCTGCTGCTGATGATGATGATGATGATGATGATGATGATGATGATGATGATGATGATGATGATGATGATGATGATGATGAAACAATAATAATAATAATATTTAATAATAATAATAATAATAATAATAATAATAATATCTAATACGCACAAGATGTCTGACTAGTGCACTTACAGATAATCTCAATAATTAATATGTTATATCAATTGGACTTTTCATATATTAATAGAGCACAATTCGAAATATTCAAAACATTTTGATTAACATTTAAAATATGCAAATCTAGTTCCAAAAATAAATATTCGACACTTATAATTTTTTCTCATGTTATTCTGTTTGATGATAAATACATCCGGCACTAATAATTAAATCAAACTTGCTTACCGCCCTTGACAGCGTTTCCAAGCCAGGGTAATTTAATTGTGTAACATGACTAAAATCAATTTATATCTCAAGGCATAGATGGATTGTATATTTAAGAACAATTTTTGAACGATAGAAATCATTTACGGCTAAAAATGTCATTATCATCGGCTGTAAACATTTATTTCTACACCCTCTCCACAAATGTTGATTTGCACTTCTAGCAACAGAATTATTATTCAAAATTATTTTTTTCTTTAAAATATTTTTTTTTAATTATTCGAAAAAAAGAAAAAGTGTATAATTATGTAATTTTTTTCTGAATTTTGTCCCACTAAAAGTTTAAGTTGACTTCCTTATTCTTTTTCTTTTTATTCTGTTTTAATGGTAAATATATATGTAACTTTAATTGTTCAAGACACAATGCTGATTGATATCACATGATAAATACGGTGGTATCAAACCTTTTATTTTAAGAACACCCAGATATTTTTTATTCTGAAACAAAATTAGTTAAAAATAACAATGCTATTTAGATGTTATTATCGGACTAGAGAGGGGAATGTGTTTTCTCTGCGAGTTAAAGCTTAGTGTGTTTTGTGGAAATGAGAGAGAGAGAGAGAGGGAGGGAAGAGTGGGAGTGGGAAATGGTATTTTCCTTACTAAAGATGATACTTTTTTTTTATTTGTTCATTTTTTCTTTTCTCTCTTCCAGCTTTTGGGCTGACGTTGGAAAGGTAATTAGTGTTTTGCGGCCATTAGAGTTCATTGAATTAATTTGATTTTTGAATTTAAATGTAAGAATGTATAAATATTCGATGGGATATGAAGCCCCTGGCCCAAAGAGGGTGATGTTTATGTAACTTTGATATGTTAAAAGTTGTTTTTTTTTGTAGTATTTGTGTAACATTGGAAATGCAATTTGTCTTTTTGGGGGATTGGATGTAAATGAAATTGTTGTAAATTTTAAAAAGAGAGAGGCCATGATTTTTTTGATTGTCTTATTAGATGGAATTCATCAGAATTTTTCTGCTCATCTGTTTTATTAAGAAATATTAATTTGGAATTAAGCTGATATTTTCTTGAATAATTTGTTTTTAAATATATTATTTAATATTCTCACGCTTCTAATGATATGCCTTAAATTTTGTTACGGCAAATGTAAGACACTGATGAGGTAGATTTTTATGAACATTTTACGAAAATGCAATTTGAATAATGAACAAAACAGAATTTCGGAAACATATGTACATATGCATGAGATCTTGAGTATTTATTTCTGGAAGTCGATTTGAATATTTGAAATTCGAATTAATATTTTGAATATTTTGAATTGTACCATGCCACATATACATGCACACACACACGCACACACCCCACACACACATATATATATATATATATATGTGTGTATATATATATATATATGTAGAACCCTGTTGCCCCACCCGACGACCGTCAACCCCAACGTTGTGTGTCCGTAGCATTTTTGTCTCCATCGTCTAACTGAATCGTCTATCCACTGACGAATCGTCGAGGGCACAGCACTGGTCCACAACTTAAATAAAAGAAACACAACTCTCGAGAAAGGACACAAACACATATAAGTTGTGTATAATTTAGTTGGAACTATGAGTGTGTGTGACACCATCGCGGACTGTCGAGACCCCTATTGCTGTTACTCAAGTCGTCAGCTCATCTCATCGTATTCCCTGTCCGATCCGCTCTCTGGGGAGGTTCGATCCTAACTGCCCAGCTTCTCTCCGAAACCCAAACTCGTAAACTTTTAGTCATAAACCTTACTGTCGTCAAACTGTCGTAAAACTTACCTACCCCACTGTCGCAAAACGCCATCACCCCCAAAATATCGTGTCCGGTATTTCTTTTAAGTCACCTGTCCTGAACAATGGGCACTGACCACTCCCGCATTGTCTTTTGTCTCTGTCGATGAGTCACTTCCTATCCTCGCGGCCTTTATTACTGACCACTCCCTTATTGTTTTTGTCTCTGTCGATGAGTCACCTCCTATCCTCGCGGCCTCCATTGTATCACACATATATATACGTTGGTACATGTATATACAGATATACTATGATATAATGAATCTAATATATTAGCTATATATATATACACACATATATATATATATATATATATATATATATATATATATATATATATATATATATTGATCTATGCTAACACTGTAAAAAATAACAGAATCTGTCTATTTAATTAACTTTTTTTAATTTTACAAACTTTTCCGATGGTATTTTTTTAAATAAATAAATTTAAACTCAGTATAATCAACATTATCAGACTACTTCTTCGTGTTTTACTTTTAGTAGCTAATAGAACGCACGTCAAAGCGAATGATGCATTATTTAAAAACAAAGTATTTATAATATTGCTTTTTTTTTCTAATTTGGTTAGAATGATTCTAAAAATACTGAATAAACAATACGTTTTATTTTTTCTTCTGTTATGAATAATGCTTTGCGATGTGTAATTCTGTTATTAATACAACCCGTTTCCACACGTTGCATCATCATCCTCGTTAATTGCAATTTTTCTCTCTTTATTTTTTCTCATGAAAACAAACGTAACAATTGTTATTTTAATTACCGTCACTTCACTTTCGCTTTTGTGTAAAACAACAATGGCATTACATTTGGAAAATAAAGAGAGAATAGGAGAGCGTTGCTTTGTTCGGTCTGATCACAAGAAAATAATCAATATGTACGACTGAAAAAGAAAACGCATGATATAGGTTTCCTTATTCTTACCATCGCTATTATTCCAGGCGTTTATCAGAATAAGTGTTAATGGATGAAGATAAGAAATCAGTTTTAAATGTTTAAACACATTAACTACATTCATTTGGTCGCTGTTTCAGTCACTTATAGTGCTAATGCGATGTCACGTGTTATGACGTCATCATGTATACTTCCGGTTGCATATGTACACTGCATATGTATAAAATATGAAACGTAGAACTTGGTTTACTTGTAGATTTGTTCTGTTTACATGACATAACAAACATTACGTTCTCCTTTAGGTGGTGGTAGCGTAGTATCTGTTCTGTTGTCATGAGACCATCTGCCCGGGTATTACCTTATTTTCTTTTTCACGGGTGAGTGGGTCGTGAAATATATGCTCTGTTGTATCAGACACTTCTCCCAAGTATTATCTTCTCTTTATAAACGGTGCGGTATTGTATTTCTTTAAGAACATCGTCCAAGTTATTACGTTCTCATTGTCAAGGTTGTGGGGAAGTGTAGTATCTGTTCTGTCGTCATAAAACAATCATCACACGTATTTCATTTACCTCATCCCAAAAAGGTTAAACACAAGGTCAAAGTATTTTTATTTACCTCCTCTCCAGAAGGCTATACACAATGCCAAATGTGAAACGCCAGTGTCCGATGATTAACGCGCTATGGGATACAACAATGCCTGAGCAGCCCCGTCAGATTTCCAGGTAAGGGCGCCTCACGTGATGAGGAATAAACTAATCCCTTCTCAAAGAGATGTTATGCTCTGAGACTGAACAGAATCATACCTCAGCTCGACAGCAACAAAGTCACTGTCGGACTGATATGTCAAAGACGTATCCGTTACTAGTAGGAACACACATCTGCTTTTTTAAAGGGATGTTTTGTTACCATGAGATAATCCTGCCAGGTATTACCTTCTCCATTTAAAGGTTAGGTTAGGTAGTGTTCTATTTGTTCTAGTGACTTACGACTATCCTACCAGACATCATCTAAATCAGCCATCCTTCCAAAAATTGAGATTCTACTTTTTAGTCGATTACGTGTTTACACAATCAAAAATTATAAAACAAACGAATTATTTCATACTTTAGACGGAGTGATTAGTTTCGCATATAAATGTAATGTCAACGGAGCACTCCCCTTTTTACCAATAAGCATCATATACAGAGAACTAATAATCGGCAGAATAAACGAATTCCTCGTTAGTCGAATGATGATTCTCAATTTAATGCATTATATTCCCAGCTAAAATTGAACGGTATCGCGACGTTCCAAATGCGTTTTATTTTGATTAGAACATGTTCAATGCTCGCCCACGTTATCAAAACTTTATGGTGCTATACGAAGTTCCGTAGCTGGAAAATGTAACACTAGTCAAATCACACGAGAATAAGTTTTCTTTAATTAACAATGTATCTTCAGACTTGGGCATTGCGAATCACTACATTAGATGATAATTGTACGTTTTAGTGAGTCTAAAACGTACAATTATCATCTAATTTACTGATTCGCAATGCCCGAGTCTGAAGGTGCATTGATTTCTGACTTACACAGGATGTCTTGAAAAAATTCAAAGACGTTGTATTACGTTGAAGGAAACTGGACTTTTACTGTTATTCCCACAGACGAAACTCATTATTTCCATGGAAAAGTGCTCGACTCTGCATCAATATCTGGTTCTTCTTCGAGATTCACAACAAGAATTTCTCTTTCCTACCACTTGTGAAAAAACTGTACTTTCCTCAGTTAATCTAAAACTTGATGCATTTTCTGTGGACCATATTGACACGGGAACGTCTACACTCCAATATTGACATAAAGTTGACAATCTGTCTTCTTAAGTACTAGAATCATTTAAGTCCAATGTCAAAACTATTTAGGGCTGTTTTCTTAATCTATACAATTTTGTTCATTTCATTCATCGCTTCCAATCTTCACATAATATTCTTCATCATTCAACTAGAAAATAAATCTGCCATATTTAACCTCTACTTGCTTTTAGACTTAATAACTAGCGACACCCCTGTATTAGAACTATGTATTTTCCATTTCCATAGTCTACTTACAACTTATTCCTAACGTTGTTGCGAAGTCGTGCAGCTAAAGATTTTC